>WNWK01000750.1:281469-296441 GCA_009830355.1 Cherax destructor
CATTCTTCGTAACTTTTTCTTAGCTCAGGGAGCCATTCTGAAGCATGTCTTCGTACTTTTCCTATCTTGTTAGTTTTTTTAAGGCACTGACAGCACACTACTGCTGCATATTTAGTGTTGTCTTAGCATGTATACCATGTAAGTTTTTTTTTTTTTCCATCATATGCCTGAATACTATTTTAAAGTTCTCTAGTGAGGCACAAGTTTATTATTTAATATATGGGTCCTTACAGCAACATTTGTTTTCTCCTTGGTGCCATGTGGATCTCTTTCTCTGGCAGTTTCATTATTTTAACCTGCAATCTATACAGTGGTACCTCGGCACTCGAACAATTATGTAAGTGTACAGTGGACCCTCGGTTTTCGTCGATAATTCTTTCCAGAATGCTGTTCGAGTGCCGTTTCTGAAAGAATTTGTTCCCATAAGGACGAATGTAAATTAGATTAGTCGTTTCAGACCCCCAAAAATACACTTACAAAAGCACTTACAAAAATACACTTACATAATTGTTCAAGTTGGGAGCTGTACAAAAACCGAGGATCCACTGTATTTTTGTAAGTGCTTTTGTAAGTGTATTTTTGGGGGTCTGAAATGGATTAATCTACATTACATTAATCCTTATGGGAAAAAATTCATTCGGTACTCAAACAGATCGGCACTCAAACAGCCTTCTGGAACGAATTAAGTTCAAGTGCCGAGGCACCATTGTATTTGTTTAATTTTCTTTACATGGCACCTACCTTCATTAAATTTCATCAGTCAGTTCTCTCTCCATTTTCTCAATTTAATATAGCCTTGATGTAATAGGGATTTACATTCCGTTTTATTACAGTTTTTATTTTACATTGGATCTTTGTATCATCTACAGACATACGTACTATTTATATAGTTCGTTAATTCCTTTGAGAACATTATTTATATATACATTAGAAACACTATTGGGGCAAGCACTGGTCCTTGTGGGACCCACCTTAGTGATATTACCACATGAGGAATTTCTTGATATATCTATTATTTGTAGTATTTGCATTTTCCTTTCAAACAAAATTTCTCATTCACTGTAACAGATTGTCTTTTATTCTACCTTCTTCTTTTTCTTCTTTCAATAAACTGGCCATATCCCACCAAAGCATGGTGGCCCTAAAAGAAAAACAAAAGTTTCTCTTTTTAACTTTAGTAATGTAGTATACAGGAGAAGGGGTTACTAGCCCCTTACTCCCAGCATTTTACTCACCTCTTACGACACATATGGCTTACGGAGGAAGAATTCTGTTCCATTTCCCCATGGAAATAAATAAACAAGAACAAGAACTAGTAAGAAAACCTAGAGGTGTGTGTGTGTGTGTTTGTACATGCATGTGTAATGTGACCTAAGTGTAAGCAGAAGTAACAAGACATACCTGAAATCTTCCATGTTTATGAGACAGAAAAAAGACACCAGCAGTCCTACCATCATGTAAAACAATTACAGGTTTTTGTTTTACACTCACTTGGCAGAACAGTAGTACCTCCCTGGGCAGTTGCTGTCTACCAACCTACTACCTAAGTTATTCTACCTATGTTTTGTAAATTTACACATCAGTCTTTAGTTGTATAGGATATGGTATTGCCGAGATGATGTGGAAGAGGACATGTACACACAGGTGTAACATTGATGGAAAGAAGCATATATAGTGTGTGGAGACATGTGGCATCAAGCAACATGGTAACCAAACCATACCACGAGTGGGGTTTCGAACCCGCGGTCAGAGTCTCTGACCGCGGGTTCGAACCCCACCCGTGGTATGGTTTGTTTGCAATCGTGTCATTACGATTTCATGAAACATGGTAGCCAACTGCAAGTAGTTGGATCACTATTTACAGAAATCAAACAGCTTCAACATCTGGACACAGATGTCATCAGGTGACACATGATACACACTACTTATTACATGATCCCACTATTTGCAGCTACCATCTCACTTCATGTCACCTGCCTCCACCATCTATACTTGTATTAGGACCAAAGAATTCACTCATGGCACAACATTTCCTGAATTATATAACTATGCATCTATCTTCTGCCACATATTAGTCTTTTGAGAAGAACTCTAATAGAAGCTTTTTCAAAATCTAAATAAATGCAATCTTCCTATCATTTTACTTCTCTATTGATTAATTTTTGTGACTGTCAGAGTAGCCAAATAAATTTGATATGCAGGATCCTGCTGATCAAACAAAACTGCAAGTGTATTATCCATTTTCTTTATTGGCCTTCTCCAGTATTTTAATAACAGTACTTATGGGTCTTAATTCTCTGTCAGCCCTTTTAAATATTAGTAAAATATGAGCCATTTTCTGTTTGTCTGCCAGTTTATTGTGCAAAGAAATCCCCAAAATAATCTACAGTTCGTAGTTTAGATTTTTTGCACATTCTTTTAAAAATCATGGTAGTATCTCATTAGTACTATTGGTTCTGTTTTGTCAAAATTCAGCAGTATCTTCTTTACTTACAGGATATTTCAGTGTCTTCCATTTCTGTTTGCTGTTGGGCATTCAGTATACAACTTTATCTTTGTGTGCTTTGTTAAAAGTTCTTATTTCTGTAATGTCTTTTTTCTTTTTTAAATTACAAGTTCTAATCCAAGACCAGGTTGCACAGGTTGTTTTCCCCAGAACCATTAACAGATATATCAGATAAGTTGGTTCAAAAAATTTGTTGAGATGCTCTTTTTTTTTTTTTCTAGTAATTACTAAATACAGTGGTACCCAGAGTTTCGGCCATAATTCGTTCCAGAAGGCTGTTCGAATGCCGTTACCGAACGAATTTGTTCCCTTAAGGAATAATGTAAATTAGATTAATCCATTTCAGACCCCCAAAAATACACTTACAAAAGCACTTACAATAATACACAATTCAAGTTAAGAGCTGTACGAAACTCGGGGTACCACTGTATAGTATGTGTGTTGCCTTCTCTCACTAGCATCACCTCATTGATGTGCCTATCATTACAGTTAAAAATTTGGCTGCCCACTTGTTTATTAGTCCAGCCTCATGGGCTATCTAGCATCACTTTATATGAACTGTAATTGAAATCCCCAGTTACAAATGACTTTGCCTTTTCATGATCACTTTTCATGGAAGTAAAGAGGGGAATGTATGAGAGTATAGTTATACCAACGCTCTTATATGGGTGTGAAGCATGGGTGATGAATGTTGCAACGAGGAGAAGGCTGGAGGCAGTGGAGATGTCATGTCTGAGGTCAATGTGTGGTGTGAATATAATGCAGAGAATTCGGAGTTTGGAAATTAGGAGGAGGTGCAGGATTACCAAAACGATTGTCCAGAGAGCTGAGGAGGGGTTGTTGAGGTGGTTTGGACATGTAGAGAGAATGGAACGAGACAGAGTGACTTCGAGAGTGTATAAATCTGTAGTGGAGGGAAGGCGGGGTAGGGGTCGGCCTAGGAAAGGTTGGAGGGAGGGGTAAAGGAAGTTTTGTGTGCGAGGGCTTGGATTTCCAGCAAGCATGTGTGAGCGTATTTGATAGGAGTGAATGGAGGCATATGGTTTTAATACTTGACGTGCTGTTGGAGTGTGAGCAAAGTAACATTTATGAAGGGATTCAGGGAAACCGGCAGGCCGGACTTGAGTTCTGGAGATGGGAAGTACAGTGCCGGCACTCTGAAGGAGGGGTGTAAATGTTGCAGTTTTATAACTGTAGTGTAAAGCACCCTTCTGGCAAGACAGTGATGGAGTGAATGATGATGAAAGTTTTTCTTTTTCGGGCCACCCTGCCTTGGTGGGAATCGGCCGATGTGTTAATAATAAAAAAATTTTCAATTTATGTATAACTCTTGAATATTATGAAGATTCTTAAGTAGAATAACAAATTCTTATTTATCTTCTATGGTTAAATAATGATTGTATACATTTACAGTTATTTTTCATTTTATTTTGAATTTCTAATAATTTTTTGCCATAATTGATAGTTCTCCATCTTTCTTGCCTGTTCTCACCCTTCTCCACATAGTGTAGTTTCCCCTGGCATTCCACATCATTGATAATGTTTCTCATGGCTGGATTCAGTTAGTTATGTTATTGTAGTTTTTGTTTTGTTTATCATTTAATTGTAGTCTTTTTGAGGTTATCTTTTTTATATTGGTACTGTACATAAAATCTTTATAAATTTCTCTCTTATTTTTCTCATATGTTTCTGTGGCCTCCCTGTTCAATGTACTTACAAGGATTACCTGTGACATTTAAATATAGACTTAGCATTGTTACCCTAGAAAAAACTGCTTTTTTTTTTTTTTTTTTCCTAATTCCTCTCAGTTAGCTTTCTGACCATTTCTATTAACACACCATCTGGCTCCCACCAAGGTAGGGTACCCCAAAAAAATAAAAAAAATGGAACTCATTCATCGTTATTCATTCGTCTTGCTACCCTCTGAACTGCAACATCCTCACCCTTCCTTGAGAGTGCAGGAACTGTATTTCCCACCTCCAGGTCTTAAGTTCATCTAACTGGTTTTCATGAATCCTTTCATATATGTTACCTTGTGCACACTCCAACAGTATGGCAGGTCACAAGAAAAACATTTGCATCCACTCACTCTGATCTAACATACTCACATGAGGCTGTTGGATGTTCAAGCCCCCAGCACTCAAGACCTTAACCCTTTGACTGTTTCGGTCGTATATACATATACGTCTTACGAGCCAGTGTTTCAGACGTATATATACTCAAAAATTCTAGCGGCTTCAAATCAAGCAGGAGAAAGCTGGTAGGCCCACATGTGAGAGAATGGGTCAGTGTGCGCTGTATAAAAAAAATCCTGCAGCACGTAGTGAATAATAGTGCATAATAGTATTTATGGTTGTATTCTCGTTTTCGTGGTCTCATTTGATAGAATGGAAAACATATTACAGAAATAGAAATGAATTTGATTAGTTTCACGATGAAAACGACCTTGAAATTGAGCTCAAAGTAGCGGAAATGTTCGATTTTTGCCAATGCTCAAGAGTAAACAAATCACGCCACACGTCCAATACACATCAACTGGCGAGTCTAATATTCTTTCACAAGTGCATTGATATTATTTATACCATTTTTACAATAATGCAGTAATCTGCATAACAGTAAATCTTCTATTTTTTGTGTGAATAAAAAATCAAAATAGACAGCCAGAGTAATATAAGAGGGGCCTAAAGACATGACTAATGAACAGAGAAAATCTTATTTTAGTGCCAGGAATGTCTGCATTGTTTATTCTATACCCTATTTTGAAATTGACATCTTTTTTATTTTGCATGAAATTGGCCAAATTGCCAATTTCTGACCACTTTATTGGGCAGTTGAAATCGGTAAATGGGCGGTTTCTTGTACTCAATCGATAGAACAAATGGAGTTCTAAAGAAATAGCTAAGAGTTTGGTCGAATGGAAGAATGGAATTGGGCAAAAATAGGGCTCAAATTCGGCAAAATCGCCAATGCGTATATATATCGCCGAGATCACGAACTTTGCGAAAGCGTAATTCTATAAGTTTTCCATCAAATTTCGTACTTTTGGTGTCATTACCATCAGGAAAAGATTCTCTATCATTTCATAAGAAAAATAATTTTTTTTTAGAATATTTTGCGACATAGAATAACAGTTTCAGAAATGGGCTTGTGACAGTCAAAGGGTTAATAACCCCTCCCATGAACCCTTCCTTGGATGACCCCTACCCCTCCTTCCTTCCACTCTAGATTCATACTCATAGCTATCCTGTTTTGCTCCATCCTTTCTTAAGTTCCCAAACCACCTCAACAACCCCTCTTCAGTCCTCTGAATTGCGCTTTTGGTAATATCACAATATCCACACTGAATATTATCACACCACACATTGTCCTTAAACATAAAATCTCTACTGCATCCAACCTTCTCTTCCCTGCAACATTTAAAACCCATATTTCAGAGGAGAGGAGAGTTATCAAATGGAGAGTTAGAGGTATTGGGAAGATGGAGGGAATATTTTGAGGAATTGTTAAATGTTGATGAAGATAAGGAAGCTGTGATTTCGTGTATAGGGCAAGGAGGAATAACATCTTATAGGAGTGAGGAAGAACCAGTTGTAAGTGGGGATGAAGTTCGTGAGGCAGTGAGTATAATGAAAGGGGGTAAAGCAGCTGGGATTGATGGGATTAAAATAGAAATGTTAAAGGCAGGTGGGGATATAGTTTTGGAGTGGTTAGTGTTTTTATTTAATAAATGTATGGAAGAGGGTAAGGTACCTAGGGATTGGCAGAGGGCATGCATAGTTCCTTTGTATAAAGGCAAAGGGGACAAAAGAGAGTGTAAAAATTATAGGGGAAGAAGTCTGTTGAGTATACCTGGTAGAGTGTATGGTGAGTTATTATTGAAAGAATTAAGAGTAAGATGGAAAGCAGGATAGCAGATGAACAAGGAGCCTTTAGGAAGGGTAGGGGGTGTGTAGACCAAGTGTTTGCAGTTAAACATATAGGTGAACAATATTTAGATAAGGGTAAAGAGGTGTTTGTGGCATTTATGGATTTGGAAAAGGCATATGATAGGGTGGATAGGGGGGCAATGTGGCAGATGTTGCAAATGTATGGAATAGGAGGTAGGTTATTGAAAGCGGTGAAAATTTTTTATGAGGATAGTGAGGCTCAGGTTAGAGTATGTAGGCGAGAGGGAGATTATTTCCCAGTAAAAGTAGGCCTCAGACAGGGATGTGTGATGTCACCATGGTTGTTCAATATATTTATAGATGGAATTGTAAGAGAAGTGAATGCTCGGGTGTTGGCAAGAGGTGTGGGGTTAAAAGATAAAGAATCTAACACAAAGTGGGAGTTGTCACAGTTGCTCTTTGTTGATGACACTGCTTTTGGGGGATTCTGAAGAAAGGTTGCAGAGGTTGGTGGATCAGTTTGGTAGGGTATGTAAAAGAAGGAAATTAAAAGTGAATATAGGAAAGACTAAGGTGATGAGGATAACAAAAAAAATAGATAACGGAAGATTGGATATCAGATTGGAGGGAGAGAGTATGGAGGAGGTGAATGTGTTCAGATATTTTATAGTGGATGTGTCAGCAGATGGGTCTACAAAGAATGAGGTGAAACATAAAATTAATGAGGGCAAAAAGGTTAGTGGTGCACTGAGGAGCTTGTGGAGACAGAGAACTTTATCCATGAAAGCAAAGAGGAGAATGTATGAGAGTATAGTTATACCATCACTCTTGTATGGATGTGAGATATGGGTTGTGAATGTTGCAACAAGGAGAAGGCTGGAGGCAGTGGAGATGTCATATCTGAGGGCAATGTGTGGTGTGAATATAATGCAGAGAATCTGTAGTTTGGAAATTAGGAGGAGGTGTGGGATTACCAAAACTATTATCCAGAGGGCTGAGGAGGGGTTATTGAGATGATTTGGACATAGAGAGGATGGAGCAAAATGGAATGACTTCGAGAGTGTATAAATTTGTAGCGGAGGGAAGGCGGGGTAGGGGTCGGCCTAGAAAAGGTTGGAGGGAGGGGGTAAAGGAGGTTTTGTTTGCGAGGGGCTTGGACTTCCAGCAAGCGTGCGTGAGCATGTTAGATAGGAACGAATGGAGACAAATAGTTTTTAGGACTTGACGTGCTGTTGGAGTATGAGCAAGGTAACATTTATGAAGGGTTTCTGGGAAACTGGCAGGCAGGACTTGATTCCTGGAGATGGGAAGTACAGTGCCGGCACTCTGAAGGAGGGGTGTTAATGTTGCAGTTTCGTAGCTGTAGTATAAGCATGCCTCTGGCAAGACAGTGATGGAGTGAATGATGAAAGTTTTTCTTTGTCGGGCCACCCTACCTTGGTGGGAAACGGCCTATGTGTTAATAAAAAAAAATTTCACACTCATATAATAGTGTTGGTACCACTATATTCTGGTACATTTCCATTTTTTTGTTTGTTTGCATCTGGGGTTAAAGTTCTTTGTCACCACAGATTCCCCAACACCACTCACTTTTTTTTCCCCTTCCCCTCTTCTGTGGTTTACCTCCTTCCAAAGAAAATGGGCATGGCACTCACTCAAGAGAAAACAAATATGGCTAATATACTGCCATTGGCTATTATAAATTTAATGGATAGTTTTATCAGTATAAAATATGCCTTAAAAAGTAACAGGAAAGTTTTACTCAACCTTAAATTATTTGTTTATGTTTTCTGGTGATGTACACTAAACCTTTGCAACCCTCCTCATTACCTATACTCTCTCTAGTCCACTTTTCTCAGAACAGTTGCTTATATCTTACCCTAACAATCTTTAATTTATTCACATTCATCTCCTTACTCACTGACAGCATTCTCCTTGTACCCTGTCTATCTCTTTCTCTCACTGTAGCTTCCACTAAATTATGATATGATGTACCTGTTACCCCCTCTAAAATCATGCATATCAAGTTCTATCACTTTTTATCTACTGCATTCTAATAGACTGTTGCCATTACTCCTTTTATCTTGTCTACTTATTTATCTTTTTTTATATATATATATTTATACCCCTGGTACTCCAAACTTACCACCTACTCCCTCTACAACAGTTTCTCCCAGTTAAGAATTTAGGCCCTTAAAACAATTTGTTCATTTGTTTCAAAACTCCAACATTCACTTAGCCACTTAGCATCTCCCAAAATCTCTTCTCTACATTTCTCTCTTCCCCAGGTGCATAAACACCTACTATAACCAACTTCTCACATCCCACCCTTATTCTTAATGACATAATTCGTTTGGTATGATAGTATTTGTGTGTCAGGTGTTTATATTCATTGCTTTTATTGTTGATTTTATCTTTGTTATTACTGTTAAATATTTTTTTATGCCTATGAGCTTTGAATGACCTACATGATCAAAGTGCTCCATAAATGTCAGAATAAGAATTCACATAATTCTTGACTCTAAACACTTATACCCCCTCTTTTCCTTCCATAGCTGAATTATTTAACCCTTTCACTGTCTTTCACCAAGATCTACATTATTGACGCCAGTATCGCTCATGTAAATCTGCATTGTAAGCAGAGTGCCCTCAAATATACTGAGAGCAGTAAATTTTGGCCTAGATGTGAGAGAATGAGTCTGTGTTGAGTGTGCACGATATAAAAAAAGTCTTGCCCCAAGCGGTGCATGATGGGAAAAGCAAACTTCTGACCTTGTGTTTGGTTTAAAATAGCAATTTTTAGTTGTTTACTAGGATGGTTTTATTGTTATCAGTTGATAATATGGAAGACATACTATTGAAGTAGAGATGATTTTGGTCATTTTTTTAGGAATGGAAGTACAACTTGAAAATAGGACTAAATAGCAAAAATATTCTGTTTTTGGCAATTTTCCAGAGAAATAGTAAAGCCCCTCCTATAACCTTTCTCCCACTCCTCCTTTTGCTGTTTTATGGTTTCTTTTCTAGGTTATTATTTTAGGAACAGCCTAAACCATGACCAATCATTCTTATATTTTGTTATCCAAGAAATAGAGTAAAACGTCAATTTTTTGTGTGACGATGGATTCAAAATGGAGGGCAAGTGTAATATAGGAGAGGCATGAGGAATGTGGTTAATGCACAGAGAGTAGTTGCTTTAGTAGTGGGAATGCATACAGTGTTTAATTGGAATTTGTTGAATTTATGTAAAATTGGCCAATTACTGACTTCTGTGCACTTTATATGGTAGTTCTGATAGTTGATTGGGTGGTTTCTTGTATACAATCAATAGAACAGAAGGCTTACTAGCAAAATAGAGAAGAATTTGGCTGAATTGGACAATGGATTTGGCTTAAAATATGACTCAATGAAATCACTGATGTGTAAATTGCGCCCAGACAGCCAACTTTGCGCCTGCATAATTCTGTACGTTTTCCATCAAATTTCATATTTTTGGTATCATTACAATCAGAAAAAGATTATTTACCATTTCAGAAGCTTTTATTTTTTTTATGAAAAAATCATGAAAGTCAGCACTTTTAATTTCATACTGTATTACAAATTCCTGTTTCCCTATGTTCTTAATTTATTAACAATTCTTTTTTATTCTTGTCTTTAAGTGTTTTTTTAATTATTTAGAGTGGCCTATTCTTGCCTCTCTCATATTGTATATGTCCTTCACTGTTGCAAACATTTAACCATTTTATCTTCATACTTCTTTGTCTTTTTTCAAGTTTCTCTCCTTGATTTATTTTTTTTTTTCAGCAAAGCCAAAAACAGTAACTATCTTGTCTCTGTTAAGAACTTCTTTAATTAGCTTATGAATATTTGATGTTTTCTTCTTTTATTCATATATATTAGCCATAGTATTTCTTTATCTCATCTGTTTATCTTCAGTGTGTTTGATTACATCCATATATAACTCATCTATTTTTGCTTTACATGAATATCTTTCTCACTTGACTTTTTATCATCTGATTTTTTCTGCTTGTGATTCATGTTTCAGTCATTTCCCTTAGTTCATTTTGTACTACCTTTAACTTACACATTATGGTGTTGACTTGAGTTATTGATGCATTATTCTGTTTTACTTGGTACCTCAGCAGCTTTTCTGTCCTGATACATCAAACTCAGTATTATCTATTTTGCAAAGACACTATAATTTGCTTGGAGATCAAGCTTTTTCAAGCAGTAAATGCATTCCAGGCCCATGGCAGCTGTGCGAGATCACTCAAACTTTCAACACTTGGATCTGCATAATAAGATTTGTCATTATAATTTGTCACCCTTACCACTCAAATATAGTGAATGTATTCTGCATTGACAGATAAACAGAACATCATAATATAGCAAATTAACACAGATCGAACCTCCATAAAGCAAATGAAACTGGTATAAAAAATATTGCATCTTTTCCCCAGAAAAAATTATCTCAATGTTTTGCTGTCTTAAAAAAATTAAAAAAAAAAAAACTTAGTTCAAATATACATGCAATTTTTATTTTTAGTCTTTGCAGAGGCTCTCAGATACGACAGTTTAGATGTCACTCCAAACAGCCAATATCCCAATTAATGTAGTTTACATGTAATAAAATATTGGAAGGTACAAAAAAAAGTCAATAATTATGCAATGCTTCTAATAGTACAATTTACCTTAACACTGTAATATATATAATTTTTTAATGTAAAGAAACCTGACTTGTTATGGGGCTAGTGTTGTGTTGGAGTCACTGTATAAAAATTGGACATGTAACACTGCCAGTAGAGTGGGGGTACATAACTCTGCTACTCACGAAATCGTAATGACACGATTGCAAACAAACCATACCACGGGTGGGGTTAGAACCCGCGATCAATGAGTCATAAAACTCCAGACCGACACGTTAGCCACTGGGCCAGCTGGCTAACTCGTCGGTCTTGAGTTTTATGACTCTGATCGCGGGTTCTAACCCCACCCGTGGTATGGTTTGCTCTGCTACTGTTTGTGCGTCACTTTCAGTATGTACTATGAGAGCTTAGTAATAAAGAGGAAGGCCCCGCTTTATGGCTCTTCGCTTTACGGTGATTCACTAATACGTATGGACATTTCAAATTACAATAAAAAAATGTGTTTATATGGCTTCCTGATTTGCTATTACGACGTCCGCACACCACTCTGTTTACATGTTCCGTGAGCTCCACGTCTATCAATTATGTCTGGAAACTTCCCAAAATTTCAAGTGTTTTAACATTATTGCGAATTTTATATATGTATACAGTAGGGCCTCACTTATATGGCAGGTTAGGTTCCAGGCTACCGCCGGAAAGTGGACATCACCTTAAAGTAGAACACCATTTTTTCCACTTATAAATTCATATAAATGCCAGATAAAAAGTTTATACTAGCATATATTAAGTTAATAGTAGAACTAGGAATTAAAAAACAAAAAGTAAAATACACACACAATATACTCATTACTTACCTTAAAATATTTGTAGTCTTAATGTAGGGTGAGAGGTGAGTAATATTTATCGCAGGAAGTCAGTAATGGTACTCACACTGACTACCACACCTCACAGAGAGATGTGGTAGTCGGTGTGAGTACCATTACTGACTTCCTGCGATAAATACTACTCACCTCTCACACTACATTAAGACTACAAATATTTTAAAGTAATGAGTGTACTGTATGTGCATTTTGCTTTTTTATTTTTTTATGCCTAGTTCTATTGCTAACTTATTATATGATAGTGTAAACATGGTATAAGGCATTTATATCATTTATATGCATTTAACCCTTTCACTGTCAGTGACGTATAGGTACACCTTATAAGCCAATGTTTGTGACGTATTAATACCCCATAATTCTAGCAGTTTCAAATCTAGCAGGAGAAAGCTGGTAGACCTACATTTGAGAAAATGGGTCTGCGTGATCATTGTGTGCCGTATAAAAAAAATCTTGCAGCACGCAGTGCATAACAAGAAAAAAACTCTCCGACCGTGTTTTTGGATTAAAATGCCGACTTTGAGGTGTATTTTTATATAGTAATTATGGTTGTATTCTCGTTTTCTTGGTCTCATTTGATAGAAAGGAAGATATATTACAGAAGTACAGATGATTTTGATTGGTTTCGTAATGAAAAGTACCTTGAAATTGAGCTCAAAGTAGCGGAAATGTTCAATTTTTGCCGATGTTCAAGAGTAAACAAATGACGTCACTGTCCAATACGTGTCCAACTGGCCAGTCTAATATGCAGTCAGAAATGGGTTGACATTATTTATACAATTATATAATAATGCAGTAGTCTGCATAACAGTAAATCTTCTATTTTTGTGTGAATAAAAATTCAAAATGGAAAGCAAGAGTAATATAAGAGGGGCCTGGAGACATGACTAATGAACAGAGAAAATGCTATTTTAGTGCCAAGAATGTCTACATTGTTTATTCTGGGCCCTATTTTGAAATTGGCATCTTCTGAAATTTGTGTGAAATTGGCCAAATTGACAAATTCTGACCACTTTATTGGGTAGTTGTAATCAGTAAATGGGCAATTTTTTGTACGCAATTGATAGAACAAATGGAGTTCTAGAGAAATAGCTATGAGTTTGGTCGACTGGAACAATGAAATTGGCCGAAAATAGGGCTCAAAGTGGGCAAAATCGCCAATGCATATATGTCGCTGAGACCGCTAACTTTGCAAGAGCGTAATTCCATCAAGAAAAGATTCTCTATCATTTCATAAGATTTTTTTTTTTTCTTCGACACTGAGAGCGAGTTCAGGATCAGGGGTCTTGACAGTGAAAGGGTTAAATTTTTAAAAGAAAAGCGTGATTTGCTTTATGGCAGTATCCTGGAACTTAATCCACCATATAAGTGGGGCCATCCTGTACTTAGAGTTAGGAAGCTAATTGCTCTCCAAAATGAGTTTTATAATGTATCAGTTTGAATAATTCTCTGTCATGGGACCATGGGCACTTTTCCCTTGTTTTGGATTAGCATATATGAGTGATCCCATAATTCAAAGTGCTCTTTAAATCTTGCAACTTTCTTCCTTCCACTTTGAAATGTCAAACCCATTCCAATTTATTACTCAACTCTGAAAACCCAGGTAAGGTCTGGGATGCTCAATTAATCCCTAGCTCACCAGAGCTTGGTCATCAGGTGAGGCCTGCGAGACCCCCACTAATCCAGTAACTCTCCTTGTGTTGGCAATCAATCAGGCCCTTATCTCTACTCTTGGATAATTCGTCAGCTGCCTGCGTGCTTGGCTGGCCCACTCCACTGTGGGGATTCTTATATGTGCATAGTGTAAGTTGGTCCTCTGTGTGTCAGGTTATATCAGCTCACTCTGATATGAGTGAGCCAGGGCCGAACAATTGTTTGGCCCTGGCTCAGCTTCATCACCCCGGTGTTGTGGGTGTTTATTGTCTTCTTTTCCTTCATTATAAATATCTTTGTGTGGGAACCCATTTATTTTGCATTGCACCTCATTTCCAAGCTTCTCGAGACCCTGGTAGATCAACTGCTGTGCCACATAATTGGGAGCTTCATCTAGTGGTTTTTCAGTCTTATGTTGGTGCGCTGGTGCTATGTAGACAAGGCTGAACTTGACCACTTTCCAAATATTTATATTATAATCAAAAGAAGCGCTAAACCACAAGGGTACTTTCCAAATAAATCTGCTCTACATTATACATGTACAATATGTACCATTATATTGCACATTGTATATGGTGGCATTACACCATTAGTTAATCTTTATTTTTGTGTAACAACATAAACTGCATCAATATACTGTACTGTTTTGTGTTTTGCCCAAGATGAATATATGACAAGATTATTTTTGAAAACTTGACTAAAACTTGTATGATGCATTACTTATGAGGAATATTGATGTAATAATTTTGTTAAAAGTGCAAGAATTGTTTTGTAAATACTACTGGCCCTTCATTTTTGTTTCTTAGGTTGACCTACTTTTGTATCTACTGTACATTGAAAAATGAATCACTACAGTACTCTTTTACAAATAAGAAATCACTATTAATACTTTCAAGAAAAATTTGTCAGATATGGAAAACTTGTGGTTTGTTATTTAAAAAACGGATAAAGCTCATTTGAACAAGCTTTCTTTTCATGGTAAAATAATGCCTATTGGGAACCAACCAGGAGATTGCACAATGCATTGAAAAGCATACAACAAATAATTTACAAAAAATTACACTTATTAGGAACCAACTGTAAGCTTACATAATACCATGAAAGACTTGAAGATGGACTGTTAAAAGAAATCATTAATAACTATGCAAGTGTGTTACAGTATTTCTTCACATCTTATTCCTCTTTAAGGGGGGCTCCTTGTCGCGGTAAAGAGGCTATCGGTCTGAGGAATTGGACCTCTTGATCTTCTTCCTCAGACCGAACCTAATTACCCCCCAATCCCCCCTCCCCTTTCCCATCTTCCCCATCCTCCCTTTTCCCTTTCCTCCTCCTCCTCCTCCTCCTCATCCCTCCCATATTTCCTTCCCAGTTTTACCCTGGGATCTTCCCTCCTCAGGCATTC
>WNWK01000750.1:304955-390547 GCA_009830355.1 Cherax destructor
TGTGGGATTCTATAGTGGAATGTTGGGTTGGGGGTGTGAGTGTGGGTTGTAGTTTGTGTTGGGATAGTGTGCTTGGTTGTTGGGTGTTGGGTGTGGTTCTGTGTGTGCTCGCTCTTGTTGCTCTGCCCTGCTCTGGTTGTCCTTTGCTGTTTCTGTCCTTGTCTCTCCTCCTAGCTCCTTTCGCCTTTGTGTCCTCTCCCTCAGCTGCTGTCGTTCTGTTTTTGTTTTGTCCCTGTCTAGGAACACCCTCCTGTATTCTTCCGTTTCCTTCAATCGTGGTTTCTCTTGGAGGATTCTGTCCCGCACTGTTTCTGTCCTGAGAATCAGCTTGAGCAGTCATTTTCTCCCCTTCGAGTACCCCCCTATTCTCTGAAAATTTACAATCTCGGACATGTCTTCTTCACCTATTTCTTTGAGGATGTTCTCAATCTCCTTTCTTTCTGCCTCCCGTCTTTCAGTGTGTGTCCTGCCCCCTCTCTCTCCTTCAGCCCATGAATAAACACTGCCTTTGCCCTCTCCTCCTCCCATTGCCTTTCCCTCTGCAGTTCTGGTTCCTGTCTGTACATGGCCATTTTCTCCTTTGTTTTTCCTGTAGCTCTTGGTGGCATGCTCTTGCCTCTGTGTTTGCCCTATTCCCCTCTCCATCTGCTCCCAGCTGCTCACACCCATCACTCCTTGGCCCTGCTTGGTAAGCAGATATGGCCGTAGCATAAGTTATATCACCTTCCTTCCCGATGGGCCCCCCTAATGCTGTGTCTTTTCTGGTCGTCCCCCCTGTAACCTGCTTCAGCCTGTTTACCTCATTTTCCAGGACCTTTATCCTGGCTACTGCAGCTTCAACTTGCGACTCCCAATTCTTCTTCTCCTCCTCCAACCTATTTTCCAATTTCACAGAAAGCTCTGCCTCCATGTAAGGGATACTACCAGGGAGAGAGGAGAGGATGAACCAGCGAGTTTGGACCTAGTATTCACCTTAAGTAGTGCGGATATTGAGGACATCACACACGAAAGTCCACTCGGGGCCAGTGATCATATTGTTCCATCCTCCTGCACTGCTCCTTCATCCACTCCCCCCCCCACCCTTCTCCTCTGGTCCCCGGGTACTTCGAGTCCTCATGGACATTAGGAGAGAAAGTGAGAGAGAGAGAGATCGGACCAGAGGAGAGGAGGAGGGAGAGGGGAGAGATGGGAGGAGAGATAGGGGGAGAGAGAGGAGAGAGAGATGGGGAGAGAGAGATGGGGAGAGAGATGGGGAGAGAGATGGGGAGAGAGATGGGAGAGAGATGGGGAGGGAGATGGGGAGAGAGAGATGGGGAGAGAGAGGTGGGAGGAGAGATGGGGAGAGAGATGGGGAGAGAGGATGGGAGAGAGAGATGGGAGAGAGAGAGAGAGAGAGGGAGAGAGAGAGAGAGAGAGAGAGAGAGAGAGGGGAGAGAGAGAGAGGAGAGAGAGAGAGAGAGAGAGAGGAGAGAGAGAGAGAAGAGATGGGAGAGAGAGAGATGGGGTGAGAGAGAAGAGATGGGGGAGAGAGAGGAGTTGGAGAGAGAGAGAACTGGGGGTGGAGAGAGAGAGAGACTGGGTGGAGAGAGAGAGGAGGAGAGAGAGAGAGAGAGAGAGAGAGAGAGAGAGAGAGAGAGAGAGAGAGAGAGAGAGAGAGAGAGAGAGAGAGAGAGAGAGAGAGAGAGAGGGAGGGAGATGGGGACAGAGAGAGAGGAGAGAGAGTTGGGAGAGAGAGAGAGAGGGAGAGAGAGTTGGAGAGAGAGAGAGAAAGAGGTAGATAGATAGGTTAGGGGATTTTAGGGAGAAGGGAGTAGGGGGGGGAGAAAGGGGATAAGGTGAGGGTGTGGGGGTGGAGCCTGGGAGTCAACCTCTCAAGTTGTGTCTCAGAAATATTTGTCTGTCCTCACCTAATTGTACTCACCTAATTGTGGTTGTATATTTGTACCCGTGTGGCAGCAGTGCCTGCTAGGCCTCAAACGATTTAGCACTTTCAAATTTTGTTGTGTAATTTCAGGCTTCCTCTCGCCTTTTTTTTAGCTAATAACTTTGGTTATCACTTGTAGGGTTGTTCACTGACCCTGTCAATACCACTGGCCTCTCTAGGAGCTAATGCACGACCTAAAAACACTAAGATTCTCGGAGCCTTGTGTCCCACTACACAGTGTGTGTACTACTAGTGTTGTGTGTGTGTGCATGTGTGTGTGTGTGTGTGTGACCCAACAATTAATCTTTGCACCAATAACTCATTACAGTTGTGACCGGGTGTAGACTAGTGAATTGCTCATTACTTAAAAATTTGTTCATGATTGTAACCATGTATAAACGTAAGTAAGTAAATTTACTTATTTACATGATTCCTTACCTTTGAAACTTGTGAGTTCATTATCTTTGTACCTTGTCCAGCTATCAAAACTTTGGGGCCCAGTCTCTGGACCCATTATGTACCTCTGTAATCTGTAAATCCTTTTGTAACTTGTCATGATTGTGACCAGATCTACCTGAGTTCATTACCTTTAACTTGTCCAGCTATCAAAACTTTGGGGTCCAGTCCCTGGACCCATTATGTACCTCTGTAATCTTTTGACTACCACCCACAGGATGGGTATGGGGTGCATAATAAAGATATTAAACTGGAAACTGTAGTGATAATGAGTATTAGTGTACACGATGAACCACCAGGTAAGCCGAACCAAGTAGGAGTGACGAACACGCAGCCATCTTGGGGAAACGCTTTTATGGGGTACCTAAAGAGGGAGATAGATTGTTATTAAACCCAGGGAACCTTGTATCAGTGGGAAGAAAGGCTGCCAGTGCATATGGGCCGCTGGGTAGGAAAGTACGAAGCTGCTCAGACAAGACTAGACATGCGAAAGACATTAAAGTTAAAGGAAGGGTGTTAAGACCACCGGAACTGACAAGTTTGCACCCCCAGAAGTCCACACAGCGGAAACTAGACAGTTGAAGTTAGACCAGAGTCTGCTCAGCGAGAGTGACCGGACGGCACTCGTGTCCAGGGCCCGCTGTAAGGGCTTGTGGAAGGGAAACCTGGTGTAGACATATCGTCTACCTTCGCCGGCGGGAGGATGTGGAAACTTTTTTGGTCGCTCAAGTTCCACAGGGTAAATAAGCCGTATGAAGCCTTAACATACCACGGATAAACCGTCTGAACTTGAGAGCCCTCATATCCACCCAAAACAAAGACACACTCACGAGTTGGCGAAGGTAGTGAGATTGCACATATTAATTGATAGATTTACTCTTCTAGGAAGGTCTAGGTAGGTTTGTACAGTTAGTAACTAATATTAGGATTATTGAGGCAACTTTAGATATTAATAATGTAGTGCTAGGACCTTAACATAGGTAGGTTTAGGCCTTCAATAGGCGAACATTAGGATATGTTAGCTAAGGAGAACTGCCAACCCCATGCTTGAATTAGGCGGGAGAGAGATGCTAGCTCCTCCTTTTTGGACTGGACACCATGGTGACAACAAGGTACCAGGAGCTAGAGCTCAGTGCCCCACATGTCTTCAAAATACTTGGCTTCCCGACGTACTGTGGATATTCGTCTCTATCCAGGCCCCCCCGCAGTAAGACAATACCTTTTATTTCTTAGTATAGCTGGCCGGCGATGTTCTGAGGAAGGTGGGTTATTTGAGCTGTGGGTTATAAGCGGGCGAACGCCCACTATAAGGTAATAATTGTGGGCAACCCCTCTTAAGTATTAGTCAAGAAGCTAGTGTCGCTTACTTCATAAATACAGGGAGCTCTGAGATGCAGGCAGGACACTAATGCCTACTGAATTCTTGCAGAAATTAAGTCCTTGACTATACGTGGTGATTTGAAGGGAGACTAAGGCTTAGGGAGGTTGGAAGACCGGGTGAAATATTCTCCACCACAAAGTAAGTCTTAGGTCATTTCTTATAGTAGTGCATGCTAGTAATGTTCATATCATGGCAGGGGATAACAGATGTCGTAGTAAAGTCTCCATGAAGTCACTTAGTGAGCATTCAGAAGGAGAATTTCTCAGAGTTGGAGCAACAGTAGTTGGCAGGAAGAGCTTAAAGAACAGCATTGAAGAACAAATTTGAAAACAGACAGAGTTGGAAGAACAAGGACAGAGTTGGAAGAACAAGGACAGAGTTGGAAGAACAAGGCAGAGTTGGAAGAACAAGGCAGATTTGGAAGAACAAGGACAGAGTTGGAAGAACATGGACAGAGTTGGAAGAACAAGGACAGAGTTGAAAGAACAAGGGCCTTAATTTGCAAATTCATTCTACTACACTACAGAACAAACTTCAACGTCTTATCTCCGACAGCTCTTGGTCCAAATTCTCCTTGACTGACTGTTACTAATCTGTCTTCTGTCACTCTCCCAACATCAGCTTGAACTTCTTGGCTTTGATCTTTTCTCTGCCACTTCACCTGCCCCTCGCGCTGGCAATGACCTGATTACCTCTTTTGATTCATTTCACCAGTCTCACTCTCGAAATTTTCCTGACCTGTCCACTTTTCGTGGTGTTTTCATTCCTGCCCTTGATACCCCTGTTGCTAGCGCACTTCAGCCGTACCGGGGGTCGATCCCCGGTATAATGGGTACCTAGGAGTTAGTTGACTGTTGTGGGTGGCGTCCTGGGACAAAACTGACCTTTTATTATTATTATATTATTATATCCTTCCTTCTGACAAAGGCAATTCGGTGGTTGTCCTTGATTGCGAAGATTACCTCGGAAAAACTGAAGCCTTGCTCTTTGATTCAAGCTTCTACTTTCCAACCCTCTTGATTGCAAGCATCTACTTTCCAACCCTCTTGATTGCAAGCATCTACTTTTCAACCCTCTTGATTGCAAGCATCTACTTTCCAACCCTCTTGATTGCAAGCATCTACTTTCCAACCCTCTTGATTGCAAGCATCTACTTTTCAACCCTCTTGATTGCAAGCATCTACTTTCCAACCCTCTTGATTGCAAGCATCTACTTTCCAACCCTCTTGATCGCAAGCATCTACTTTCCAACCCTCTTGATTGCAAGCATCTACTTTCCAACCCTCTTTATCGCAAGCATCTACTTTCCAACCCTCTTGATTGCAAGCATATACACTCCTCTCGTCTCTAACTCTCTTGATCTCATTAAGAGATCTTTTGACCATAAACTTCGTATTTTCTCCGATCTTTGTCCTTCTGACTTTGATCTTGTTCAACGTTTTCGTGTTATCTATCTTATTTCTCTGGCCTTCCTAAAACTCATAAACTTGGTATTCCTCTACGTCCCATCATTTCTTCCAGAGGTTCTGACTCTTATTCTCTTGCCTCTTGGCTGGCCAAAACTCTCACTCCCTTTCTTGGTACTTTTTCTCCTGCCCACCTCCGTCACTCTCATGACTTCATGGAACGTGTTCGATGTAAGTCTTGACTAGTGTCCCTCTTGATGATGTTATCAGTTTTCTTAGAGTTAAGGCCAATGAAGGGTTACTTTAATCTCCTTATACCTACTGATGTTTTTCTTGATCTTATTCGCCTGTGTGTGGACTCCAGCTCTTTTTTCTTTCATGATAAATAATATTCTCGAACCTTCAGTGTCACCATGGGGTCGTCTCTGTCCCCTGTTCTTGCTAACCCTTATATGGAATACTTCGAAATTGTTTTTCTTCCTAGTATTGGGGTACTCCCTTCCCTCTGGCTCTGCTCTCTAGATGATGTCTTTGCTCTTTGACCACATGACTCTAGTCTTCCAATCTTTTCTTGACGGACTTAATAATGTTGCTTCTTTCATCAAGTTCAAAGCTGAATGGGAATCTAACTCTTTGCTTCCTTTCCTTGATGTGCATGTTCATCGCTCGTCTATAGGCTTTTCTTTTTCCATGGCTTATACATTCACTACTTTGTTTTTACCATGCTTCCTCTGTCAAGAAAAGTGTTCTTAGTTCTTACTTTCTCCGTGCCCTCCGAATTTCTGACCTTCATTTTGTTAACTTGGAAATTTCTACTCTTCGCCTTGACTACCCTTCCTATTTCATAACCCATGACTTCTCACTTGTGTGTGTGCGTGCTTGTGTGCGTGTATAGTTTGTATGTTCGTGTGCGTGTGTGTCTGTCTGTATGTGCTTGCGCCCTCGTGTGTGTGTGTGTGTGTGTGTGTGTGGGCGCTAGTGTTTACCTGGAGTTTACCCGGAGAGGGTTTTGTGTGGGTGTATGACCCACTTAATATTTATATTTATAACTCATTAAAATTGTGACCTGGTGTGGACGTGTCAGTGGCTCATTACTTTGTAATTTGTTCATGATTCCAACCATGTATAGGAGTGTAGATGGTTCATTACCTTTGTAACTTGCCATGATTGTGACCAGATCTACCTGGAGTTCATTACATTTGTACACACACAACCCGCACATATAAAAAGAGAGGACCTTAAGACGTTAAATGCTCCAAACTTCAGAACACCCGTGACTTAACCTGATTCCTTCCCCTTCTATCTCTTCCCCCTTCTCCTCTTTTTCCTTTCTCCTCTGGGTTTTCTTTCTTTTCTTTTGCCTTGTATTTGTCCTTCTTTATTTTATTTTATTTTCATTTTTTCCCCTTCTGTTTTCTTGTCCTTACCCTATGTGGGCCGCCAGCTTCATTGCAGTGCTCCTTTCCTAGATATGACTGACTCCACGACTACTTCTACCACTACTTCCTCCATTATTACCCCTCCACCACTTTCTTGTGTCCTCTCATGTCTGTCTGCCTATAAATACCCCTTCTACCTGTCCTGTGTGTTAGTGTGACTTTGTAAATGGTCCAAGTCGGAAAGAAACGTCGTCGTAAACTCCTCTCTTTTTATATGTGCGGAATGTGTGTGTATTGTTCCAGTCACGGTATTGTGCCCTTTTTGCTAATTACATTTGTAACTTGCTCAGCTATCATAACTTTGGGGTCCAGTCCCTGGACCCATTATGTACCTCTGTAATCTTTTGACTACCGCCCACAGGATGGGTATGGGGTGACTACCGCCCACACCATGGGAATGGGGTGACTACCGCCCACACCATGGGTATGGGGTGCATAATAAAGATATTAAACTAACTAACCTCACTTGCTAAACTTACTTTCGTCTCTCCCAAACTCTTTACTGTGAACTCTCCTGTTCTCTGCCTTCCCTATATTTACACTTCCCTAAACTTTAACAACTCCCTCCGTTCCTTAGACGTCAACATTATTTGTAACTAACCTAACACCCTTATTAGAAACCTAGATCGTACCGTTCCTGTAAGTTTATTCAGGTATACACAAATACAGCTACATAGATTATCATACATAGCAGCATATGTGTAGAGAACCCAGGATAACCCAAGAAGGTCAAAGTGACTTATTTCCATTAGGGTCCTTATAATACCTTATTATTATACTATAAAGGAGATAATATCTTATTATTATACTATAAAAGAGATAATATCTTATTATTATGCAATAAAGGAGATATACTAGGAATAAGATCAAATGAGTTATTTATATTTACTTGTGTGTTAGCTAAAAATAAAAATAACAAATCATTCTCCTCCCTTTCTGTTGCTACATTCATTAGGTACCTTTTGGCTCTCTTCTTGAACTGGCTCATGCTATGACTGGCTTTGACATGGGCAGGCAGTTTGTTCCATTTCTTTATTGCTGCACAATAAAGGTGTTTGAAGCCTGGCCACTGACTGTGGCTACTACAAAGTTGTGCTCTCTCCCCCTAGTAATATGACTGCTTTGGTTCCCAGCCTTGACAAAATTGGCAGCAAGATATTCTGGACACTGTTTGTGAGCAATTTTATAAACTTGATTTAACTTCAGTTGTTTTACTCTGTCTTCAGTATTCAGCATATCCAATTGTTGTAATTCATCCTGGCCTACATGTTCTCTTGGGCCCAGGTCCAGGATGAATCTTACCATTTTGTTCTGGGTGATTTGCAGTTTATCTTTCAGTTTTTTGTCAAGGCAGAGTACCATGAAGAGCAAGCGTAGTCCATATGACATTGTATAAGGGCTAGACATAGAGTCCTGCGAGCCTCAGTAGGTAGACATTGTGCTTGTCTGTAGAGGAACTTAAGTCTGGCTTTCTTTACTGCTGTTCCCTATCAATTCTCCTGACATGCATGGGTCAAAGGGGATTCCCAGATATTTTACTGAGGAAACTGAAGTGATGGATTCCCCATTACACAGGACATTAAAATTATTTACCCTTCTCAGTATATATTTCGTGCCAAAGAGTATGGCTTCTGTTTTCCCGAGGTGTAACGATAACTTGTTGTCTACTAACCATTTGCTGCAGGACTCCAGTTCCAGCGTTATTATATTAGCTATCTTGTGGGTCCTTAACTGACACTAACAGAGCACTGTCATCCGCATACAGTAGGAGTTTGCACTTGACACTGATGGGCATGTCATTTACATAACATAGGAATAATAAGGGACCCAGAATACTACCTTGGGGAACTCCACATGCTATCGGCAGGGGTGCTGATTCTATTTTGTTGATTTTGAAAATTTGTGTCCTGTTGCTAAGGTAGGACTTAAGCCAGTCAACGGAACTTATGCCGATAGCTTGAAGTTTCTTGCATAATATATTGTGGTTGATAGTTGTTATGGTATTTTCCCCTATTTATCATCAAGGTTCTACATGTACTAGCATAGGGTATTTACTTAAAAGGTCTTAGGGTAAAAGGAGGATATTTATAGGCTAAAAGATACTTACTCAGGTTTAGCTGCTGCATCTGAAAACTTATTGGTCCTTTCACATTCCTCTCAAAGGTTATTTAAACCAACATTATAAAAATAGAGCTATATTAAGAGTATATATACATTTAATGTACAGGTATCCACTCCTAAACATATAACCAGCCTCCCCCCCCAAAAGCACATGGCTCAGCTGCCACCTTTAACTCTCTCTTTCTTAACATTCTTTAACCCTCCAGTGTCTTGATACACTGAAGATCACAGAATATCATGGTAACATCGATCTACAACCCTTCATTACTTCTTGGACACTCATTCTGCCCAGAAACACAAGGTTAAGGTCAGCTAAATACAATACCAGCTCACTGCATCAGCCATGTTCCAAGAGAGAGGATTCGGGGCAGCAGGAGTCTCTCTAAGCTCCTCCCCCCTCAAACAAAAACAAACAAAACAACATCACTTTGCACATCCTCCATGTACTCTCAATATATCTTATGTTATTACCATGAGACATGCAACTTATAACTAGTACTTATAAAAATGTGCATTATATTTTTTATAACCTATTATATTGAGAAATCAGGTAATTCAGCTCTTTTAAGTCTTTAGGGTGGCCTGACCTAAGACCTCATTATCAAATTCTGAATAATTCAATATAATTAGGTATTCATGTTACTTAATTACTACAATTCATGCTGGGTTCCATAGCCCCCATAACAAGTCCATAATACCCCATGACAGTACACCGCCCTCTCTAGAATTTTGGATATTACACTAAATATACTAACAGGATTATAGTTGCTGACATCAGACTTACTATTTTTCTTGAAGACAGGAATAACTCTGGCCTCCTTGAACCCCTCTGGTACTGTATTAGTGGTGATGGAGAAATTTATTATGTAAGCAATGGGGGTTGGAAATTCAGAGGCACCATTTTTAAGGAACTTAGAGGGGATGTTACCTGGGCCGGTGCTCTTAGTTGGGTTTAACCTGCTTAGTTCTTTTTGCACGAAGTCATGAGATACACTTACTAGTTGACAACTGTTTGGAGTTACCCCTTTATTGGTATAGTATGTTTTAAACTTATCAGAGTTAGTGTTAAAGGTATTTGATGCAGTCGGTAGTTTACTTATTAGTGTTGATGCGACAGTTGTGTAGCATGAATTAAAACAATTTGCCACTTGCTACTGATGCTTCCGGAGTCTACTCCATTTCTTGTTCCTCTTGTCCTCTCCAGTACTTTGCAGAAACTAACCGCTCTCTTTCTGACAGACTTTAAAAGAACAAAAGAAGTATTAGACTTGCCGACCCCAACAGTGCTGTTTTCTGTCATGCTAGAGATCACAGTCGTCTTATTGACTGGTCCTCTGCTAAAACTGTCTACCCTTCTTCTAGCCTTCACAGACGCCGTCTTGTTGAAGCATTCCTTTCTCATTACATTGTCATATTCTATAAACTTCAGAGTTAACACTCTACTCTCTGACTTGTGTGTCACTATTACTACTCCCTTTTTATTGCTGCCTCTGCCACAATGTTTCACTACTTATACTATTACTACTACCACTACCTCTCTACCACTACCTACCACTACCTCTACTACACCAACTTCTACCTCTACTACCACAAGTTCTACTCTTATACTATTACTACTTCTCGTTCTCTTGTCCCCTTCCCCCTGTCGTATATATACTGGCTCCCTTCCCTTCGTGCTTCTATGTGACTAGTTAATGATCCAAGTCAGACCGAAACGTGCCTTTTTTATTTTTCTGCCTGAGAATTATTTGTGTAAGTTTACGAAAGAACGTCCTTGGTGCTTCCTATAGCTACGTTTTTGGAAAATATAATGTCGTTACAACCATTTACCCATAAATTTAATAGACATCAAGGGAAATATTATGTACTCACGTCATCAATATCTCGTCCTTTCAAAATTTCCTGGGATCCATTGATGGAAATGTTGAAGGAAGCTGCTTCAGGCTGGCTGCTGCTCGACAGTAACCGGATCTACACAGGAATCAGTTAGTGTCGCTGGGCTGTATTGTTTAGGTATGAAAGTTTCTCGTTATCTCATTGAGTCATATCCTGTTAGTTACTTGCTTCTTCTTCTCCTGCCTTCACTCAAGACGCTCAGTGGCACGCTAGCTCTCTACCAAGGCACACAGTGGCACCCAACAACTTCCTTTGTGCAAGATCGTTCTCTATTGTGAACCCGAAATTGTTGTTGCTTCATCATTGCATGAAGTAAATCGCGATGGAATATCATCAGTTGACGGTTTTCATCTTGTGTGGGATATTGTGGACTTCCAAACCCGTGAGCTGCTTACCCTCACAGTCTGATCCCAGCATCACTACAGCCCTGCAAGGCTCTCCTCCAAGGGATTATCATAGTATCATTGCTGCCTTGCTAGGATCTTCTCCAGTTGGTGTTTCCAGAATCACTACTACCCTCCCAGTGTCTGCGTCAGAAAATGAAACTGACCGTTCTGCCAATTATTTATCCGGTCAGAAGGTGATGCAAAAAGTAACGCAAGAGAAAGAATGCATATTTTTGAACATTACGGAAAACAGTTTAGGTTTGCAGATAGTCAAGGAAGTTAATGACAAGTCTCTCACCTTCTTTATCCGCCCCAAGTCGTCTTTCAAAAAGCTGGTATTCAGACTAAAATTAGGAAGTCTACTAGAAATCTTCGAGACTGTGGAGACAATAAACATTCACAATTCTGACTTGGTACACTCCAAATTGAAGCCATGGACACGCATTGACGTGGAGTACTATAGGAAATCGTCCATGGGGCCTAACTTGCATGCCCTTAATGTAACTGTCGGCAATACATCACACTCATTGCAGACGCGGTACAGGCGGTTCTTCTACAACTACAAAGGTTTCGTCATCTCTGCAGAGGGAGGGGCTCATGTCCTCTTCAGCTGCCTGCCGAGAAATCTTCAGGAGATTCCACCCCAAGCTTTATCGTTCAGCCGAGTGTGGCTAATGGCGGGGCTCTTTATAACTACAGCGACCCTGCTGGTGGTACTCTTCTTTATCTGGCTGTCTCTCTGGTGCCGCAAGAGAAGCCAGATTTCAAAAACACACCTGTCATCCCCAGTAAGTAAAAGTCTTTCGTAATTCGGCATTAGTTTTTTTCTTATACACTACTTGTCTTCCTTTCTCTAAATGTGTGAGTTAATCTTCAGTTATATTATGCCCTTTCCTTGCTTGAGATAAAACTATTTAAAACATTAGGCTCGCTGAACCATGAAAATTATCTACCCTTATACTACTTGGCTAATAACTCTTTGTCATCGCAGGTTTACGAAGAATTTGACGAGGAGGTTCTGGAGAAGATTCGCCAGAAAGTCGAGACTCAGCGAAGTGGCAAATCTCAGAGCGACCTGAGGTACTCAGGAGTCGAATCCAATGAGCCAGGTAGGGAGAACGCTTACATGACGGGAGTCACGCTCCTGCAAAGAAGCGAAAAGGAGAAGGAAGGAAACGAGATACGTGTGTATCAGAACGTGTACGCAGTGAGACCCACTCCTGCAACAAGGCTCGTCAAGGAGACGTCGAAGGTCGAGGCACAGTACCACAACCTGACCTTGCTCTCCAACACCTGCAGGGAAGTGCCAGATGAGTGTTCTCATGCGGACGTCTCACATGAAGAAGTGGAGGAGACAAACCAGAATCAAGCAAGCATCCTTATCTCACCCGTAGAGGAGGTCGTCGACAAGTGTCTGACTGAGGAAACCTCCAGTGAAGCAGCATGATAGGAGAGGTGACATTCACCAGAAAAATTTAGACTGTTGTAGATCTGAGGTTTCCCTGGCAGAATACACATTAAGTTCTAAATGATCCATATATTGCACAAGAGGTGGACCCATATATATATATATATATGTCGTGCCGATTAGGTAAAACTCTCGATTTTGGCTTAAATAGCAACGCTCTTCTTGCCATATAAGACAAGCGAAAATTTGTGTATGCAATAATTTCGCCAAAATCATTCTGAACATAACGAAAAAAATATATTTCATTGTGTTTGTTTATTATTAAATTAATGTTAACGTATCTAAAATATATTTAGTTGGGTTAGGCTAAATTAAATTGCGCTTGTTGTAATAAGGTTAGGTAGGTTTTCAAAATTTCTCTTGGTACAAAATTATAAATTCTTACATTAATATAAATGAAAAAAATATATCTTTAAACGTATAAGAGAAAATTTTAGAAAGGACTTAATTTTAGATGAGTTCTTGCTAATTGACCAGTTTTACCTAATCAGCTATCGACATATATATATATATATATATATATATATATATATATATATATATATATATATATATATATATATATGCAAAACAACCACTATGAAAAAATAGAAGAATTCCAAGCGCTTTCGTGACTACTCACATTATCAAGGAACTATAAAAGGAAACGTGAGTAGAAGGCTTATAAAGAGGCAGAATACACCTCACAGTCACATCACACTAACAAAGACAACACCTCACAGTAGCGTAACATCTCACGACTCTGTGAAGAGAGCATAAGAAAGGACCTGAAACTCTTCCCAAGAATTAAGATTAGTCCTATTTATCATTAAATTCTTCCCAAATTTTATTAATTATAAATGAATCCAATTTATATAAACCAAAAGAAATATTCATATTATTTTCAAAACTGCTTTTAATGAAACATGATTCTATTATATTCCTCTCAACCATGGACTTGCTTGATACAACCTTCTCAGCATTTTGAAAATCAATTGGATGGTTAAAGTCTCTCACATGAATAAATAGAGCATTAGAATCTTGTCCAGTTCTAATGCTATATTTATGTTGTTTTAATCTTAGTTCAAGACTTTTACCAGTTTGACCATAATAAACTTTATCGCATATTTTACAGGGAATCTTATAGACACATCCGTCAGCATTTTGGGGGAATTTTTTATCAAAAGTCTTTTTACTGTATCAAGATTTTTAAATACAACTTTGATATTAAAATTCTTAAGAAAAGAAGGCATATCAACCAAGTTTTCATGGTAAGGGAGAACCAACATATTTTTGGTTGAATAAGGTTGGTTGTCCCTTTTTGGATTGTAAAAAGTATTTCTAGCTATTTTAAAAGATTTATCAATTATGTTTCTTGGGTATTTTAAATCATTAGCTATTTCATAAATTTTAGAGATTTCTTCATCTATGAACTCTGGACTACAAATGCGTAAAGCTCTCAAAATGCTGACGGATGTGTCTATAAGATTCCCTGTAAAATATGCGATAAAGTTTATTATGGTCAAACTGGTAAAAGTCTTGAACTAAGATTAAAACAACATAAATATAGCATTAGAACTGGACAAGATTCTAATGCTCTATTTATTCATGTGAGAGACTTTAACCATCCAATTGATTTTCAAAATACTGAGAAGGTTGTATCAAGCAAGTCCATGGTTGAGAGAAATATAATAGAATCATGTTTCATTAAAAGCAGTTTTGAAAATAATATGAATATTTCTTTTGGTTTATATAAATTGGATTCATTTATAATTAATAAAATTTGGGAAGAATTTAATGATAAATAGGACTAATCTTAATTCTTGGGAAGAGTTTCAGGTCCTTTCTTATGTTCCTCTTCACAGAGTCGTGAGATGTTACGCTACTGTGAGGTGTAGTCTTTGTTAGTGTGATGTGACTGTGAGGTGTATTCTGCCTCTTTATAAGCCTTCTACTCACGTTTCCTTTTATAGTTCCTTGATAATGTGAGTAGTCACGAAAGCGCTTGGAATTCTTCTATTTTTTCATAGTGTTTTTTTTGCATATTTTGATATCACCTGTTTACTGTGATCTTTTGCATATATATATATATATATATATATATATATATATATATATATATATATATATATATATATATATATATATATATATATATATATATCATCATCATCATCATCAAATTTATACATATTGAAATAGTTTTAATGAATAAAAGTTGTAATTAAATGAAGTATTTTATATTTACATCTTGGTTTTGTTTTTGAGTCTGATCATAAGTAAATAACAAATCCAGTGGACATTATTTATTCTCTGCAAGGAGTGACCTCGACCACCCAGATAACAACATCCTGTCCCTGACATACTGTTCACACTCCGCATTCATGACAATGTATACCTAAACAACGTACCTGACAATGTATACCTAAACCACGTACCTGACAATGTATACCTAAACAACGTACCTGACAATGTATACCTAACCCATGTACATGACAATGTATACCTAACCCATGTACCTGACAATGTATACCTAACCCATGTACCTGACAATGTATACCTAACCCATGTACCTGACAATGTATACCTAACCCATGTACCTGACAATGTATACGTACTCCTCGCCAACAGAGAATATTTAAATTATTGAGAATGCTTGAAACTGCTGCCAGTGTTGTGGGTGCAACACTGACAAAAAGACTCATAATCTATGCTGCCAGTGTTGTGGGTGCAACACTGGCAAGAAGACTCATAATCAACACCTGGAAAATACCGGAAAGTCTGGGTCATGTTCTGCACACTGAGATTCCTTCTTACAAGAGCTGCAAGGCACTGTTCGACTCCCACGGTGCTGAATATTCACAATGAAAAGCAGTGGAGTACTAAATACACTAAGAGAAAAAATGTATGAAGGGTCCAAGGTTTTTTAACACCCCTCGTGTATAAAGGGCACTGTCGACTGACCTCTCATCAATGGTGAAATGCTTGTATGTAAGACATTGATGCTACCTTTCCCCTTTTTTGACGAGTCCTCATTACCTGCCCACCTTGATACGCTGCACGACCTCCACCACCTTGATACGCTGCACGACCTCCACCACCTTGATACGCTGCACGACCTCCACCATCTTGATACGCTGCACGACCTCCACCACCTTGATACGCTGCACGACCTCCACCACCTTGATACGCTGCACGACCTCCACCACCTTGATACGCTGCACGACCTCCACCACCTTGATACGCTGCACGACCTCCACCATCTTGATACGCTGCACGACCTCCACCACCTTGATACGCTGCACGACCTCCACCACCTTGATACGCTGCACGACCTCCAGCACCTTGATACGCTGCACGACCTCCACCACCTTGATACGCTGCACGACCTCCACCACCTTGATACGCTGCACGACCTCCACAACCTTGATACACTGCACGACCTCCACCACCTTGATACGCCGCACGACCTCCACCATCTTGATACGCTGCACGACTTCCACCACCTTGATACGCTGCACGACCTCCACCACCTTGATACGCTGCACGACCTCCACCACCTTGATACGCTGCACGACCTCCACCACCTTGATACGCTGCACGACCTCCACCACCTTGATACGCTGCACGACCTCCACCACCTTGATACGCTGCACGACCTCCACCACCTTGATACGCTGCACGACCTCCACCACCTTGATACGCTGCACGACCTCCACTACCTTGATACGCTGCACGACCTCCACCACCTTGATACGCTGCACGACCTCCACCACCTTGATACGCTGCACGACCTCCACTACCTTGATACGCTGCACGACCTCCACCACCTTGATACGCTGCACGACCTCCACCACCTTGATACGCTGCACGACCTCCACCACCTTGATACGCTGCACGACCTCCACTACCTTGATACGCTGCACGACCTCCACCACCTTGATACGCTGCACGACCTCCACCACCTTGATACGCTGCACGACCTCCACAACCTTGATACACTGCACGACCTCCACCACCTTGATACGCCGCACGACCTCCACCATCTTGATACGCTGCACGACTTCCACCACCTTGATACGCTGCACGACCTCCACCACCTTGATACGCTGCACGACCTCCACCACCTTGATACGCTGCACGACCTCCACCACCTTGATACGCTGCACGACCTCCACCACCTTGATACGCTGCACGACCTCCACCACCTTGATACGCTGCACGACCTCCACCACCTTGATACGCTGCACGACCTCCACCACCTTGATACGCTGCACGACCTCCACCACCTTGATACGCTGCACGACCTCCACTACCTTGATACGCTGCACGACCTCCACCACCTTGATACGCTGCACGACCTCCACCACCTTGATACGCCGCACGACCTCCACCATCTTGATACGCTGCACGACCTCCACCACCTTGATACGCTGCACGACCTCCACCACCTTGATACGCTGCACGACCTCCACCACCTTGATACGCTGCACGACCTCCACTACCTTGATACGCTGCACGACCTCCACCAGCTTGATACGCTGCACGACCTCCACCACCTTGATACGCTGCACGACCTCCACCAGCTTGATACGCTGCACGACCTCCACCACCTTGATACGCTGCACGACCTCCACCACCTTGATACGCTGCACGACCTCCACCACCTTGCAGCTTCCCAAGAACATGATAATATTAACCTACCCATAACTGCTTTACAAAGCAAAATCTGACGTGTTCTTCAGACACTTCCTGATCAGCCAAGCTATTGCTGTCTAGTCGACTAGGGATTTTTATGTGACATGCTGGATAAAAGGCTGTAGGCTTCACAGTATGAAGATAATAATAAGAGATGTTGAATAATTAGTTTGAGTTGCGGCCATCTTGTTTTACTGGGAATGTGACTCCCAGTATTATTACCTCAACCATTCCCACACTGTTATTACCTCAACCATTCCCACACTGTTATTACCTCAATCATTCCCACACTGTTATTCCTCAACCATGTTTTTACCCACACTGTTATTTCTTCCTTCAACCATTCCCACACTGTTATTACCTCAACCATTCCACACTGTTATTACCTCAACCATTCCACACTGTTTATACCTTCCACTGTTCATTTTCCCACACTGTTATTACCTCAATCATTCCCACACTGTTATTACTCTCAACCATTCCCACACTGTTATTACCTCAACCATTCCACACTGTTATTACCTCATCATTCCACACTGTTATTACCTCAACCATTCCCACACTGTTATTACCTTCCACACTGTTACTCACTTCCACACTGTTATTACTCAACCATTCCACACTGTTATTACCTCAACCATTCCCACACTGTTATTACCTCAACCATTCCCACACTGTTATTACCTCAACCATTCCCACACTGTTATTACCTCAACCATTCCCACACTGTTATTACCTCAACCATTCCCACACTGTTATTACCTCAATCATTCCCACACTGTTATTACCTCAACCATTCCCACACTGTTATTACCCCAACCATTCCACACTGTTATTACCTCAACCATTCCACACTGTTATTACCTCAACCATTCCCACACTGTTATTACCTCAACCATTCCACACTGTTATTACCTCAACCTTCCCACACTGTTATTATTCCTCAACCATTCCCACACTGTTTTACCTCAACCATTCCCACACTGTTATTACCTCACCTTCCCACACTGTTATTACCTCAACCATTCCACACTGTTATTACCTCAACCATTCCCACTGTTATTACCTCAACCATTCCACACTGTTATTACCTCAACCATTCCCACACTGTTATTACCTCAACCATTCCCACACTGTTATTACCTCAACCATTCCACACTGTTATTACCTCAACCATTCCACACTGTTATTACCTCAACCATTCCCACACTGTTATTACCTCAACTATTCCCACACTGTTATTACCTCACTTCCACACTGTTATTACCTCAATTCCACACTGTTATTACCTCAACCATTCCCACACTGTTATTACCTCAACCATTCCCACACTGTTATTACCTCAACCATTCCACACTGTTATTACCTCAACCATTCCCACACTGTTATTACCTCACCATTCCACACTGTTATTACTCTCACCTTCCCACACTGTTATTACCTCAACATTCCACACTGTTATTACCTCAATCATTCCCACACTGTTATTACCTCAACCATTCCCACACTGTTATTACCTCAACCATTCCCACACTGTTATTACCTCAATCCATTCCCACACTGTTATTACCTCAACCATTCCCACACTGTTATTACCTCAATCATTCCCACACTGTTATTACCTCAATCATTCCCACACTGTTATTACCTCAACCATTCCCACACTGTTATTACCTCACATTCCACACTGTTATTACCTCAACCATTCCCACACTGTTATTACCTCAATCATTCCCACACTGTTATTACCTCAACCATTCCCACACTGTTATTACCTCAACCATTCCCACACTGTTATTACCTCAACCATTCCCACACTGTTATTACCTCAACCATTCCCACACTGTTATTACCTCATTCCACACTGTTATTACCTCAACCATTCCCACACTGTTATTACCTCAATCATTCCACACTGTTATTACCTCACCATTCCCACACTGTTATTACCTCAACCATTCCACACTGTTATTACCTCAACATTCCACACTGTTATTACCTCACCATTCCACACTGTTATTGCCTCAACCATTCCACACTGTTGTTACCTCAACCATTCCACACTGTTATTACCTCAACCATTCCACACTGTTATTCCTCAACCATTCCCACACTGTTATTACCTAACCAGTTCCACACTGTTATTACACTTCACCGTATTCCTCCATTCACTGTTATTACCTCAACCATTCCACACTGTTATTACCTCAAGCCATTACCACACACTGTTATTACCTCAACCATTCCCACACTGTTATTACCTCAACCATTCCACACTGTTATTACCTCAACCATTCCCACACTGTTATTACCTCAACCATTCCCACACTGTTATTACCTCAACCATTCCCACACTGTTATTACCTCAACCATTCCCACACTGTTATTACCTCAACCTTCCCACACTGTTATTACCTCAACCATTCCCACACTGTTATTACCTCAACCATTCCCACACTGTTATTACCTCAACCATTCCCACACTGTTATTACACCATCCAGTGCTGGACACAATACACACAAATGAGGAGGAAGTGAAGAGGCTACTAAGCGAGCTAGATACTTCAAAGGCGATGGGGCCAGATAACATCTCTCCATGGGTCCTGAGAGAGGGAGCAGAGGAGCTATGTGTACCCCTAACAACGATCTTCAACACATCTATCGAAACAGGGCAACTACCTGAGGTTTGGAAGACAGCAAATGTAGTTCCAATTTTTAAAAAAGGAGACAGGAACGTAGCACTAAACTACAGACCAGTGTCACTGACATGTATTGCATGCAAGGTCATGGAGAAGATAGTCAGGAGAAGGGTGGTTGAGCACCTAGAAAGGAATGAGCTTATCAACGACGGCCAACACGGTTTCAGGGACGGGAAATCCTGTGTCACAAACCTACTGGAGTTCTACGACAGGGTGACAGCAATAAGGCAAGAGAGAGAGGGGTGGGTAGATTGCATATTCTTGGATTGTAAGAAGGCGTTTGACACAGTTCCACACAAGAGATTAGTGCAGAAGCTGGAGGACCAGGCAGGGGTAACAGGAAGGTACTACATTGGATCAGGGAATACCTGTCAGGAAGACAGCAGCGAGTCATGGTACGTGGCGAGGTGTCAGAGTGGGCGCCGGTGACGAGCGGGGTTCCACAGGGGTCAGTCCTGGGACCAGTGCTGTTTCTGGTATTTGTGAACGACATGACGGAAGGAATAGACTCCGAAGTGTCCCTGTTTGCAGATGATGTGAAGTTGATGAGAAGAATTCAATCGGACGAGGACCAGGCAGAACTACAAAGGGATCTGGACAGGCTGCAAGCCTGGTCCAGCAACTGGCTCCTGGAGTTCAACCCCACCAAGTGCAAAGTCATGAAGATTGGGGAAGGGCAAAGAAGACCGCAGACGGAGTACAGCCTAGGGGCCAGAGACTGCAAACCTCAATCAAGGAAAAGATCTTGGGGTGAGTATAACACCAGGCACATCTCCTGAGGCACACATCAACCAAATAACTGCTGCAGCATATGGGCGCCTAGCAAACCTAAGAACAGCATTCCGACATCTTAATAAAGAATCGTTCAGGACCCTGTACACTGTGTACGTTAGGCCCATATTGGAGTATGCAGCACCAGTTTGGAACCCACACCTAGCCAAGCATGTGAAGAAGCTCGAGAAAGTGCAAGGTTTGCAACAAGACTAGTCCCGAGCTAAGGGGTATGTCCTACGAGGGAGGTTAAGGGAAATCGACCTGACGACACTGGAGGACAGGAGAGATAGGGAGACATGATAACAACATATAAGATACTGAGAGGAATTGACAAAGTGGACAGAGACAGAATGTTCCAGAGATGGGACACAACAACAAGGGGACACAGATGGAAGTTGAAGACTCAGATGAATCACAGAGATGTTAGGAAGTATTTCTTCAGTCACAGAGTTGTCGGGAAGTGGAATAGTTTAGGAAGCGATGTAGTGGAGGCAGGCTCTATACATAGCTTTAAGCAGAGGTATGATAAAGCTCATGGCGCAGGGAGAGTGACCCAGTAGCGGCCAGTGAAGAGGCGGGGCCAGGAGCTTTGACTCGACCCCTGCAACCACAACTAGGTGAGTACAACTAGGTGAGTACTGTTATCACGTCAACCATTCCCACACTGTTATTACCTCAACCATTCTCACACTGTTATTACCTCAACCATTCCCACACTGTTATTACCTCAACAATTCCACAATGTTATTACCTCAACTATTCCCACACTGTTATTACCTCAACAATTCCACAATGTTATTACCTCAACTATTCCCACACTGTTATTACCTCAACAATTCCACAATGTTATTACCTCAACCATTCCCACAATGTTATTACCTCAACAATTCCACACTGTTATGTTATGAATTGGAATAATTTGACAGACTTTTAGTTTATTTACTTTGAAAACATAAATAATACATTATACCTATAGTTATACCTATCTCAGCCTAATGATAGTGATAATTGCCTTAATTTTGGCGCTCGCCATTATATTCAAGGTTTTTTCAATTAATAGTTTCTAATTCTATACACCAAAATGCATTCTAACTTGCAATGAAAAAAATTCTCAAAATTAGGTTCATTCATGTCATGATATCAGTTAATCATTTCTTAATGTTTCTGAAGTGAATAAGAACCTAGCTAGTATTTACAATTCTTGAAGCACCTAGCTAGTATTTACAATTCTTGAAGCACCTAGCTAGTATTTACAATTCTTGAAGCACTTGCCAGAGACACAGCCTCTGCTGGATCTGCATGAGAACTTTATGAACTCACTGCATGCTCTGGCAGCTTCATGCTGTGGCAGTCATACTGGCATCCAGCCTTCATCTTTGATCCATCCTCAGGCACTGGGAGCTGGCACTTCCAGTACTGCCTGCAAACTTGGGGTCCACCAACTCGCCTGGTATTCGGCGCTCTTCAAGTGTAGCAGAAGAGTATATGGCACGAAGCAAAGTATTCTAATGTTAGTTGATGTAAAACAGTCCTCATACCTCTGGAGGTCCTGAGGAAGATCCCAGGGAATCCGCGAGGATACCATAGAATTACGGAAGTTATGGGTCCTTGATACAGCTCTGAGCTACAACAATGAGACAGTAAGAATGGAAGATTGTTAGACTGATTAATAAAAGCATTTAAATTTAAGAGACACAATATTATTCAATTAGTACAATTACATGTATCTGGGATGGTGGAATCGTCTCCAGAATACGATTCCTTTAATACAAAAGTTTGTTCCTGCATTCACTGAGAGATACGATGATGCTGCGTCTGTCATAAGTCAATACAATGAATCTCTCAATTACTTTGGTAATAAGTAACTTCAAGAAATATCTGCTAAATGCCATGAAGGTGTCACAGCCAATGAGTCTGAGGAAGAGAAGCAGTGATTCACTTCTTGATCGACCTTGATGGCTGTATACAGTGTTGATGAGATAATGAGTAGTTTTAGCTCCTGTACCAAGCTTGATCCAGATATCATCTGGATACTGACCAGCTAATAGTATATGGAACGTGGTAACAAGTATGACAACAACATCAGTGTTCGTGTTGCAGAGCAACTGCAAAATGAACCAATAATCTAGTCATTTTCCCCGTGATTGCAGAACTTCATACCATGACGTCTTCCCTTGGAGATGACATTATTATTTGTAAAATTCACATTGTGATTTATAGATTAAAATGATAAACATGAGAAACTTTCAAACACTAAAGATAAAAATGAGAAACTTTGAAATGCACATGCGAAATTAGGAAAAATCAAAATATACAATTCTTTTAAGAATTTCCCTGTAGTTATGAACACCATCTTTACATTAGTGACATGTGGAATGTCAGCCAACTTCCTGGTGATGAATTAGAATCTACTTCTGGGAAGCTTTCAACCATCTGATGCTTTCATTCCAAGTGTAATTCCTCTTCAGTCTCTTGTATACTGTTTCAGAATGTTCTCTCTACAACAATCCCAAACCGTATCGAGTATTTCTGAAAACAAACTCATGATGGACATACGATATAAAACCTCTTTCAGTAAATATTTTTTTCAAATATGCTGGTTGTGTTGGATGAAATACAGTGCAGTGTTGCTGAGGCATCAAATACTTTACACTCAAATTATGTTAAACAGTCTGGTTGTCAGTCAAACGTGAGACACTCAAGTAAGGGAGATTTTTTTATCACAATTCTGAAAGGGATGATGGTATTGATTGGTTCTCATCCTTGAAAAAAATTCAGTGAAATCCCCACCATGTTATTGAACGGCTCCACAACCTACTAAACTGGTTTACATTATTTCTTTGCGCTGACTTGGATTTTCCTGTTTTGGTGCAGATATCTTAAAATGGAACAGGACATTTCTCTTATAATAATAATAATAATAATAATAATAATAATAATAATAAATGTTTATTGTGACAAGATACAAAGATGTACAATGGGTTATGAGATTACAAGAGGTGTACATGAAAAAAGCACCTAATATGCAGAGCATTGTGGGCAGACTTAAAATTAACTTAAAACTAAATGGTAAGAATTATAGTAAACAGTTTAATATAAGTATAGTTGAGCATTTAAGCTATGAAATTTGAACATAATTTGAACATGACATTTTTGAAACATAATAGTTGGACTGCGTGCGGCCAGCAGTAACAGCCTGGTTGATCAGGCTCTGATCCAACATGAGGCCTGGTCACAGACCGGGCTTAGGGGCGTTGACCCCTGGAACTCTCCAGGTATTTACAGTTTTATATGTCAACATAAAAAATTATTATTTGTATTATACCTGGAGAGAGTTCCAGGGGTCAACGCCCCTGCGGCCCGGTCTGTGACCAGGTTTCATGTTGGATCAGAGCCTGATCAACCAGGCTGTTACTGCTGGCCGCACGCAGTCCAACGTACGAACCACAGCCTGGCTGGTCAGGAACAGACTTCAGGTACCTGTCCAGGGCCTGCTTGAAGACAGCCAGGGGTTTGTTGGTAATCCCCCTGATGTATGCTGGGAGGCAGTTGAACAATCTTGGGCCCCTGATACTTATTGTGTTGTCTCTCAACGTGCTAGTGGCACCCCTGCTCTTCATCGGGAGGATGTTACATCGCCTGCCGAGTCTTTTGCTTTCGTAGGGAGTGACTCTCGTGTGCAAGTTTGGTACTAATCCCTCGAGAATTTTCCACGTGTATATAATAATGTATCTCTCCCGCCTGCGTTCTAGGGAGTACAGGTTTAGGAACTTCAAGCGTTCCCAGTAATTGAGGTGGTTTATCGCACTTATGCGTGCGGCGAAGGTTCTCTGCACATTTTCAAGGTCAGCAATTTCACCTGCCTTGAAAGGTGCAGTTAGTGTGCAGCAATATTCCAGCCTAGATAGAACAGCGACCTGAAAAGTGTCAACATGGGCTTGGCATCCCTGGTTTTGAAGGTTCTCATTATCTATCCTGTCATTTTTCTACCAGATGCGATTGCTACTTTGTTATGGTCCTTGAAGGTGAGATCCTCTGACATGATCACTCCCAGGTCTTTGACATTAGTTTTTCGCTCTATTGTGTGGTTGGAATTTGTTTTGTACTCCGATGAGATTTTAATATCTTCACGTTTTCCATATCTGAGTAATTGAAATTTCTCATCATTGAACTTCATATTGTTTTCTGCAGCCCATTTAAAGATTTGGTTTATGTCTGCTTGGAGTCTTGCAGTGTCTTCAATGGTGGACACTGTCATGCAGATTCGGGTGTCATCTGCAAAGGAAGACACAGCACTGTGACTTATATCCCTGTCTATGTCCGAAATGAGGATGAGGAACAGGATGGGAGCAAGTACTGTGCCTTGTGGAACAGAGCTTTTCACTGTAGCCGCCTCAGACTTTACCCTGTTGACTACTACTCTTTGTGTTCTACTTGTTAGGAAATTATAGATCCATCTACCCACTTTTCCTGTTATTCCTTTATCACGCATTTTGTGTGCTATTACACCATGGTCACACTTGTCAAAGGCTTTTGCAAAGTCTGTGTATATAACATCTGCATTTTGTTTGTCTTCTAGAGCATCTAGAACCTTGTCGTAGTGGTTCAGTAGTTGGGACAGACAGGAGCGACCTGTTCTAAACCCATGCTACCCTGGGTTGTGTAGTTGATGGGTATCTAGATGGGTGGCGATCTTGCTTCTTAGAACCCTTTCAAAGATTTTATGATATGAGACGTTAGCGCTATTGGTCTGTAGTTCTTTGCTATTGGAGAGGGGCTATGTCTGTTGTTTTTAGTAGCTGCGGGACGATCCCAGTGTCCATGCTCCCTCTCCATAGGATGATAAAAGCACGTGACAGGGGCTTCTTGCAGTTCTTGATGAACACGGAGTTCCATGAGTCTGGGCCTGGAGCGGAGTGCATGGGCATGTCATTTATTGCCTTTTCGAAGTCATTTGGCGTCAGGGTAATGTCAGATAGGCATGCATCTGCCAAGTTCTGTGGCACTCTCATAAAAAATTCATTTAGGTCTTCGACTTTCTGTCTGGTTAGTGGCTCGCTAAAGACTGAGTCATACTGGGATTTAAGTAACTCACTCGTTTCCTTGCTGTCATCTGTGTAGGACCCATCCCGTTTAAGTAGGGGCCCAATACTGGTTGTTGTTCTTGACTTTGATTTTGCATAGGAAAAGAAATACTTAGGGTTTCTTTCAATTTCATTTATGGCTTTTAGTTCTTCCCGTGTCTCTTGATTCCTGTAAGATTCCTTTAGTTTTAATTCGATGTTTGCTATTTCTCTGACTAGTGTCTCCCTACATATTTCAGAGATATTGGCCTCCTGTAGCCGCTCCGTTATTCTTTGCCTTCGCCTGTATAGGGAGCGCCTCTCTCTTTCTAGATTGCATCTTTTCCTCCTTTTCCTTAATGGAATTTTCCTTGAGCAAACCTCAAGCACCACAGAGTTAATTTGTTCTAGACATAGGTTGGGATCCGTGATGCTTAGGCAATCTTCCCAGTTTATATCATTTAGGACTTGGTTTACTTGGTCCCACCTTATGTTTTTGTTATTGAAGTTGAATTTGGAGAAAGCTCCCTCGCGGCTGATCACATTTTGTTGATCTGGGGCTCCCCGCATGCATGTCTGGACCTCTATTATGTTGTGATCTGAGTATATTGTTTTTGATATGATGACATTTCGTATCAGATCATCATTGTTGGTGAAGATGAGGTCCAGCGTATTCTCTAATCTTGTGGGCTCTACTATAAGCTGGTTTAAGGTGAACTTGGTGCAGAGATTTAAAAGTTCATGCATGTGTGAATTGTCATCTGAGCTGCCTCCTGGTGTTATCTCTGCTACCACATTGTTTGCAATATTCCTCCATTTTAGGTGCCTGAGGTTGAAATCCCCCAGTAGCAAGATGTTGGGGGCAGGAGCTGGAAGATTTTCCAGACAGTGGTCAATTTTCAGAAGCTGTTCCTAGAATTGTTGGGACGTTGCATCCGGGGGCTTGTAGACAACCACGATGACCAGGTTTTGATTCTCGACCTTTATTGCTAATACTTCAACTACATCATTTGAGGCATTTAGTAGTTCTGAACATATAAGGGACTCTGTGATATACAGGCCAACCCCCCTTTTTTCCTGTTCACTCTGTCACACCTGTATAGGTTGTAGCCCGGGATCCATATTTCATTGTCCAAGTGATCTCTTATGTGGGTCTCTGTGAAAGCCGCAAACATTGCATTTGACTCTGTAAGCAGTCCACGAATGTAAGGTATCTTGTTGTTTGTTACTGGCTTTAGACCCTGTATATTAGCAAAGATGAATGTAGTTGGATTGGTGGTATGGGGGGTCTTTTGTTCCTGGCTCTAATATCTGTTGTATTGGAGTGGAGGCCACTGACTGTGATTCCACTCCAGAAATGATTGCAGTTGGTGTACAATTTCCGTCATTTCCTGCCAGCTTTTTTTCCTTCCTGGCGCTAAAAAAAACTCTCTCTCCGGAGTGGCTGTGGCTACCCAGATTTTGCCATGGTCTGGATGTTCTTGTAGAATTATTATTATTATCATTATTATTATTATTGTTATTATAATAATTAATAATAATAATAATAATAATAATAATAATAATTATTATTATTATTATTATTATTATTATTATTATTATCATCATCATCATCATCATTACTTACTAGGATGGAACACCACCGTACATAATTATATTTGTCTAATGCAAAGACAAGTGGGATTAGTTTTTCTAACATTTTCACATACAGGGAGAAATTACGAGGTGTTATCAAAAAATTCCAGGATTGCCGCGGAAAAAAATATAAAGGCTTACCTAATCACTTAACTGAAGTTGTGTCGGTGGAAGCACTTTCCTTGGGGGCTACACACTGATCCCAGAGTCTCGGCCACTTGTCAAAACATTTCTGGAACTGTTTCTTTCCTGACGGTGCCTGGCACGACCTGTGAGTTTGTTTGAATCTCCTCCACGTTGTTAAAACACCACCCTGTGGTGGGCGTCGACCACCATGTTGTTTTTGGCTAGAAAATGATGTTTTTCTGGTCTTGAGTCAGCTGTAGCAGAAGAGGTATTATCATCAATATTGTCCATAGTACATACAATAAAGACATCTTTCTTGAAATGGAATAAACAGATAATTCTATCTTTACTGAACAGTGTGCACGTTAATAGTCCGAAGTTGCTTCAAGATCAATAACACGGTCGTAAAATAATTCATAGCAAAATTTATGCTTCTGGTCAATATATATATCTTGTTTCTGGAAGTTGCATGTGCATTTAATGGTCAATAAATGGCCAGTCCTTGTTGTGTAAAGCTGCTACGACGAGTAATGTTGCTGGATCATGCGCTTTTAATTCGCTTTTTCCTATTAAAGACAATGTTCCGAGCTGTGCTAAGACATAGCTGCTAGTCGCAGTCTTTATTATCAAACTCATTCAGCATCATGGAAACTATCAGCAACAAGTTGTGGTAACTCCATCAGCTGTCAGGGTTCAGGAAACCTAAATCAAACAAGAATTGCTGTGATTGAAAAATGTCTTTACTTAAGCAATGTTCTTTATAAAGCCTCTGACTGATGATCCTTACGTTGAATCTTATTACCAAGGTTTCTCTCATTTCATTTCAAAAATTCCAGAAAAGCCTTTTTATCAAGTACTTGTTTCTGAAGGTCATAAGTTACAAAATATGTCAGAGGATCTGACTTGAACCAAGTTTTGTTCACACTGATTTGAAGGTCATGGCATCCATGGCCAGTCTATCAGTATCCTGTCAGCCAACATTAGAGGATTCATCACCAATGTTGGAGAGCTCACTCACAGTTTTGTGAACACTAGGCGTCACGACATTGTACTTGAAACATTTTTGCAAGAATTGCTGGCTATATCTCATGGATGAGAAGAGACAGGCAAGGACAAGGAGGAGGTGTTGCTGTGTGCTTCTCTAACAGTGTACATGACCAGCACATTGATGCTGCCATCCCTACTCACCTAGAAACAATGTTCTTTAAGCTATACATAAACACTAGTACCTCTGTACTAGCATTTGCAATGTAAAGACCACAGTGGCAACATGCAGACCCCATCAACTTCCTAATGGAAAATGTGGACTTCCTTCTGCTCAAACACAAATGTCAACATACTATAATTGTTGGTGACCTCAAACAACATCTTATACAGAGGGACTTTGATGACCTTCTTGCTGTTTTTGACTTGAGAAACTTTGTTGATTTCCTTACTCACATCTCTGGCTCTTCCCTCGACTTGTCAACCCCTCGGCTATGTTGGATCGTCCGACCACAAGACTGTTTTTACAACACTAAAGATCCCAACAGAACGAAGTGAGGAGTCCTCACGCACAACCTGGCTATGGGAAAGAGGTAATTGGCCAGCACTTTGCTCTGAGCTCGCCACCACCGATTGGAATGCTTTTCTCCAAGGGGATGTTGACAACCAAGTAAATGCCTTCACCGTACACATCCTTAATCTATAACACCGCAGGTGTTGCAGGAGATGCAACATTCTCCAATGAAAAGCAGGGGCGCCACGAGTACACTGAGAGACAACACAATAAGTGTCAGGGGCCCAAGACTGTTCAACTGCCTCCCAGCATACATAAGGGGATTACCTGACCAGCCGAGCTGTGGTTCGTATGTCAGTTTGCGTGCGGCCAGCAGCAATAGTCTTGTTGATCAGACCCTGATTCACTACGAGGCCTGGTCTCAGACGGAGCCGCGGGGGCGTTGACTCCCGCAATCCTCTCCAGGTATATCAAATGCATTCATGTTTCATAAAAGAAATTGTAGAGTGCTGGCGGAGGAGGGCTATGACGGGCTGGGTTTTATCGAACATAAAAATGATGGAACTCTGCAACAGGCCGACTGGCCCATACTAGGCAGGTCTTTCTCTTAACCAACCATTCCCAGATAATTGTGTGAGATCGTGCAACAGCCGAAATACAATCAGTTTACCTCTGTTCTTATCTTCAGATCAACCTTGGTTCGGCTTTCGTTGTAGAGAGGCTGCTACAGCTAAGTACAAGGCATTCCACTACCTATAACAGGAACTTGCACAGGCAAGCCTGTAGGCATATGGGTGAAGTTCAAAAGTGGGCCATCGCTAAATGGAAGGCAGACCAAAAAGAAAGCTAGCATCAGGTAGAGTGGGATCCAACACCTGGTGGTCCCAGGACAGACAATGTTATCTGCCTGATGAATTTATTCCACCTCTAAATCGACAGGATGGGACAACCTCTACTAATAGTCAAGAGAAAGTTGACCTCTTTGCCAAACACTTCGCTGTCAAAATGCTAGCTGCAAGAATTGTCAAAACTGTCTGTGGTTCGTACGTCGGTTTGTGTGCGGCCAGCAGTAACAGCCTGGTTGATCACGCCCTGATCCACCATGAGGCCAAGAAAAGGCTGTGGGCCCAGACAAGTTGAACCCAAGATTGCTGAGATGTGCAGACCAGCTAGCAGCTCTAAGTCGCATCTTTCAGCACTGCCCAGCACAGCGTAAATGGTCTTCTCTGTGGAAAGAGGCAAATGTAGTCGCTGTTTACAATATGAAGAGCAGAGCAGAAATCAGTAACTACAGACCAGTGTCACTCCTGTCAATCATGGACAAGATCCTTGAGGCAATAATCTCAAGACAAATTGACAGAGTTTTTGACTACCACTCACTACTTTGTGACCGTCAATATGGCGTCAGGAAAGGTTACTCTCCACTAAGTGGCACCAGTCACTGGATGAATCCAAACTCAACTGTGTAGCAGCACTGGAGATTGCTTTCGACCGAGTATGGCACCAGGGACTCTTGGTAAAACTGCAAGCAGAAATTAAAACACATGTGCAACATCTGGGTACCTTTATAGTAGACGTTTCGCCATCCAGTGGCTTTATCAATACAAAATTCTAGGACATAATTTGAAGACAGTAGAACTATATACAAAAGATGAGGTAATCAGTCCCTTGGCCTTGGAAGGTAGATCTCTCAGTGTAGTTCTCAATGGAACAGAGTTAGCAAGACATCCTACTGCGGCAAGTGTTCCACAGGGAAGCGTGCTTGGCCCATTGTTATGAAATGTCTACTTCAATGACCTTCTGACATTTTCTTATCCAAGAGAGGAAATGCCAGCTGCTCTACGCTACATCATTCACCAGCTTACAGCTATATTAGCCTGGGGTAAACGATGGCAAGTAACATTTGCTCCTGAGAAAACACAAATGATGATGGTCTCTAGTAGGGATGTATCGGATGTGAAAATTAAATATCCGGTATGCGGATGTGTATACGGATGTCTTACTTATTTTGCGGATGCGGATGCGGATGCGGATATCTGCTTAGAGTAAAATACGGATGCGGATGCGGATGCGGATATCTGCTTACAGTAAAATGCGGATGCGGATGCGGATTACGGATGTCACATCTTGACATCCGGCGGATGCGGATGCGGATTTTGCAGGACAGTCATAAAACACCTGATTTTTTTTTTTTTTTACCATAAGAACATAAGAAAGGAGGAACACTGCAACAGGCCTACTGGCCCATACTTGACAAGTCCTTGTCAAAACCAACCCACCAAAAATATTTGTCCAACCCATCCCCATCCAAGCAAGAAGCCCCGACAACCCCCCAACCATTGTGCAAGTCCCGTTCAAATCCAACCCTCTCACTCACAACCCTCTCACTCACAACCCTCCCACTCACAACCCTCTCACTACAACTCTTACTGACAGAAACAGAATGTTAGTAAAGGACACATATGTTCAACTAATGGACATATTATTGTGGCAACGTTTCAGGCTCCAGGAGATCCCTTTTAAACCCCTGTTACAAAGCAATGCATGGACACATAGGTATATCTAGGTTCAATGAGGACAATAAAATGTCTCATAGATTGCATGTGCCTTACAACTATGTCAACTTCTCAATATTAATCAACACTGAATAAGGAACAATGCAGCAAGCCACTGGTCACAAGGTAGGTCCCCATAACCCAAAACCAATCTCACAAACAAACTCCTACCCAACCATCTACTTTATCTTGGAACCATCTTTGATAATTAGGCACTATAAAATAGGGTACTGAAGGAGCTGAAGCACCTGGTTCACCACAAGAGCACCAAAGGAGCTGAAGTAGGTAGTGGCCAAGGGTTAGGCAAGTGAAGAATTCCCTGTATTAAGATACCAAGATGTTGCTGTGTCAGACAGTAACTCCAGGCTGATGGACTGACCACCTCAAACTCCTCCTGTTCTTCACGATTCTCCTTTGTATGGACTGATGAAGCCACTGTGTGGCGAAACGTTTCCTCAATAAAGATACATAAGAACATAAGAAAGGAGGAACACTGCAGCAGGCCTGTTGGCCCATAAGAACATAAGAACATAAGAAAGGAGGAACACTGCAACAGGCCTACTGGCCCTTACTAGGCAAGTCCATGTCAAAACCAACCCACCAACAAAAATATTTGCCCATCCCATCCCCAGCGGCACCCAAGCAACCTTCACAACCCTCCAAGTCCCGCTCAAATCTAACCCCTCTCTCATATGATTACAGAAGAAAGTAACACTGCAGCAGGCCAACCGGCCCACACTAGGCAGGTCCCCCTCAAACCCTAAACCAATCCCACAAACAAAAACACCTTTCCAACCCAACTTTAACTCCATCCATGGAACAAGCTCCTATAATCAGGGTACTACCAAAGAGCGAACTGAAGGAGCCGAAGCACCCGGTCCATCACCAGGGCACTGAAGGAGCTGAAGCACCCGGTCCATCACCAGGGCACTGAAGGAGCCGAAGCACCCGGTCCATCACCAGGGCACAAGGAGCCGAAGCACCTGGTCCATCACCAGGGCACTGAAGGAGCCGAAGCACCTGGTCCATCACCAGGGCACTGAAGGAGCCGAAACACCTGGTCCATCACCAGGGCACTGAAGGAGCCGAAGCACCTGGTCCATCACCAGGGCACTGAAGGAGCCGAAACACCTGGTCCATCACCAGGGCACTGAAGGAGCCGAAGCACCTGGTCCATCACCAGGGCACTGAAGGAGCCGAAGCACCTGGTCCATCACCAGGGCACTGAAGGAGCCGAAGCACCTGGTCCATCACCAGGGCACTGAAGGAGCCGAAACACCTGGTCCATCACCAGGGCACTGAAGGAGCCGAAGCACCTGGTCCATCACCAGGGCACTGAAGGAGCCGAAGCACCTGGTCCATCACCAGGACACTGAAGGAGCCGAAGCAACTGGTCCATCACCAGGGACCTGAAGGAGCTGAAGCACCTGGTCGACACGTCTCCTGTGAGAGCATCTTACAGCCTGGAATGGCAATGTCTACTGCAACATGCTTATAGTAGGGTTATAATTTGCCATAAACCTTTGTGATGCGGTGGAACGGGAGGTTTGCAGCACGAATTTGCAGCTGGCAAATCTACATCAACTGTGTGATGCTATCATACAGCAATAGACAGAATTAGGAAGAAGGGTGGGAACCCTGTCATATGTGGTATTTTGCCAAGGAGAGGAGTTGGAAATGAATGGTTGTCCAGGGCAATTGGTGTCAATTGCTGGCTGGACAAATACTGTAAGGAAAATGCAGTAACATTCATTGACAACTGGGACCTCTTCTATGGCAGTCCTTCCCAATCCATCCCACTAACAGAATATTTGCTCAACCTAATTTTCAATGCATATGTGTCTAATAAACACATAAGCAGTATAATGTTATGGAAAAATAAACACATAAGCAGTATAATGTGATCCTTTATTGACAACGTTTCGCCCACGCAGTGGGCTTTATCGAGTCACAGACAGATCTACCTGGAAAATGAGCAACATGGAGATATATATAGGGTACAGTCAGGTGGAGAAAGCTGCATGTCACAGTCTTAAAGTAGTGTGATAGTTAAAACATTGTGTGACTTAAAGGACCTGCAGTGTACCATTCTTGAGTTCTAGGTGGGATAGAACTCAAGAATGGTACACTGCAGGTCCTTTAAGTCACACAATGTTTTTAACTATCACACTACTTTTAAGACTGTGACATGCCTTCCACCTCAGCATTCTCCACCTGACTGACCTATATATCTCCATGTTGCTCATTTTCCAGGTAGATCTGTCTGTGACTCGATAAAGCCCACTGCGTGGGCGAAACGTTGTCAATAAAGGATCACATTATACTGCTTATGTGTTTATTTTTCCATTGTGTCGGTATTTTATACCATTTATTTCCAGTATAATGTTATCCTTTATTGTGTTTATTTTTCCATTGTGTCGGTATTTTATACCATTTACTTCCATTGCATGTGTCTAATTTATCAGCCTAGTAGGGTTATTGAAGCTAGCACCTTGGGTAGTTTTAAATTAGGTTGGATAAATTCATGAGTGAGAGGGGTTGGTTTTGAGTGGGACTCGCGCATGAGTAAATATAATTATCAAAGCTTATTTCTTGCATAGAATTGAAAATTTGGTTGGGCAAATATTCTATTAGTGGGATGGATTGTGAAGGACCTGCCTAGTATGGGCCAAGAGGCCTGCTGCAGTATTCCTCCTTTCTTATGTTCTTATGTTCTCTCTCTCTCTCTGCACAGGTCATTAAGTTATAATATTTGAAGCTGTAATGTTAATTTGTAAATCATAAGAACAAGTTTGTGGGAAACAAACATGCAAGCTTTGTAATTTAGGTTATAATATCCGCCACATCCGCTTTGTTTGGCCCGGATGCGGATGCGGATGCGGATGCGGATATTTATTTAATAGTGATTACGGATGCGGACGCGGATGCGGATGTCTCACTTAGGAAAACTACGGATGCGGATGCGGATGCGGATGTCTCATTTAGAAAAAATACGGATGCGGATGCGGATGCGGATGTAAGAATTTATGCGGATGCTCCGGGGATGCGGATGCGGATACGGATATCCGATACATCCCTAGTCTCTAGTCACCACGATAGTAATGCTGAAGAAATAGTAAGTTGGTACCTGGGAAAGAAGTTGATATCATTGGGGTGAAATTTGACTCTAAACTGACTATGAAGAAACATGTCGTAAATCTTGCAAACAGGGCAGCCAAGAAGCTTACAGCACTTGGACGTATCTAGCATCTGCTCAACAATAGGGGCTGCAAGATTCTGTACTAGGCATAAGTGTGCTCACACCTTGAGTATGCACCACTTTCTTAGCTTGCCTGCCCCCCTATCTCATCTGTGACTGTTTGGCAGAGTAGAGAACAGAGCAAGACGTCTCATCTCTCGCCTGGACCCATCCTGGATAGATCTGTCATTTCAGCAGAACCTTCAACACCGGAGAGATGTGCGTGGCCTCACTGTCATGTACACGGCCAACACTGTCAAAGTACCACACTTGGCTCCACTCCGAGGACACCGAGAATTGAGCTTCTACACCACAAGACGGGCAGCAAGCAGCAACTTCACTCTGGCTGTAACCTTCTCCAGAATATCACTTCATCTGAGATCATTTATTTCCAGGATGACTAGAGTCTGGAATACATTCGTACAGCATTATGATATCAACGAGATAAAGTCAGTTGATCAAATGAAAATGCTGGCCCACAGATGGCTCCAACTTCATCCTGTTCTCTATCTGTATGTTTCATAACAATAAAAAAGCTTTCAAATGAGCTGAAGTAAGTAACAGCTTTTACCTTGTCAGTAAAGTTAGGAACCCTGTGTAAAAAAAAAAATAGATAAGTTCCTTAATAGTTGTGGAGATGAGTCAGGTGGAAAATAGACCTGTACTTAACTGAGGCTGCACTTGTCCAGATGTTCTAGTATCTGTAGGAGAACTTCTCAGTTCAAGAAAGGTTGAAGGCAGTTTTCTAAGATGACTTCTATTTTTGTTAAGGTATTGTATAAAGCTCGGTTGGTAGCACACTCAGCTCACACACTGAATATCCGTGGATTGATCCCCGTTACGGGTGGAAACATTGCTGTCCTTATTCACCTAGCAGCAGGTAGGTACCTGGATGTTAGTCGACTGGTGTGGGTCGCATCCTGGGGGACCAGATTAACCTAATTTGCCCGAAATGTTCTGCATAACAAAGGGCTTTTTATATAGCATATCACTGATGTCAGCTATGGTCTGTATAAGTTGCATGATGTACTTGTAGAAATAAAGATTATTATTATTAATTATTATTATTATTATTATTATTATTATTATTATTATTATTATTATTATTATTATTACTTCCATTCCATGGTAGTAACATCCCCGTCACTCACAGGTACTCTGGCACCATTGTACAATGTTATTACTGTTTCTAGAACTGACTCTCCTGCTTCTCTATTAAAACATTCATGTAATTTTCCATCAATTTCCTTACGGAATATTTAGTGATGTTTATCTCTAGTAAGTCACATGGTCTGACACAACTATTTTCACCCACATTTGAACTACAATTTCTTTTCTTATCATCGTCAGTCTGCAGACATGGGATGAATTAAGAGCTTGATGTGTATGTCCCAGCGTCAGCCATTAGACTTGCTGTTATGTCTGAGTTCTGAGGCAATCATCAAGATGTTATATACTCAAATACAAACAAATATTGACAAAACAACCTCAAGCATTAATTATTTGATAAAAACATGAAGCCTAAAAAAATGAATAGGCAATGAAAAATTAAAGATTGTATGTGAAAAGTGAACTATGTTTAATAATAATAATAATAATAATAATAATAATAATAATAATAATAAAAAAAAAAAAAATAATAATAATAACAATAATAATATCTTTATTTACTACAAGTACATGTACATGATATACAGGCCTAGCTGACATCAATGACATACTGCTATATAGAAAGCCACTTGTTATGCTGAGCATTTCGGGCAAATTAGGTCCTTGTCCCAGGATGCGACCCACACCAGTCGACTAACACCCAGGTACCCATTTTACACTGATGGGTGAACAGGGACAGGGACAGCAGATGTCTTATGGAAACACGTCCCTAATGTTTTCCAGCCGCACCGGAGGAGATTCGAACTCCGGACCTCAGTGTGTGAGCTGAGTGCGCTAGTTGTCGAGCTACGGGACACCTAAAAATTACTCTCATGTATTTGAGAAAGTCTGATGCCCTTAATATTATATGTAAGTCTTTTAGACAATTAAGAAAGTTTCGTGGGTTTTGATAAATGAGACATTTGAGAAACTTCTGGGTATATTTACTATGGGAACTTTTCCCCAGCCAGTGGCTTCTTCAGTCCAAGGCAGAGAACAGTGCAAGATGAGCAACACTTTGATGTAATCAGTCACAAGTGTTGCACAAGTGTCTCATTTATCAACTTATCGGGCTTCTAAACCATTTATACAAATGGGTTTTAATGTTCATAAATTAAATAAAACCAACTATGGGCTGGTCATAAACTAAATATAAACCAACTATGGGCTGATTATCTTACTATAGAAAACAGTAAGCCCAGGCACTACGTGTTTATTGGGGGCCTCTCATTTATATGTAACTTATGAGAGAATAAATCACCTGTGAAAGTTTGGTGCTTTGATCCAGAGTGAAAAATGAAGCATTTTTCTGAAGTAACTTTCTAGACTATAGTGCCTTCACTGAGCTGCCTGCAACCAGCACCAACAGTCCAGCTAACCAGGCAGTAAACTTGGAAGTCTAGTCTCAGACCGAGCAGCAAGACAAAGTACAGTAGAGCCCCGTTTACGGCGTTTCGCCTTACGGCGTTCCGCTTATACGGACATTTCAAATTATGACCAAAACTCGCTATACGGCTCCCCCCACCTGGCTTTCTAATACGGTCACCGCGTCTCACTCGGTTTGTTTACATTCTCCGTGAACACCGCGTCTCTCCATTATGTCTGGAAACTTTCCAAAATTTCAAGTGTTTTAAAGTTATTTCATGTTTTATATATACTCTGATAATTATGCTTATGTGTACTTGTACCTAAATAAACTTACACACAGTGCTGGCGTGCAGGTACACATTAAAATCACTAAGAATGTCTTATTAGTCTTGAAGACGCCATATTAATAATGAAAATAATAATAATACGAAATAATAATCACTCTGAGGTGCATTAAATGTCGTATATTACGTTAATATAAACATTTTCATTAATCCATCTATGATATTTTTTCAAAATTATATAATAAACACGCTACGTAACATATAAACATGATAAATACACCCCACAGTAGACTAAATTAACATAAATATGAGATGTATCAATGTGCATCAACCAAAACCAGTTTGTTTACATAACTCTGCTTCTCCTCTCACCCTACATTAAGACTACAAATATTCTAAGGTAAGCAATGAGTGTACTGTGTGTGTATTTTACTTTTTATTGTTTTTAATGCCTAGTTCTATTGCTAACTTATTATATGTTACTATAAACTTGTTATCCGGCATTTATATGCCTTTATAAGTGAAAAAAAAATGGTGTTCTGCTTTCCGGCGATAGCCTGGAACCTAACCTGCCGTATAAGTGGGGCCCTACTGTATATCTAAACTCTTCCTCCAGTAGTATATATCCATATCCTGCCCCAATAGTGTGTATCCCTATCCTGCCCCAACAATATACATAAACCCTGCCCCAACAGTATATATAAACCCTGCACCAATAGTGTATATAAACCCTGCACCAATAGTGTAAATAAACCCTGCACCAATAGTGTAAATAAACCCTGCACCAATAGTGTAAATAAACCCTGCAACAACAGTGTATATAATCCCTGCACCAACAATGTATATAAACCCTGCTCAGTGTATATAAACACTGCCCAACATTGTGTATAAACCCAGTCCAACAGTGTGTATAAACCCTGCCTAACAGTGTATATAAACTCTACAACAACAACATAACCAAACTCTACCTCAACACAGTATCGACATGAACATATCCTGAGTGATCTACTTTACTTGCGATTCCTTCACTGTTTGCCTAGTGATGAGTGGACATGGTATCTGGTCTCCTCTACTTCTTAGAACCTAATTGACCCAGACGGGTTCAGCATTCTGTGAATATATTATGTTCTAATAATGGGCTTTGTATGACCCTTACTAGTTTTGTGAAAATTATTATTATTATGTGAGTAAATTACCTGCAAGAGGTTTACAGGGCATTACCTGAATTATTACCTGAGGTAAGTGGGACTTAAGTCACAGTAGGTCACTGAATTGTAACTCCCTCGACTGCCCACTTCTTCACCACTCTCACAAAAAGCTAGACCTGACATTAAATTAATAATTATAATATTAAAACTAGCTACTCTGGTAAATTAAAATTATGTGGGCTGTATGTTATTTTGGTTTACTTGCTGGGTACACAAAAATATAACTATTAGTACAATGCCTATAATACAATAGTGTTATTAGAAAAGAACTTTGTATTACCACTTACCATTTAATTACTGTAGATGGATCACACCACAACACCTGCCTAGCACCTAGACCCTACACTGCCTAGCTAGAAATCTAAATTTAAGAACTAATGGTGTACTTTCCTGTGAGTGATGTTTGAATCCCATATCTTCCGCCATCCACAAGTAATTATTGAGGTCCAGAAAATTTCATGTCACAATTGTTCAGCAGGGGACATTAACATGGGTTCCTATTACAAATTCAGGCCGAAACTGCCCAAATTGGTCTCAGAAGACACCGAATTACATTGCATAACTCAGTCATAACAGTGTCACCTAGCATTACTGTGTGTCTGTGTCACCTTGCATTGCTGTGTGACTGTGTCACCTTGCATTGCTGTGTGACTGTGTCACCTTGCGTTGCTGTGTGACTGTGTCACCTTGCATTGCTGTGTGACTGTGTCACCTTGCATTGCTGTGTGACTGTGTCACCTAGCGTTGCTGTGTGACTGTGTCACCTAGCGTTGCTGTGTGACTGTGTCACCTTGCATTGCTGTGTGACTGTGTCACCTAGCATTGCTGTGTGACTGTGTCACCTTGCATTTCTGTGTGACTGTGTTACCTTGCATTGCTGTGTGTCTGTGTCACCTTGCATTGCTGTGTAACTGTGTCACCTTGCGTTGCTGTGTGACTGTGTCACCTTGCATTGCTATGTGTCTGTGTCACCTTGCATTGCTGTGTGATTGTGTCACCTTGCATTGCTGTGTGACTGTGTCACCTTGCGTTGCTGTGTGACTGTGTCACCTAGCGTTGCTGTGTGATTGTGTCACCTAGCGTTGCTGTTTGACTGTGTCACTTTGCGTTGCTGTGTGACTGTGTCACCTAGCGTTGCTGTGTGACTGTGTCAACTAGCGTTGCTGTGTGACTGTGTCACCTAGCGTTGCTGTGTGACTGTGTCACCTTGATTTGCGGTGTGACTGTGTCACCTAGCGTTGCTGTGTGACTGTGTCACCTAGTGTTGCTGTGTGACTGTGTCACCTAGCGTTGCTGTGTGCTGTGTCACCTAGCGTTGCTGTGTGACTGTGTCACCTAGCGTTGCTGTGTGCTGTGTCACCTAGCGTTGCTGTGTGACTGTGTCACCTAGCGTTGCTGTGTGATTGTGTCACCTAGCGTTGCTGTTTGACTGTGTCACTTTGCGTTGCTGTGTGACTGTGTCACCTAGCATTGCTGTGTGACTGTGTCACCTAGCGTTGCTGTGTGACTGTGTCACCTAGCGTTGCTGTGTGACTGTGTCACCTAGCGTTGCTGTGTGATTGTGTCACCTAGCATTGCTGTGTGACTGTGTCACCTAGCGTTGCTGTGTGACTGTGTCACCTAGCATTGCTGTGTGACTGTGTCACCTAGCGTTGCTGTGTGACTGTGTCACCTAGCGTTGCTGTGTGATTGTGTCACCTAGCGTTGCTGTTTGACTGTGTCACTTTGCGTTGCTGGGTGACTGTGTCACCTAGCATTGCTGTGTGACTGTGTCACCTAGCGTTGCTGTGTGACTGTGTCACCTTGATTTGCGGTGTGACTGTGTCACCTAGCGTTGCTGTGTGACTGTGTCACCTAGCGTTGCTGTGTGACTGTGTCACCTAGCGTTGCTGTGTGACTGTGTCACCTAGCGTTGATGTGTGTCTGTGTCACCTAGCATTGCTGTGTGACTGTGTCACCTAGCGTTGCTGTGTGACTGTGTCACCTAGCGTTGCTGTGTGACTGTGTCACCTAGCGTTGCTGTGTGACTGTGTCACCTAGCGTTGCTGTGTGACTGTGTCACCTAGCGTTGCTGTGTGACTGTGTCACCTAGCGTTGCTGTGTGACTGTGTCACCTAGCGTTGCTGTGTGACTGTGTCACCTAGCGTTGCTGTGTGACTGTGTCACCTAGCGTTGCTGTGTGACTGTGTCACCTAGCGTTGCTGTGTGACTGTGTCACCTAGCGTTGCTGTGTGACTGTGTCACCTAGCGTTGCTGTGTGACTGTGTCACCTAGCGTTGTTGTGTGCTGTGTCACCTAGCGTTGCTGTGTGCTGCGTTACTTACATATGTATCATGTGTAAGTGGCAGTTTTTAATACGAGGTTTACTCTACCACTTGTGTAATGACAGCGCTTGGTCCACTCAGTGTACTTAACATATACGGTACAAGTAATGTCTATATATTGTTAATTTTAAGTCTTGTCTTGTCCAAAAACAGTGTGTGTAATTTAAAAAAGTGCTATTTATATTTTTTGATCAGCATCTGTGGCCCATATCTAGACATGTCTAATATAATATCCATTGCCTAGTGCCCTGATCTTGCTAACTTAAGAGACACGTAAGTTCCACAGTCTTCTAATAACATGTTTATTTTTCCACTATAATCTCCCTTGTCCATAATTACTATCGCATTTGCTTTGTCTGTTTCGTAAGGTGAAGTCCAGGACCTTTCCTTAATTCATGGTGTAACTTAACAAATCTTTGAGGACAATTGTGTTGCAGAGGTCTGAGCACAGCTCAGACCTCTGCAACACAGTTGTCCTAAAAGATTTGTTAAGTTATACCATGAATTTTTTTTAAGGGTCCTTGTTTAGTCTTCTCACGAACTCTGGATCCTTACAGGATCCAGAGTCATTTATATTTATGATGGATTCATTTACGATTTATTTACTGTACTTGTAAGTTGAACACTTCAGAATTACTCAACTCTGTGTCTCTTGTACTGTATCAATTACTTGGTGCTGTCAGACCGCCGGTGGCCCGGTGGTCTGGTGGCTTGAGCTCTCGCTTCACACACGGAGGGCCCGGGTTCGATTCCCGGCGGGTGGAAACATTTCGACGTGTTTCCTTACACCTGTTGTCATGTTCACCTAGCAGAAAATAGATACCTGGGTTGTTAGTCGACTGGTGTGGGTCGCATCCTGGGGAACAAGATTAAGGACCCCAATGGAAATAAGACAGACAGTCCTCGATGACGCACTGACTTTCTTGGGTTATCCTGGGTGGCTAACCTTCCGGGGTTAAAAATCCGAAGAAATCTTATCTTATCTTATCTTAGTATCTGAACTAAACAGACCGTCAGGGTGGGTCGCTGATCGATGGGCCATCAGTGTCTCAAGGCAAAGTTCACTTCAAGTCATTTCATATCCTGGAGTGGTAGTGAAAGGTCATGTCACTATAGTTCTCTGAACTCACAAACTCTTGTGCAATAAAGACAGAACTAGAATAATCTATTCACTTCCTGTCATTCTGGGTAATCCTGTGTAACAAACCTCCTAGAGTTCTATGATAAAGTAACAGAGGTAAGGCAAGAGAGAGAAGGGTGGGTTGATTGCATTTTCCTGGACTGCAGGAAGGCCTTCGACACAGTTCCTCACATGAGATTAGTAAAGAAGTTGGAGGAACAAGCACATATAACAGGAAGGGCACTGGAATGGATCAGGGAATACCTCACAGGGAGGCAACAACGGGTCATGGTGCGTGATGAGGTATCACAGTGGGCACCTGTGACGAGCGGCGTTCCGCAGGGGTCAGTCCTAGGACCAGTGTTATTCTTGGTATATGTAAATGACATGACAGATGGGATAGACTCAGAAGTGTCTCTGTTCCCAGATGATGTGAAATTAATGAGGAGAATCACATCGGAAGAGGACCAAGCAGGACTTCAAACAGACCTGGACAAGCTTGACATCTGGTCTAGCAAATGGCTTCTCGAGTTCAATTCCACCAAATGCAAAGTCATGAAGATCGGAGAAGGGCAAAGAAGACCGCTGACAGAGTACAGGATAGGCGGACAAAAGCTACAAACCTCGGAAAAGGAGAAAGACCTTGGAGTGAGTATAACGCCAAGCACGTCTCCGGAGGCACACATCAACCAGATAACTGCGGCAGCATATGGGCGACTGGCAAACCTAAGATTAGCGTTCCGTTACCTTAACAAGGACTCGTTTAAGACACTGTACACCGTGTACGTCAGGCCCATACTAGAATATGCAGCACCAGTCTGGAACCCACACCTGGTCAAGCACATAAAGAAACTAGAGAAAGTGCAAAGGTTTGCGACAAGGTTAGTTCCACAACTCAGGGGTCTGTCCTATGAAGAAAGGTTGAGGGAAATAGGACTAACAATACTGGAGGAAAGAAGGGTCAGAGGAGACATGATAACGACATACAAAATACTGCGGGGAATCGACAAGGTAGACAGTGACAGGATGTTCCAGAGAGGGAACACAGAAACAAGGGGACACAACTGGAAGCTGAAGACTCAGATGAGTCAAAGGGATGTTAGGAAGCATTTCTTCAGCCATAGAGTAGTCAGGAAGTGGAATAGTCTAGCAAATGATATAGTGGAGTCAGGAACCATATATAGCTTTAAGACAAGGTATGATAAAGCTCATGGAGCAGGGAGAGAAGTGACCCAGTAGCGGACAGCGAAGAGGCGGGACCAGGAGCTGAATCTCGACCCCTGCAACCACAATTAGGTGAGTACACACACACACACGCGCGCACACACACACGCGCGCACACACACACGGGGCCAGGAGCTATGACTCGACCCCTGCAACCACAAATAGGTGGGTACACACACACAAAATGGTAACTAACACACACGGAGGGCCCGGGTTCAATTCCCGGCGGGACGGAAACATTTCGAAGTGTTTCCTTATACACACACACACACACACACACACACACACACATACAACAGGCTGAGTGTCTAATCGACATGTGCCTAGGACAAAATGGTAACTAACTAACACACACACACACAAACACACACACACACACACACACACACACACACACACACACACACACAAACACACAAACACACAAACACACACACACACACACACAGAGGAGGAGAATGGTGGAGCACCTGGAACGGAACAAGATTATAAACAACAACCAGCACGGGTTCATGGAAGGCAAGTCCTGTGTCACAAACCTTCTGGAGTTCTATAACAAAGTAACAGAAGTAAGACACGAGAGAGAGGGGTGCAGGAAGGCCTTCGACACAGTTCCTCACATGAGATTAGTGCAGAAGCTAGAGGATCAGGCACGTATAACAGGAAGGGCACTGCAATGGATCAGAGAATACCTGACAGGGAGGCAACAACGGGTCATGGTACGTGACGAGGTATCACAGTGGACGCCTGTGACGTGCTGGTCCTAGGACTGACAGGGGTCAGTCCTAGGACCTGGGCTATTTTTGGTATATGTGAATGACATGAGGGAAATGATAGACTCAGAAGTGTCCCTGTTCGCAGATGATGTGAAGTTAATGAGGAGAATTAAATCAGATGATGATCAGGCAGGACTACAAAGAGACCTGGACAGGCTGGACACCTGGTCCAGCAACTGGCTTCTCGAGTTTAACCCCACTAAATGCAAAGTCATGAAGATCGGGGAAGGGCAAAGAAGACCGCAGACAGAGTATAGGCTAGGTGGCCAAAGACTGCAAACCTCGCTCAAGGAGAAAGATCTTGGGGTGAGTATAACACCAAGCACGTCTCCGGAAGCACACATCAACCAGATAACTGCTGCAGCATATGGGCGACTGGGAAACCTGAGAATAGCGTTCCGATACCTTAATAAGGAAGCGTTCAAGACACTGTACACCGTGTACGTCAGGCCCATACTAGAGTATGCAGCACCAGTTTGGAACCCGTACCTGGTCAAGCACGTCAAGAAATTAGAGAAAGTGCAGAGGTTTGCGACAAGGTTAGTTCCAGAACTAAATGGAATGTCCTACGAAGAAAGGTTAAGGGAAATCGGTCTGACAACACTGGAGGACAGGAGGGTTAGGGGAGACATGATAACGATATACAAAATACTGCGTGGAATAGACAAGGTGGATAGAGACAGGATGTTCCAGAGAGGGGACACAGAAACAAAGGGTCACAATTGGAAGTTGAAGACTCAGATGAGTCAAAGGGATGTTAGGAAGTATTTCTTCAGCCATAGAGTAGTCAGAAAGTGTAATAGTCTAGCAAGTGATGCAGTGGATGCAGGAACCATACATAGCTTTAAGACGAGGTATGATAAAGCTCATAGAGCAGGGAGAGAGGGGACCCAGTAGCGATCAGTAAAGAGGCGGGGCCAGGAGCTAAGTCTCGACCTCTGCAACCACAATTAGGTGAGTACAATTAGGTGAGTATACTCACACACACACACGTTACAGGGTTCTTGAGAAGAGTGTAGGTACCAACGATACCAAAATGGAGGCTGTTATCACGTGAATTATGGGACAAAGACGGAGCCCAACCTATCACACATATGCCTGCCACCTAGGTCAGAATGTTACTGACTGGGCCTTGGGCCTAGTCATGTGTGGATCAAAAGGAAAGTCACGTGACTAACTTGGTGTACAAAGGGATGGTGTATATAATGGTTTTGGCATATATATATATATATATATATATATATATATATATATATATATATATATATATATATATATATATATATATATATATATATATACTAGACAATTATTGTAACACTGACAGCTCGGTGATGGTAATGTATAGCGTAATCGACAAATAGCTAGAAACTAATACATAGAGTGGGGGGCAGACGCTTCAGGCTGTGGTCTGATTCTGTACAATGCAAGAAGACATTTTCCAAAAAATTGACATACTAGAACATAATCATGGTGGATCATGGGAAGTCAACGTTTCGATCGATTGAGGAAACCTTTCGCCACACGGAACAATCTGGAGAGTGATGTAGTGGAGGCAGGATCCATACATACCTTTAAGAAGAGATACAATAAAGTTCATGGAGCAGGGAGATAGTGGACCTAGTAGCGACGAGCGAAGAGGCGGGGCCTGACAGGAAGGAAACAAGTGATGGTACGTGACGAGGTATAAGAATGGGCGCCTGTGACTAGGGTCGGTGAATGACATGACGGAAGGCACAGATTCAGAGGTTTCCCTGTTTGCAGACGATGTGAAGCTAATGCAGAGAATTCAAGCGGACGAGGATCAGGTAGGATTACAAAGGGACCTGAAGAGGCTGCAGGCCCGGTCCAACAATTGGCTCCTGAAGTTTAACGTCACCAAATGCAAAGTCATGAAGATTGGGGAAGGTCAAAGAAAATCGCAGCCGTAGTACAGGCTAGGGGGCTAAAGGCTGTAAACCTCACTCAAAGAAAAATGTCTTGGGGTGAGTATCATACCGAGCACATCTCCTGAGGCGCACATCACTCAAATAACTGCTGCAGCATATTAGAGCCTGGCAAACCTGGAACCCTTACCTGGTCAAGCACATTAAAAAATTAGAGAAAGTCCACACAGATTTGCAAAAAGACTAGTCCCGGAGCTGAGGGGTATGTCCTATGAGCAGAGGTTAAGGGAAATCGACCTGACTATACTGGAGGACAGGAGAGATAGGGGAGACATTATAACGACATATAAAATACTGAGGGAATTGACAAGATGGATAGGGACAATGTTCAAGAGGTGGGACACAGCGCCAAGGGGTCAAAACTGGAAGTTGAAAACTCGGATGAGTCACTGGGATGTTAGTGAATATTTCTTCAGTTATAGACTTGTCAGGAAGTGGAAGAGTGTGGAGAGTGATGTAGTGGAGGCAGGATCCATACATAACTTTAAGAAGAGATATGATAAAGCTCATGGAGCAAGGAAAAAGGGGACCTAGTAGCGACCAGTGAAGAGGAGGGGCCAGGAGCTGTGACTCGACCTCTGCAACCACAATTATGTGAATACAATTAGGTGAGTACACGCACACACACTCACACACTAATAGGAGAACACTCACACAAAGTCAAGTGTGCTGAAGTATGGAAAAAGTATACAAGGAAAAGGACTCAGGAAAACAAGGAGTTGAGTCGAAGAGCAGAAACAATATGCAAGGATAAGGAGGGAGGCACAGAGACAATATGATAATGTCATAGCATCGAAAGCTAGATCTGACCCAAAGTTGTTATACAGCCACTTCACGAGGAAAACAACAGTCAAGGTCCAGGTAATCAGGCTGAGGAAGGAGGGGAGCTCACAGGCAGCGACCAGGAAGTATGTGAAGAGCTCAGCTCACGATTTAGGGAAGTATTCGCAGTGGAAACAGAAAGGCTACCAGCAAACTGAGGTGGTAGGCTACACCAGCAATAGCTAGGCACAATACACACAACCGAAGAGGAAGTAAAGAAACTGCTAGGGAAACTAGATACCTCGAAGGCGGCGGACAAATATAGCATCTCTCCTTGGGTCCTGAGAGAGGGAGCAGAGGCACTGTGTGCGCCGCTAACGACAATCTATCGAAAACAAATTAACTGCCAGAGATGTGGAAGACAGAGAATGTAGTCTCAGTTTTCTATTTTAAGACAGAATACAGATAGGCAGGATTACACTACAGACCAGTGTCACTGACATATGTGTAAAGTCATGGAGAAGATTATCAGGATAAAAGTGGTGGAGCACTTAGAAAGGAACGGGTTCATGCATGACAACCAGCACAGATTCTGATGTGGAAAATTCTGTATCACAAAGCTACTGTAATTCTACGACAAGGTAACAAAGGTAAGACAGGATAGAGAAGGATTTTGACGCATTACAGCACAAGAGATTGATATAAAAGCTAGAGGAGCAGGCAGGAATAACAACAAATGCACTACAAAAAAGGAAAGAATGAGTGAATCATCCGCGCATGTGACGAGTGGGGTTCCACAAGATAGAGTCCTAGGACCGGTACTATTTCTTGTATATGTGAATGACATGGCAGAAGGGATAAAGTCAAGCGGACGAGGACTAGGAAAGGTTACAAATGGATCTGGATAGGCTGCAGGTGTGGTCTGACAAATGGCTCCTGGAGTTTAACCTTACCAAGTGAGTGCAAAGTTAGGATTATGAAGCTTGGGAAAGAACAAAGAAGACCGCAAATGGCGTACAGACTCAGGGTGCAAAAGCTACAAACCTCACTGAAGAAGGACCTTGGGGTGAGTATCATACCGAGCATATCCCCTGAGGTGCATATCAGCCAAATAACTACTGCAACATATGGGCGCCTGGCAAATCTTAAAATAGTGTTTCGATATCTAATTAAGGAGTTATTCACGACACTATACACCGTGTACGTCACGCCCATATTGGAGTATGTAGCACAAGTATGGAACCCCCACCTGGTCAAGCACATCAAGAAAATGGAGAAAGTCCGGAGGTTTGCAACAAGACTAGTCCTAGAGCTAAGGGATATGTCCTATGAGGAGAGGTTAAGGGAACTCTCAACATGATATCACTGGAGGACAAGAGGGATATGAAAACGACGTACAAAATACTGAGAGGAATTGACAAGGTGAACAGGGACAGAATTATTAAGATATGGAAAATATTAACACGAGGGCACAACTGGAAGTTGAAAACTCAGGTGAGCCATAGGGATGTTAGGAAGTATTTCTTCAGCCGTAGAGTTGTCAGAAAGTGGAACAATCTGGAGAGTGAAGTGGTAGAGGCGGGATCCATATAATTATTAAAAAGAGGTACGATAAGCCTCTAAAAGCCAAGAGATAGTGGACCTAGAAGCAACCAGCGAAGAGTCGGATCCAGGAGTTGTGATTCGACCCCTGCAGCCACATATATGTGAGTACACACAGAAACACACAAACACCCAAACAAACAAACACACACACATTCACTCAAGCGCATGCAGTGTCACACACACATGCACACTAACATAGTCGCACACACACAAACAAACAAACAAACAAACAAACATTGCATCCACTATATTCAAAGACATCCTCTGCAGGGAGGATATATATATTTCTTTGTGAAGATTGCGTCTAAAGCATCCAGAGTCCTCCAAACACATATTTCGAATCTCAGTTCACACACTGAGGTCCATAGTTCGATCCCCGGGGCGGTTGTTTCCTTAAGACACTTCCTGTCCATGTTCACCTAGCAGTAAATAGGTACCTGGGTGTTAGCTAACTGATGTGGGTCGTATCCTTGGGAGAAAAATAACCTGATTGCCTGAAATGCTCTGCATAATACCTGGAGTATACCTGGAGAGGGATTCGGGGGTCAACGCCCCCGCGGCCCTGTCAAAGGGGCATTTTATATAGCATGTAATTGATGTCAGGTCAGGTAGGTCTGTATACCTTGTATATGTACGTGTAGAAATAAATATTCTTATTGTTATTACCAATACGCCGGCAGAATGAGAGAACTCCTGTGTTTTACACTGAAGTTGCCATAACCATTTAATTAAGAACCGAGACACAAGGCTCATCGCCAGGGAAGACACTCAGTGTCGCAGGATCTTGGAATTTTCACTTATCTGTATACCAACAATTTCAGTCAGAACAACGGCTTCCACAATATAGCTGAACCTCTTGCCAGGAAACATCATTGTTATCCTGCATAGCAACAGGTCATAGCACTAAAGTATCATAGCAGGAGGCATATTGGCAGGTCCTTTTCAAATTCAACCTTCAACATTCCCGTCATCTTCAACATTCCCGTCATCTTCAACATTCCCGTCATCTCCAACATTCCCCACCTGATCCTTCATGTCATACGCTCATTATATATACACGCACGTTCTCACTCTCCAGGTAAATCTGTTTGTGATTTGATAAATCGCATCGTGTGGGCGAGAAGTTATCAATAAAGGATTGCATTATTCTGAGTTTGTGTTTCCTTGTACATAACAGAGTCAAAGAATATTAATGTATGCCGAAGCGATGACACTAATAATGCCTGAACTCTATATAGAAACACCGAAAACCACCTTATGAACTTCCCAGAAACAAGACTCATCATCAGAGAACGTGACATACGCAAAAGACTAAGTCTTGAATCCACAGTTATAGCCACAACGAATAATATCAAACAAAATTCAGGATCATTCATGACCTCCAAAGATTTAGCAAGACTTTGTTTCTCAATACCTGATACAGCCATCACCTAACCTCACTTACTCGTGACTAACCTCGGTCTTTGTTTCTTACTCAGATCAATTTTGCAAGGTAAGACCTGTTATCCAACCTCGGCTCATTTCAGAGACCTGCTCTAAGGGCTGGGCTTTGGGATGCGACCTAGTGATAGGTGAACAGGGGCAGAAGGTGTTAGGAACAGAGCAGGTGTTAGAAAACATATCCAACGTTTCCACCAAGTGACTGAACAACAGACCCTCAGTGTGTGAGCTAAGTGAGCTACCAACCAAGCTACAGTCACTTCAGGAACTCTCTATAGGGTATAGTGAAAAGTTCTGTTCCACGAGGTACAGTACTCGCCCCCATCCTTTTCTTCATTCTCATATTTGACATAGACAGTGATGCAAGCCACAGCACCGTGTCCTCCTTTGTTGATGATACCAGAATTTGCATTACAGTGTCATCCATGGAGAACACTACAAATCTCCAAGCGGACATTAACCAAGCTTTTTAAATGGGCGTCGGAAAACAATTTGAAGTTCACTGAAGACAAATTTCAAAACCTGTATCGGAACATAAATTGAATTCCAATCACGTAATAGAGCGAAAAACTAATGTGAAAGACTTCGAAGTGGTAATGTTAGAGAATCTCACTTTCAAAGATCAGAACAGTGTATCTACCACATCTGCTAGGAAAATGATAGAAGGGATAACGAGAAGTTTCTAAACTAGGGATGCCAAGCCATTGATGATGATTATTCTCTTCAAATCGCTTGTTCTTCCTAGGCTGGAATATTGCTGTACACTAACGGCCCCTTACAAGGCAGGCGAAATTGCAGACCTGGGGGATTATACAGAGAACTTTTACTACACGTATAAGTACCATAAAGCACCTAAATTACTGGAAACGGTTGAAGGCCCTTGACCTGTACTCCTTGGAATGATACATGATAATATACACATTGAAAATTCTAGAGGCACTAATCCCATATATATATATATATATATATATATATATATATATATATATATATATATATATATATATATATATATATATAAAAAAAAATAAACACACGGAAATGACTCTCTATGAAATCAAAAGACTCGGCAGGCGGTGCAACATCCCTCCAATGAAAAGCACCACGATAAGTGTCAGGGGCCCAAGACTGGTCAACTGCCTCCCAGCATACATATGGAGGATTACCAATAGATTCTTAGCTGCCTTCAAGAGTAAGCTGGACAGACACCTAAAGTCAGTACCTGATAAGCCGGTCTGTGGTTCGTACGTCGGTTTGCGTACGGCCAGCAGTAACAGCCAGGTTGATCAGATCCTAACCCACCACGAGGCCTGGTCATGGACCGGGCTTCGGGGGTGTTGACCCTCGAAATGCCCTCCAGGTATATTCCAGGTATGTGTGAGATGATGAAGTTCCTGGTGGACGAAATGCCTTCACAAACAAATGCCAAAACCTGCGTTGTGTGTCTGATGTTTATACTGTCAGTATGATGTACCATTGTATTATCATGATGACACACGCCATACCCAAGCATGCAGCTGTGGTGACCTTGGCAAGGGTGAATTAGTACTTGAGCACTGAGGAAGACTTAGTCACCCCCAGTGTGGTACACTTGTGACCGCAACGAGTCGGAGGATGATAATGTGTTGGTGAGAATACAGGATGTATACACCGAGACATGTATATCTCTCACTGTATATACTCAGAGTTTACTTTAATCCCTGTTTTAATTATAAAATTATGCCTGTCTGATGGTGAACAGGTGACATGCAACCTTAAATGACCCTCTTGCAGTCCATTCTTTATCTTCCAAACACCCGAACATTCACTTCTCGTAAACCCCATTTATAAACATATTCAACAACCATGGTGACATCACGCAGCACATTGTGAGGCCAACTTTTACAGGGAAATAATCTCCCTCTCTCATACATACCCTAACCTGAGCCTCACTATCCTCGTAAAAACTCTTAACTGCTTTCAGTAACCTACTACCTATTCCATACACCTGCAACATCTGCCACATTGCACTCCTATCTACCCTATCATATGCCTCTTACAAATCCATAAATGCAAAGAAAACATCTTCGGTGTAAACACTTGGTCTACACATCTTGGCTGAGAGTATAAATATTAAGTGACTTTATTGGACAAGGATCATCAGTATTATATTAGTAATAATCGGCTGAGTGTCTGACATAAGATGGAATGTTTACAATGACTAACAATTACTGTTTATCATAATGCATTATTCATTATTTTTTTTAATAGAACACAAAAACGATGAAAATTTTAAGTGGATCTGAAAAGACATTCTCTAGTAACTAATATGACGCAAATGAATCCAAGTTTTTTTTTTAACCATTTCAATAAAATTTCAAATATGCTTCAAATCAGACTAATCATAAGAGGAATCATCCTTCTTATAGAATGCATCATCCTTAATATTCTGAAGCCTATCAGAAGATTCATTCTTGAGTTAATGAATATAAATAAATATCACTGTTTATTCAACAAAATTGGCAAATTGGGATTAATGGCAGGAAGAGCGTGAGTCTTACGACCAGCAAACATCACCAGTGGTGGACACTTGAAGCTGACCACCAAACATCACCAGTGGTGGACACTGACCAGCAAACATCACCAGTGGTGGACACTTGAAGCTGACCACCAAACATCACCAGTGGTGGACACTTGAAGCTGACCACCAAACATCACCAGTGGTGGACACTTGAAGCTGACCACCAAACATCACCAGTGGCATGACGACAAACATCACAGTGTGGACATGAGCTGACCACCAAACATCACCAGTGGTGGACACTTGAAGCTGACACAACATCGTGACCGAAGCACCAAACATCACCAGTGGTGGACACTTGAAGCTGACCACCAAAAACCACCAGTGGTGGACACTTGAAGCTGACCACCAAACATCACCAGTGGTGGACACTTGAAGCTGGTCACCTACGGATTCCAATAATTCTAAGTATTTTTAACTATTATTCTATATTCACTAATTTGCGAGAAAACAAAACTTAATGGGTAATATCTGGCCGTAAGCTGCATCAGCTAATAAATATTAAAGAATTAGAAACACGTGGAAGATCTAGGTATCTTTATTTGTAGACGTTTCCCCATCCAGTGGCTTTATCAAAACAAATTCAAGGACATAATGGGAAGACTGTAGAACTATATACAAAACACGAGGTAATCAGTCCCTCAGCCTTGGAGTTGGTGAAGAGCACCGTAGTCTTGAAGAATGTGAAGCAGAGGCACGAAGACTGGCACTTATATACTGGCGCCAGGTGGGGGACGTGTAGCAGACGAAGACATTGTTACTGGTAGATGGAATTAAATACTGGAACTCTTCAGAAGATATAAACTGAGAATTATTTAACGTGATTTAACGGGAATAAAAAAGTCTCACCATTTTACACAAAATATGGTGCAAACTTACAGAGTTGACTTTCACTCACCGCCACACCCCTCTAGGGAGGTTCCTTGATGCTGGTGAGGGGCTCTTGTTCTAGGGATTTGATCTGTGCTTCAATTTCATTAATGATGGAAGAGGCTTTATAATCCCTATGGGTTTAGCTTTATAATCCCTATGGGTTTAGCTCTCCCCCATGATAATAATAATTTCACTCACCATCGTGGTCGAATTAGTAGACATCTTTTCTTAACGTGACAAGATACGTCGCTGAGAGCTTTGGAAGTTATCCCAGCCTCTCCAGGATGCTGTAAATGGGTCCAGCAACTGCACATTAACATGTCACTTGTTAATATAATTTGCTCCTGTATGGATAAAGTTTGCTTGCTTTGATACCTGACACTCACCTTCGCTATGCCTCCCTTCATCCACTTCTCGGGTCACAGCCTCTTCCATCTACCAGTGACGGGTCACAGCCTCTTCCATCTACCAGTGACGGGTCACAGCCTCTTCCATCTACCAGTGACGGGTCACAACCTCTTCCATCTACCAGTGACGGGTCACAGCCTCTTCCATCTACCAGTGACGGGTCACAGCTTCTTCCATCTACCAGTGACGGGTCACAGCCTCTTCCATCTACCAGTGACGGGTCACAGCCTCTTCCATCTACCAGTGACGGGTCACAGCCTCTTCCCTCTACCAGTGACACATGTCAGTAGCAAAACAATGACGTGAGGTGGCTTCATCTTAGCTTGGGAAAACATGAAGTGTAGTGAAGGTCTGTGGTGACGCAATGAGTCGCGTGTAGTGACAATCAACTACTAAACAGTTCAGAGAAGTTTCCGGTAATACTGACATCATCAGTAAGTTCGTAGAAGAATGTGTGTACTCACCTAGTTGTACTCACCTAGTTGTGGTTGCAGGGGTCGAGATATGGCTCCTGGCCCCGTCTCTTCATTGATCACTACTAGGTCCACTCTCTCTTCCTGCTCCATGAGCTTTATCATACCTCGTCTTAAAACTATGTATGGTTCTTGCCTCCACTACATCACTTGCTAGACTATTCCACTTCCTGACAACTCTGTGACTAAAGAAATACTTCCTAACATCTCTTTGACTCATCTGAGTCAAACTTCCAATTGTGACCCCTTGTTTCTGTATCCCCTCTCTGGAACATTCTGTCTCTGTCCACCATGTCAATTCTTCGCAGTATTTTATATATGGTTATCATGTCTCCCCTAACCCTCCTGTCCTCCTGTGTCGTCAGACCGATATTCCTTAACCTTTCTTCGTAGGACATTTCCCTTAGCTCTGGAACTAGCCTTGTTGCAAACCTTAGCACTTTCTCTAATTTCTTGACGTGCTTCACCAGATGTGGGTTCCAAACTGGTGCTGCATACTCCAGTATGGGCCTGACGTACACGATGTACAGAGTCTTGAACGATTCCTTACTGAGGTATCGGAACGCTATTCTCAGATTTGCCAGGCGCCCATATGCTACTGTAGTCATCTGGTTGATGTGCGCCTCAGGAGATGTGCTCAGTATTATACTCACCCCAAGATCCTTTTCCTTGAGTGAGCTTTGCAGTCTTTGGCCCCCTAGCTTATACTTTGTCTGAGGTCTCCTTTCTCTTTCCTCGATCTACATGACCTTGTATTTGGCGGGGTTAAATTCGAGGAGCCAGTTGCTGGACCAGGCTTGCAGTCTGTCCAGGTCTCTTTCTAGTCCTGCCTGGTCCTCATCTGATTTAATTCTCCTCATTAACTTCACATCATCTGCAAACAGGGACACTTCTGAGTCTATCCATTCCGTCATGAGTGTGTGTGTGTGTGTGTGTGTGTGTGTACTTACCTAATTGTACTCACCTAATTGTGGTTGCAAGGGTCGATTCACAGCACCTGGCCTAGCCTTTTCACTGGTTGCCACTACGTCCACTCTCTCTATAATTGGAAAATGTAACTTTATCAATCACAAACCCACAGTAAAATCCTGTCTGTATACTTATATGGTTTTATATTAAGTGGTATTTGTGTGGCAGCATGAAAGGTAAGGTATTGCATTATTGTATAACCCCAGCCCACTGTACCTGAGTGCACCTGTGTGCAACACTGCAGAGTGACGCTTAAGTTACACAATAAGTTAAATAATTTAAAGCAAATCGAAAGTGGCATTAACAAGCCATCATTTGGAAGTTAATATTTCAATATCTTTAATAAATTTGACATATAACGACGAAGTTCAAATCTAATTCAGACCTTCCATTAAGAACACCAAGTTTGAAGCTTAACTGAAGAGCCATGCTCTTGTTTTCTCAGAGAGATCAACATCTTAAAACACACTCACAAGATGCTTTACTAAGTTATAAGCGTTGAAGGTTTGAAGCCTATCAGATGCGACACTCAGAAATTATCACATGAAAAGTAGCATTTCAACTTTCCTAAGTTTAAAAAATGCTAATTGTGACCCACACAGTCCGTAATTATCTCAGTGCAAGAGTGACCAGCTTGTAAGAAAGTAAATATGTAATTGAGTGAGTAAAAAAGAATATAAAGAAGTAAGCTTTTTAAGCATGGGAAATATAACATTAACTGTAGACAGATGTTACGGTCACATAACCCAGGTTAACCAAGTTAAGTTAAACATTGAGACTTGTTTCTGACCACAAGAGACATTCTCCAGTTATTGAACACAATACAACAAAGTTTGTGCATAAACTAATTATACCCAAGAAATGTTTCACGCATTTCGTACTACGCATCAGCCAGCACATCTTGATACCGTTCATAATTGTTTTATTTTAATCTTGGAGGAAAGTAATCTTGGAGGAAAGTAATCATGGGGGAAAGTATTCTTGGAGGAAAGTAATCTTGAAGGAAAGTAATCTTGGAGGAAAGTAATCTTGGTGGAAAGTAATCTTGGAGGAAAGTAGTCTTGGAGGAAAGTAATCATGGGGGAAAGTATTCTTGGAGGAAAGTAATCTTGGTGGAAAGTAATCTTGGAGGAAAGTAGTCTTGGAGGAAAGTAATCATGGGGGAAAGTATTCTTGGAGGAAAGTAATCTTGGTGGAAAGTAATCTTGGAGGAAAGTAATCTTGGAGGAAAGTAATCATGGGGGAAAGTAATCTTGGAGGAAAGTAATCTTGGTGGAAAGTAATCTTGGAGGAAAGTAATCTTGGAGGAAAGTAATCATGGGGGAAAGTATTCTTGGAGGAAAGTAATCTTGGAGGAAAGTATTCTTGGAGGAAAGTAATCTAGGAGGAAAGTAATCTTGGAAGAAAGTAATCATGGGGGAAAGTAATCTTGGAGGAAAGTTTTCTTGGTGGAAAGTAATCTTGGACGAAAGTAATCATGGGGAAAAGTAATCTTGGAGGAAAGAAATCTTGGAAAAAAGTAATCTTGGAGGAAAGTAATCATGGGAAAGTAATCTTGGAGGAAAGTAATCTTGGAGAAAAGTAATCTTGTAGGAAAGTAATCTTGGGGGAAAGTAATCTTGAAGGAAAGTAATCATGGAGGAAAATAATCATGGGGAAAAGTAATCATGGGGGAAAGTAATCTTGGAGGAAAGTAATCTTGGAGGAAAATAATCTTGGAGGAAAGTAATCATGGGGGAAAGTAATCTTGGAGGAAAGTAATCTTAAAGGAAAGTAATCATGGAGGAAAGTAATCATGGAGGAAAGTAATCATGGAGAAAAGTAATCATGGGGGAAAGTAATCATGGGGGAAAGTAATCCTACGGGAAAGTAATCTTGCAGGAAAGTAATCATGGAGGAAAGTAATCTTGTAGGAAAGTAATCATCAAGGAAAGTAATCTTGGAGGAAAGTAATCATGGAGGAAATTAATTATGGAATAAAGTAATCATGGAGGAAAGTAATCATGGAGGAAAGTAATCATGGAGGAAAGTAATCATGGAGGAATGTAATCATGGAGGAAAGTAATCATTGGGGAAAGTAATAATGGGTGAAAGTAATCATGGGAGAAAGTAATCATTGGGGAAAGTAATCATGGGGGAAAGTAATCTTGTAGGAAAGTAATCTTGGAGGAAAGTAATCATGGGGGAAAGTAATCATAGGGAAAATAATCTTGGAGGAAAGTAATCATGGAGGAAAGTAATCATGGGGAAAAGTAATCATGGGGGAAAGTAATCATTGGGGAAAGTAATCATGGGGGAAAGTAATCATGGGAGAAAGTAATCATGAGGGAAAGTAATCTTGGAGGAAAGTAATCTTGGAGGAAAGTAATCATAGGGGAAAGTAATCATGGAGGAAAGTAATCATGGAGGAAAGTAATCATGGGGGAAAGTAATCATGGGTGAAAGTAATCATGGGGGAAAGTAATCTTGTAGGAAAGTAATCATGGAGGAAAGTAATTTTGTAGGAAAGTAATCATGGAGGAAAGTAATCTTGGAGGAAAGTAATCATGGAGGAAAGTAATCATGGAGGAAATTAATCATGGAATAAAGTAATCATGGAGGAAAGTAATCATGGAGGAAAGTAATCATGGAGGAAAGTAATCATAGAGGAAAGTAATCATGAAGGAAAGTAATCATGGGGGAAAGTAATAATGGGTGAAAGTAATCATGGGAGAAAGTAATCATTGGGGAAAGTAATCATGGGGGAAAGTAATCTTGTAGGAAAGTAATCTTGGAGGAAAGTAATCATGGGGGAAAGTAATCATGGGGAAAATAATCTTGGAGGAAAGTAATCATGGGGGAAAGTAATCATGGGGGAAAGTAATCATGAGGGAAAGTAATCATTAGGGAAAGTAATCATGGGGGAAAGTAATCATGGGAGAAAGTAATCATGGGGGAAAGTAATCTTGGAGGAAAGTAATCTTGGAGGAAAGTAATCTTGGAGGAAAGTAATCATAGGGAAAGTAATCATGGAGGAAAGTAATCATGGGGGAAAGTAATCATGGGGAAAGTAATCATGTGGGAAAGTAATATTGTAGGAAAGTAATCACGGAGGAAAGTAATTTTGTAGGAAAGTAATCATGGAGGAAAGTAATCTTGGAGGAAAGTAATCATGGAGGAAAGTAATCATGGAGGAAATTAATCATGGAATAAAGTAATCATGGAGGAAAGTAATCATGGAGGAAAGTAATCATGGAGGAAAGTAATCATGGAGGAAAGTAATCATGGAGGAAAGTAATCAGGGGAAAGTAATCATTCGAGAAAGTAATCAGTGGGGAAAGTAATCATAGGGGAAAGTAATATTGTTGGAAAGTAATCTTGGAAAAAGTAACCATAGGGGAAAGTAATAATGGGGAAAGTAATCTTGGAGGAAAGTAATCATAGGGGAAAGTAATCATTGGGGAAAGAATTCATGTGGGAAAGAAATCATGGGAGAAAGTAATCATATGGGAAAGTAATCTTGGAGGAAAGTAATCTTGGAGGAAAGTAATCATGGGGGAAAGTAATCATGGGGGAAGTAATCATGGGGGAAAGTAATCATGGGGGAAAGTAATCATGGGGAAAGTAATCATGGAGGAAAGTAATCATGGAAAAAAGTAATCTTGGAGGAAAGTAATCTTGGAAGAAAGCAATCATGGAGGAAAGTAATCATGGGGGAAAGTAATCTTGGAGGAAAGTAATCATGGGAGAAAGTAATCTTGGAGGAAAGTAATAATGGGGGAAAGTAATCATGGGGGAAAGTAATCATGGGGGAAGTAATCATGAGACCTGAGACCTGGCTGAAGCCTGATACTACAGATGTCTATGGCATCCCAGGTTACACAGCCATTCACAATTGCAGGACAGATCAGCGAGGGGGTGGAATAGCTATATATTACTCAGATCAACTTGAATGTATCAATAACTCTTGCATAAGGGATGAGCATGGAGAATATATTATAGCTAAATTTAAATCAAAAGACTTGCAAAAACCCCTCACAGTAATAAACATCTACAGATTACCACAGTCAAACATTCACCATTTTAGTGAAAAACTAGGTAACCTAATAACTGATGCACACATGAACAAAGACCATTTGCTGCTCACAGGAGACTTCAATATAAATCTCCTACATGACCAGGACCCACAAGTAACAGAATTCACAAACACTATGAGCAACTGCTTGTTACTACCAACAATATCACAACCTACAAGAATCTCCGAGACTAGTACCTCATTACTAGACCACATCTGACTAATACTATAGCCCTCTAAAATCAGGCATCATCACAGACAACACCACAGACCACTATCCGACCTTTTCATAACTAATCTTGGTAAATTGCCCCTAGATATTACAAAAGTTACCTTCAGACTACATAATGAGTCAGCTGTAAATAACTTTATAACAGCTATGATTAACATTGACTGGCATAATGAGTTAGAAACATATACAGATACTAATGAATGCATCAAGAATTTCCTTAACAAAACCCACCACCTCTATAACAAACATTGCCCTAAAAAACTAAACAGATCACAGCTAAGAGACTTAACAATCCCTGGCTAACACCCAGCATCCTTAAATCCATTAACAAAAGGCACCAATATGAAAAACAATACAGAAGGGTCAATAACCAGAGAACAATCCAAACGCTACTCATCAACCCTTACCAGCCTGATAAGGAGATCAAAAAAATTGTATTATGAGAACAGACTCCAGAACATAAAGGATATGAAAAAGACCTGGAAGACCCTATCTGCAATTCTAGGAAATAATAAGATAGCGAAAACAACACCATCAAATTATCAATAGCAGATGAACCCCTACTCTCACCTACTGAGACAGCAAACAGACTTAATGTTTTCTTCTCCACCATAGGAAAGAATCTAGCGAGTAAAATCCCAAGCTCAAACACCCGTCCAACAGACTACCTCACAAACACCTACCCTAATACGCTATTCCTAGCTCCTACCAACCCAATTGAAGTCTCGCTCATAATCAACACCCTTAAAAACAAGGCAGGAGACATAAACAGCCTACCAACTTTTATGTACAAAAAGCTTCACAGGTACTGTCACCAATCATAGCAACACTATTCAATAAATCCATTGAAGCCTCTACCTTTCCATCAATTCTCAAAATAGCTAGGGTCACCCCGATCCACAAAGGAGGTGATCATACAGACCTGAATAATTATAGACCAATTTCTAATTTACCATTGCTTTCTAAAATCTTCGAAAATTAATTCATAGACAAATCTATTCCTACCTCGTCTCACACAATGTACTCAACCCCTGTCAATTTGGATTCAGGACAAACAAGAGCACAAACGATGCTATTACGCACATGTTGGAGTTAATATATACAGCACTTGAGAAAAAGAAGTCCCACTGGGAATCTTCATTGATCTCCGCAAAGCTTTTGATACAGTCGACCATGATTTACTGCTCACAAAATTAGCACACTATGGTATAAGGGGCACCCACTCAACTACCTAAAATCATACCTCACCAACAGAAGCCAATACGTGTACACAAATGGAGAGAACTCTTCCACACAACCAATTACAGTCGGAGTCCCTCAAGGAAGTGTCCTGGGGCCACTCCTATTCCTCATTTACATAAATGACCTACCGAATGCATCACAACTACTCAAACCCATTTTATTTGCAAATAACACAACATATGTCTTCTCTCACCCAAATCCAGTTATACTGGCCAACACTGTTAATGCCAAATTACAGAAAATATCAACATGGATGACGACTAACAAGCTTACTCTCAATACTGACAAGACCTACTTCATACAGTTTGGAAGCAAAGTCACAAATGTTCCACTTAACATAACACTTAATGGTACACCCATCACAAGACTCACAGAGGGAAAATTCCTAGGAATCCACCTTGACAGTAGCCTTAAATTCCAAACACATATACAACAAATTTCCAAGAAAATCTCGAAGACAGTAGGCATATTATCAAAGATACGCTATTATATACCTCAATCAGCTCTCCTTGCACTATATCATTCACTTATCTACCCGTATCTCACCTATGGAATCTGTGCATGGGGATCAACAACGTTAAATCACCTTAGACCACTCATAACACAACAAAAGGCCGCAGTCAGAATGATAACAAATTCCCACTCTAGACAGCATACTCCACCAATATTCAAAAGTCTCAAACTACTCACCGTAAAGAACATTCATACTTACTCTTGTGCCTACTACATATATAAAACTTTACACTCTAATATAAACCCTCTGCTCAAAACTCTCCTCACCAACTTTAATAGGACCCATGACCACAACACACGACACAGATCACTTTTTGATATACCCCGTGTTCATATCAACCTATGTAAAATTCTATGCACATAAAGGCCCCAGAATCTGGAATTCATTACCAGTAAATATTAAGATAATCTTGTCTGAAAATCAATTTAAGACTCAACTCAAAAACCACCTACTCACCCAAACCTAAATGATCATGCTATAAACTACTTTGAAAAATGCTCATTGTTACTTTCCTATACGATAATCTCAATTTTTAATAATATGTTACTATTATGTTACCCCCTACTCATATTATAAGTTAATGTCAAAAATGCTCAATGTTATTTTCCTTAAGATAATCTCAATTCCATATTATCATTCAAGAATCTTAACACCTGTAACAATCTAAGATCTAATATCATTATATAATAATTTAAACAGTAAAATTTCATCATATTGTAATTTTGAAAATAATTTTTAACTAGAATAAACTCAATAAATTTCTCTAATATTAAGTACATAGTTTTTAAGGACTAGAATAAGCTGCCCCTAATGCCATGGCATGTCAGTGGCTCTCCTTGCACTCAATTTACATTGTAACTTCCGATACCCATGTAACCTGCAATGAAATAAAATTTGTTTGTTTGTTTGTTTGTGAAAGTAATCATGGGGGAAAATAATCATAGGGGAAGTAATCGTGGGGGAAAGTAATCATGGAGGAAAGTAATCTTGGAGGAAAGTAATCATGGGGAAAGTAATTATGGAGGAAAGTAATCAAGGGGGAAAGTAATCATGGAGGAAAGTAATCATGGGGGAAAGTAATCCTGGGGGAAAGTAATCATGGGGAAAGTAATCTTGGAGGAAAGTAATCTTAGAGGAAAGTAATCATGGGGGAAAGTAATCATGGAGGAAAGTAATCATGGGGGAAAGTAATCCTGGGGGAAAGTAATCATGGAGGAAAGTAATCATGGGGAAAGTGCTCAGCCCATAACGTCTGTGGAATGAGAGACCTTCAGATTCGATTCAAGCAAGGGAAGGAGTAGTCCAGTTCCTTGGATCAAGAGCCCCTCACCAGCATCAAAGCATCTTTTATATGAGATCTATAATGTTAATATTCCATTATGAAAAAAAATTATGCAAAACTGTATAATTATATTTCAAATTAAAAGTTGCAAAATGTCACCTAGACACTCCATTAATTACAGTGACCTTCTTCTAAGTAGGACACATCACTGTGCAAACTACACTATTAATTACAGTAACCTTCTTCTAAGTAGGACACATCACTGTGCAAACTACACTATTAATTACAGTGACCGTCTTCTAAGTAGGACACACCACTGTGCAAACTACACTTTATTAATTACAGTGACCTTCTTCTAAGTAGGACACATCACTGTGCAAACTACACTCTATTAATTACAGTAACCTTCTTCTAAGTAGGACACACCACTGTGCAAACTACACTCTATTAATTACAGTAACCTTCTTCTAAGTAGGACACACCACTGTGCAAACTACACTCCATTAATTACAGTAACCTTCTTCTAAGTAGGACACACCACTGTGCAAACTACACTTTATTAATTACAGTAACCTTCTTCTAAGTAGGACACACCACTGTGCAAACTACACTCTATTAATTACAGTAATCTTCTTCTAAGTAGGACACACCACTGTGCAAACTACACTCTATTAATTACAGTAACCTTCTTCTAAGTAGGACACACCACTGTGCAAACTACACTCCATTAATTACAGTAACCTTCTTCTAAGTAGGACACACCACTGTGCAAACTACACTCCATTAATTACAGTGACCTTCTTCTAAGTAGGACACACCACTGTGCAAACTACACTCTATTAATTACAGTAACCTTCTTCTAAGTAGGACACACCACTGTGCAAACTACACTCCATTAATTACAGTAACCTTCTTCTAAGTAGGACACACCACTGTGCAAACTACACTCCATTAATTACAGTAACCTTCTTCTAAGTAGGACACACCACTGTGCAAACTACACTCCATTAATTACAGTAACCTTCTTCTAAGTAGGACACATCACTGTGCAAACTACACTCTATTAATTACAGTAACCTTCTTCTAAGTAGGACACACCACTGTGCAAACTACACTCTATTAATTACAGTAACCTTCTTCTAAGTAGGACACACCACTGTGCAAACTACACTCTATTAATTACAGTAACCTTCTTCTAAGTAGGACACACCACTGTGCAAACTACACTCTATTAATTACAGTAACCTTCTTCTAAGTAGGACACACCACTGTGCAAACTACACTCCATTAATTACAGTAACCTTCTTCTAAGTAGGACACACCACTGTGCAAACTACACTCTATTAATTACAGTAACCTTCTTCTAAGTAGGACACACCACTGTGCAAACTACACTCTATTAATTACAGTAACCTTCTTCTAAGTAGGACACACCACTGTGCAAACTACACTCTATTAATTACAGTAACCTTCTTCTAAGTAGGACACACCACTGTGCAAACTACACTCTATTAATTATAGTAACCTTCTTCTAAGTAGGACACACCACTGTGCAAACTACACTCTATTAATTACAGTAACCTTCTTCTAAGTAGGACACACCACTGTGCAAACTACACTCTATTAATTACAGTAACCTTCTTCTAAGTAGGACACACCACTGTGCAAACTACACTCTATTAATTACAGTGACCTTCTTTTAAGTAGGACACACCACTGTGCAAACTACACTCTATTAATTACAGTGACCTTCTTCTAAGTAGGACACACCACTGTGCAAACTACACTCCATTAATTACAGTAACCTTCTTCTAAGTAGGACACACCACTGTGCAAACTACACTCCATTAATTACAGTAACCTTCTTCTAAGTAGGACACATCACTGTGCAAACTACACTCTATTAATTACAGTAACCTTCTTCTAAGTAGGACACACCACTGTGCAACTACACTCTATTAATTACAGTAACCTTCTTCTAAGTAGGACACACCACTGTGCAAACTACACTCTATTAATTACAGTAACCTTCTTCTAAGTAGGACACACCACTGTGCAAACTACACTCTATTAATTACAGTAACCTTCTTCTAAGTAGGACACCACTGTGCAAACTACACTCTATTAATTACAGTAACCGTCTTCTAAGTAGGACACACCACTGTGCAAACTACACTCCATTAATTACAGTAACCTTCTTCTAAGTAGGACACACCACTGTGCAAACTACACTCTATTAATTACAGTAACCTTCTTCTAAGTAGGACACACCACTGTGCAAACTACACTCTATTAATTACAGTAACCTTCTTCTAAGTAGGACACACCACTGTGCAAACTACACTCTATTAATTACAGTAACCTTCGTCTAAGTAGGACACACCACTGTGCAAACTACACTCTATTAATTACAGTAACCTTCTTCTAAGTAGGACACACCACTGTGCAAGCTACACTCTATTAATTACAGTAACCTTCTTCTAAGTAGGACACACCACTGTGCAAACTACACTCTATTAATTACAGTAACCTTCTTCTAAGTAGGACACACCACTGTGCAAACTACACTCTATTAATTACAGTGACCTTCTTCTAAGTAGGACACACCACTGTGCAAACTACACTCCATTAATTACAGTGACCTTCTTCTAAGTAGGACACACCACTGTGCAAACTACACTCCATTAATTACAGTAACCTTTTTCTAAGTAGGACACACCACTGTGCAAACTACACTCTATTAATTACAGTAACCTTCTTCTAAGTAGGACACACCACTGTGCAAACTACACTCTATTAATTTCAGTAACCTTCTTCTAAGTAGGACACACCACTGTGCAAACTACACTCTATTAATTACAGTAACCTTCTTCTAAGTAGGACACACCACTGTGCAAACTACACTCTATTAATTACAGTAACCTTCTTCTAAGTAGGACACACCACTGTGCAAACTACACTCTATTAATTACAGTAACCTTCTTCTAAGTAGGACACACCACTGTGCAAACTACACTCTATTAATTACAGTAACCTTCTTCTAAGTAGGACACACCACTGTGCAAACTACACTATTAATTACAGTAACCTTCTTCTAAGTAGGACACATCACTGTGCAAACTTTGAAGTTGATTACAAGATTTTTTCTAGTTATATCAGGGAGAACAATTACCTGGAGTATACATGGAGAGGGTTTCTGGGGTCAGTGCCCCCGCGACCCGGTCTGTGACCAGGCCTCCCGATGTATCAGGGCATGATCAACCAGGCTGTTACTGCTGGCCGCACGTAAACCGGCTAAAGAACAACAGCCTGGTTGACCAGGTACTGACTGTAGGTGCCCGTCCAGCGCCTTCTTGAAGACAGCCAGGGGTCTTGAAGACAGCCAGGGGTCTTGAAGACAGTCAGGGATCTTGAAGACAGCCAGTGGTCTTGAAGACAGCCAGGGGTCTTGAAGACTGCCAGGGGTCTTGAAGACAGTCACGGATCTTGAAGACAGCCAGTGGTCTTGAAGACTGCCAGGGGTCTTAATAATAATAATAATAATAATAATAATTTTTATTTCAATGCATGTTACAAGTGTACAATGTTATTGGTAGTTACAATTATAAAACAATTATAAAACTGTAATGCAAGGAGAGCCACTGGCATGCCATGGCATTAGTCAGGGATCTTGAAGACAGCCAGGGGTCTTGAAGACAGTCAGGGGTCTTGAAGACAGTCAGGGATCTTGAAGACAGCCAGGGGTCTATTTTAAAAACAAATTCATAGAAGTGTGAGACTCTCTTTGTGAAAGAGATCAGAAGTCAGCTGTGCTGATCAACTCTTCCATCAACCTTCTCCTAACAATAATGGAACAGGATAAATATTTATACCTAGTCAGAAAAAAGATGAAATGAATCATTAAGTAAAGCCTTTCTTGGGAAGTTAGTGGAAAACTTACTGTCAAAATTTTAAGGTTCAATTAAAAACGCTAAAAAAATAAACGCGAGATGGAAATATTACTCAATTTTCGTTATTTTTTTTTATATATAACACGCTCCACAATTTTATAAGAAAAAATATTAGATTTTGAGTTTCTTTTAGGAAAGTCCAATTTGATTTAAGAGGTTCTATAAATTGGGAAATTTTTAACGTACAAAGCCAAAATTCAGTAATAATTTACTTCTATTTAAGATACATCAACGCTTAAGTTTCAAGCCGACCAGAAGAGGCAGTCACTAGTTATTAGAATGAAACCAATTAATTCAGTAATAAAATTTACAAAGCTCAAAGCAAAAGCCCAGATTTCTTTTAGTAAAGCCCCATCAACAGTGAAAGTCAGAAGCGACTCCAAGATTTACACACACACACACACACACACACACACAACACACACACACACACACACACACACACACACACACACACACACAAAATATATATATATAGACCAATGTCACTTACGTGTATAGTGTGCAAAGTCATGGAGAAGATTATCAGGAGGAAAATGGTGGAGCACCTGGAACGGAACAAGATTATAAACAACAACCAGCACGGGTTCATGGAAGGCAAGTCCTGTGTCACAAGCCTTCTGGAGTTCTATGACAAGGTAACAGAAGTAAGACACGAGAGACAGGGGTGGGTTGACTGCATTTTCTTGGACTGCAGGAAGGCCTTCGACACAGTTCCTCATAAGAGATTAGTGCAGAAGTTAGAGGATCAGGCGTGTATAACAGGAAGGGCACTGCAATGGATCAGAAAATACCTGACATGGTACGTGATGAGGTATCACAGTGTGCGCCTGTGACGAGCGGGGTCCCGCAGGATCAGTCCTAGGACCAGTGTTATTCTTGGTATATGTGAATGACATGACGGACGGGATAGACTCAGAAGTGTCTCTGTTCGCAGATGATGTGAAGTTAATGAGGAGAAATAAATCAAATGAGGATCAGGCAGGACTACAAAGAGACCTGGACAGGCTGGACACCTGGTCCAGCAACTGGCTTCTCGAATTTAACCCCGCTAAATGCAAAGTCTTGAAGATCGGGGAAGGGCAAAGAAGACCGAAGACAGAGTATGGGCTAGGTGGCCAAAGACTGCAAACCTCGCTCAAGCAGAAAGATCTTGGGGTGAGTATAACACCAAGCACGTCTCCGGAAGCACACATCAACTAGATAACTGCTGCAGCATACGGGCGACGGGCAAACCTGAGAATAGCGTTTCGATACCTTAGTAAGGAATCGTTCAAGACACTGTACACCGTATACGTCAGGCCCATATTAGAGTACGCAGCACTAGTTTGGAACCCATACCTGGTCAAACACGTCAAGAAATTAGAGAAAGTGTAAAGGTTTGCGACAAGGTTAGTTCCAGAGCTAAGGGGAATATCCTACGAAGAAAGGTTAAGGGAAATCGGCCTTACAACACTGGAGGACAGGAGGGTTAGGGAAGACATGATAACGACATACAAAATACTTCGGGGAATAGACAAGGTGGATAGAGACAGGATGTTCCAGAGAGGGGACACAGAAACAAGGGGTTCCAATTGGAAGTTGAAGACTCAGATGAGTCAAAGGGATGTTATGAAGTATTTCTTCATCCATAGAGTAGTCAGGAAGTCGAATAGTGTAGCAAGTGATGTAGTGGAGGCAGAAACCATACATAGCTTTAAGACGAGGTATGATTAAGCTCATGGAGCAGGGAGAGAAGGGACCCAGTAGAGATCAGTGAAGAGGCGGGGCCAGGAGCTGAGTCTCGACCCCTGCAACCACAATTAGGTGAGTACACACACACTCACACAAAGACACTAGAAAAATGATTTTAGTTAGTGATTAGGAAAGAATAACATAAAACTGGTATTCTTTAAATACAACGTTTCAGATTAAGTCCCCCGCTGCTGCCACCAGTACCTGACCTCAGCACACTTAATCTCACAAATTAGACCCTCATTTGCGACCTCTCGCAACAACTTTATATGTGACCTCTGCAAGAACTTTATATGTGACCTCTTGCAAGGACCTTATGTGTAACATTCTCTCTGAGCCTGACTTCTAGGTGTATGTTTGTCTTGTAAGGCGATGTATTCCTTCACTCCTGATAAAGCCCAGCCTTGGAAGAAACGTTAAATTTTCTTAAAAGGATCCTCTGCCATCAGTTCTTTATTCTCCTTGAAGGTACAGTTTGAAGCCTCATTTAGAAATCCACGAGTTGTGTGAAAACTCCAGAGTTTTTCCTACACTTAACTCTACGCAGATTTCACGTATCTGACAGCAGCATGAACCCTACAGGCTTCGGAAAAGAAAATGACAAGTGCATGCATTCAGTGTTTGGGTCCGACTGATAGAATGTTATATTTACAAAGATGTGCAAGATGCCATAAACACGAGCACTCGGTGTGTCAAGGAGATAAAACTTAGATTAAAATGAGATCGCAGAAGTCTTGAAAAAAAAGGTGACATAATTTTACTTCCCAAAGGAGGTAGTCAGGAAACGGAAAAAACTACACACTAGCAACACTAATATCACATATCAATATTTGAGAGAAAGCTAGGAAAACAATTAGGCTTTGTCTCGGTAAGCCTTAAGTTGCATATCCCAGGTCACCATGAGTTCAGGACAAGATTTTCACAACTATAAGTCCGTTGGTATGAAATGCTGACAAGTTGCAAAACGAAGAGACAAAGGCAGAATTTACACTTTATTAATAACTAGGTTTAACTTGATGGCCAATCTGTTTCAAAAAGAATCAGACATGATGAAAATTTCTTAATCACTTTGTCCGAGGCGAAGATTAAAGTTGATATGGTGTTGTAACATATATTTGAGTTTTCCATTAATCCATAGATGAATGTAGGCGGTGGTAAGCATGTGCTCCAACATGTGCTCCAACATGTGCTTCAACATGTGCTCTTGACATTGTGAAAAAAAAAAATAGAAAGCTGATAGAAACACTGACAGATCCTGGACTAGCGTCAGACTACACCACGAACGTCTTCCCACACCACGGAGGTTTTCACTACACCACGAACGTCTTCACACACCACGGAGGTTTTCACTACACCACGGACGTCTTCACACACCACGGAGGTTTTCACTACACCACGAACGTCTTCACACACCACGGAGGTTTTCACTACACCACGGACGTCTTCACACACCACGGAGATTTTCACTACACCACGGACGTCTTCACACACCACGGAGGTTTTCACTACACCACGGACGTCTTCACACACCTCCACGGAGGTTTTCACTACACCACGGACGTCATCACACACCTCCACGGAGGTTTTCACTACACCACGGACGTCTTCACACACCTTCACGGAGGTTTTCACTACACCACGGACGTCTTCACACCCCTCCACGGAATTTTCACTACACCACGGACGTCTTCACACCTCACGGAGGTTTTCACTACACCCCGGACGTCTTCACACACCTCCACGGAGATTTTTACTACACCACGGACGTCTTGACACACCTCCACGGAGGTTTTCACTACACCACGGACGTCTTGACACACCTCCACGGAGGTTTTCACTACACCACGGACGTCTTCACACACCTTCACGGAGGTTTCACTACACCACGGACGTCATCACACACCTTCACGGAGGTTTTCACTACCCCACGGACGTCTTCACACACCTCCACGGAGGTTTTCACTACACCACGGATGTCTTCACACACCTCCACGGAGGTTTTCACTACACCACGGACGTCTTCACACACCACGGAGGTTTTCACTACACCACGGACGTCTTCACACACCTTCACGGAGGTTTTCACTACCCACGGACGTCTTCACACACTTCACGGAGGTTTTCACTACACCACGGACGTCTTCACACACTCCACGGAGGTTTCACTACACCACGGACGTCTTCACACACCCACGGAGGTTTTCACTACACCACGGACGTCTTCACACACCACGGAGGTTTTCACTACACCACGGACGTCTTCACACACCTCCACGGAGGTTTTACTACACCACGGACGTCTTCACACACCTTCACGGAGGTTTTCACTACACCACTGACGTCTTCACACACCTCCACGGGGGTTTTTCACTACACCACGGACGTCTTCACACACCTTCACGGAGGTTTTTCACTACCCCACGGACGTCTTCACACACCTTCACGGAGGTTTTCACTACACCACGGACGTCTTCACACACCTTCACGGAGGTTTTCACTACACCACGGACGTCTTCACACACCTCCACGGAGGTTTTCACTACACCACGGACGTCTTCTCACACCTCCACGGAGGTTTTCGCTGTTCCATGAAACACTTTCTACATAGTGAGCAAACTCCTGGATAGGAACAATATTTTACCACTATGTACTTCTGAAGATTAACCGTAAACTCACAGCTCAGTGTTCATCATCCATCGAAAGAACACTGTCAGAAAAGAGGCCATTGGTAGCAACTTTAATCTTCACCAAAGGCATTGACATACATACAGAGGGATCAAGGTAAAGTGAGCTGGGCAGATCACTGATGCTGGACAAACTCCTTAGTTTATTCATTTCATTATAACACTTGCTCAGGTGACCAGCACCTCTCCTACCATCATCACTCCCACTATATGTTCACATGTTTCTAATTCATTCTCTAAAATCTTGGAAAACTTTGGTCACCAAGGAATGCGTTGTCTAAATAAACAAAACAAACAAACAACAAACAAATTTTATTTCATTGCAGATTACATGGGTATCGGAAGTTACAATGTAAATTGAGTGCAAGGAGAGCCACTGACATGCCATGGCATTAGGGGTAATTAACTGGGGTATTAGTAAATAACGGAGATGGGAGTGTAAAACAGGGAAAAGAATAAACAAATGAAATAAAGGGATTGGCGTCAACAACGGGGGTGAGAGTAAACAAAAAAGATAGGAGTAAAGAACTGGCGTGATAGTAAGCGACGGAGAAGAGTGTACAATGCGGAGTAAGACTAACCAACGGGAGTGAAAGTAAACAACGGGAGTGAAAGTAACCAACGGGAGTGAAAGTATACAACGGGAGTGAAAGTAAACAACGGGAGTGAAAGTAAACAACGGGAGTGAAAGTAAACAACGGGAGTGAAAGTAAACAACGGGAGTGAAAGTAACCAACGGGAGTGAAAGTATACAACGGGAGTGAAAGTAAACAACGGGAGTGAAAGTAAACAACGGGAGTGAAAGTAAACAACGGGAGTGAAAGTAAACAACGGGAGTGAAAGTAAACAACGGGAGTGAAAGTAAACAACGGGAGTGAAAGTAACCAACGGGAGTGAAAGTAAGCAACGGGAGTGAAAGTAACAGGAGAGTGAAAGTAAACAACAGGAGTGAAAGTAAACAACGGATGAAAGTAAACAAGAGGATGAAAGTAAACAACGGGATTGAAAGTAAACAGCAGGGTGAAAGTAAACAACGGGAGTGAAAGTAAACAACGGGAGTGAAAGTAAACAACGGGAGTGAAAGTAAGCAACGGGAGTGAAAGTAAACAACGGAAGTGAAAGTAAACAACGGGAGTGAAAGTAAACAACGGGAGTGAAAGTAAACAACGGGAGTGAAAGTAAACAACGGGAGTGAAAGTAAGCAACGGGAGTGAAAGTAAACAACGGGAGTGAAAGTAAACAACGGGAGTGAAAGTAAACAACAGGAGTGAAAGTAAACAACGGGAGTATATTTTATTCTACTATTTTTAGCTTTATAGAGTTCGTCTTAGATGCTAGAGCTAGTGCAAGGCAACTCTTAGTGTTAATGATATTAACATCTTAAAAATTAACTTCATGAAGACATAAAGTGTGTGTGGGACTGGAAGTGACCTCACCGGGTAGGTTGGTCACTTCTCTTCAGGTCACTCTTGCTTTCTATCTAAATGTTTCTAGTTTTAGATGGTTATCAGTTTTATCATCGAGAATTGAACTTGACCTCTAATAGATTTTAATTGGTCTGTTAATTGGGTTTAATTAACGCCTATCGGATACACGAGTGTCATTAAGGTCGTAAGTAGCTTGTTCACCACTATTCAAGACCACTGATCCATTAACTCTCATCATATGTAGAATTAGAAACATACAAGTCTAGGTACATATAACCTTGTTTTTATTAATATGAATCTTATATCCATAATAGGTTTGAATAAGCATATATTTCCTGCTAATTTTAAGTATTATAATAAATATATAAAGAAGTCAGACACTTTTAAATATGTCACAGAGTGTTCATTAAATATTGTATTACGTGTCTCTTCCGCCACTGTGTCTTTGTTCTGATATTCCAGCTGTGTTCATACCAATCAATGAATAAATAAAAAGTAATAAATACTAAATGCAGCAAATTTCTCAAGATACAGAGCAAAAAAACAATGATTTAGGAATATGAAAGACAAATGATATAACCTAACATCTGCCTTCATTAAAACTTTAAATTAAGACCTGAAGTATTTTAAATATACTTTCCAGGAGAACGAGTAGTCGATACTTGGAAAATGTTTTAAGGCCAAGAACAAATTTGTTGGCCACCACAACAACTTGCAAGTAAGAGATACAAGAGCAAATGTTCAATTACTACAGTAAAAAACGAAAGGATACAGCGGTTACAATTAGAGAACACTGTATCAACATCCCTGGTCCAATATTCATTGTCAAAAGAGCGTGAAGCAGCAAGTGGTGAGTGTTGGGAATCACCACTGTCGCAGTGGTGAATGTTGGGGATCACCACTATGGCAGTGGTGAATGTTGGGGATCACCTCTATGGCAGTGGTGAGTGTTGGGGATCACCACTATGACAGTGGTGAGTGTTGGGGATCACCACTATGGCAGTGGTGAGTGTTGGGGATCACCACTATGGCAGTGGTGAATGTTGGGGATCACCACTATGGCAGTGGTGAATGTTGGGGATCACCACTATGGCAGTGGTGAATGTTGGGGATCACCTCTATGGCAGTGGTGAATGTTGGGGATCACCACTGTGGCAGTGGTGAATGTTGGGGATCACCACTATGGCAGTGGTGAATGTTGGGATCACAACTATGGCAGTGGTGAGTGTTGGGGATCACCACTATGCAGTGGTGAGTGTTGGGGATCACCACTATGGCAGTGGTGAGTGTTGGGGATCACCACTATGACAGTGGTGAGTGTTGGGGATCACCACTATGACAGTGGTGAGTGTTGGGGATCACCACTATGGCAGTGGTGAGTGTGAGGATCACCACTATGGCAGTGGTGAGTGTTGGGGATCACCACTATGACAGTGGTGAGTGTTGGGATCACCACTATGGCAGTGGTGAGTGTTGGGGATCACCACTATGGCAGTGGTGAGTGTTGGGGATCACCACTATGGTAGTGGTGAGTGTTGGGATCACCACTATGCAGTGGTGAGTGTTGGGATCACCACTATGGCAGTGGTGAGTGTGAGGATCACCACTGCAGTTGGTGGATCACCAGCAGTGGTGAGTATGTGGATCACCACATGATGGTGAGTATCACACTTGGTACAGTGAGTGTGAGATCACACTTGTCAGCAGTGGTGAGTGTCTGGGTACCAGCAGTGTGTGAGTGTGGATCACCACTCAGTGGTAGTGTCACATGCAGTGGTGAGTTGGATACACTGTGGTATCAGCAGTGGTGAGTATCACACTGTGGTACAAGCAGTGTTGAGTATCACACTGTGGTACCAGCAGTGTTGAGTATCACACTGTGGTACCAGCAGTGGTGAGTATCACACTGTGGTACCAGCAGTGGTATCACAATGATGTATCAGCAGTGGAATCACACTGTGTTACCAGCAGTGGTGAGTATTACACTGTGGTACCAACAATGGTGTGTATCACTGTGGTACCAGCAGTGGTATCACAATGTGGTACCAGTAGTGGTATCTCACTTTGGTACCAGCAGTGTTGAGTATCACACTGTGGTACCAGCAGTGGTGATGTGGTGATCGGACCACAGTGTATCATGTGGTACAGCAGTGTGTATCACACTGTGGTACAGCAGTGAGTGGTATCACACTGTGGTACCAGCAGTGGTGATTACATGGTCCAGCAGTGGTATCACACTTGGTACAGCAGTGGTATCACACTGTTGTGGTACTCAGCAGTGGTATCACACTGTGGTACCAGCAGTGAGTATCACACTGTGGTACGCATGGTCCTGTAAGCTGGTAGTATCACATTGACAGCAGTGGTATCACACTGTGGTACCAGCAGTGGTGAGTATTACACTGGTACCAGCAGTGGTATCACACTGTGGTATCAGCAGTGGTATCACACTGTTGTATCAGAAGTGGTATCACACTGTATGAGCAGTGGTATCACACTGTGGTACCAGCAGTGGTATCACACTGTGGTATCAGCAGTGGTATCACACTGTGGTATCAGCAGTGGTATCACACTGTGGTATCAGCTGTGGTGAGGCAGGGGTAAACAAGGGCAGAGTTGGATTACTCTAGTACTTAAGAATATTTTACTAAACGTAAACTGTATTTTGTATTCTGTAGAAAATGAAATTAAATTGTATCGTAAAGTAAACAAAAAACAAGAAAGTTGACAGTAAACAACGGGAGAGTAAGAAGTAAACTACGGGAGAGTAAGAAGTAAACTACGGGAGAGTAAGAAGTAAACTACGGGAGAGTAGGAAGTAAATAACAGGAGAGTAACAAGTAAAGAATGGGAGTGTAAAGAGAAGTAAACAATGGGAGAATAAGTAAACACTGAGAAAGTAAGTAAACAACGGGAAAGTAAGCAAGTATACAATGATAAAGTAGCAGTAAAGAAAGTGAAATAAACAGAGCAAACAACGGTAGACAATGGAAAGCAAACAACAGTAGAGTAAGCAGAGCAAACAATGATAAACAAATCATTAGGAATTAAGAGAAAGTAACGCGAAAGTAAACAGAGTAAACCTTAGTAAACAGAACAATGGCAGAGTTAACACGAGTAAATTACTAAAGTGAGATAAAACAGAATTAAACAACAATAGAGAGTAAAGAACAGGAGAAATGTAACAGAAAGTAAATAACGGGATTGAATAAATAACTTACAGGAGCAAGAGTAAATAAACAGAGCAAACAACGGGCGCATGAGTATACGTGAGAAAGTTAAGAACGGATGCCAGTAAACAACCACTGTGAGTAAACAAAGGCGATGATAGTAAACAAAGGAAGTGTGAGTAAACAATGGGTGGATGAGTAAGCAATGGGTGTGTGAGTAAACAACGGAGGTATAAGTAAACAACTGTTTGATGAGTAAACAATGGATGGGTGAGTAAACAACGGGTGGATGAGTAAACAACGGATGGGTTAGATAACAACGGGTGGGTGATTAAACAACGGGTGGGTGATTAAACAACGGGTGGGTGAGCAAACAATGGATAGGTGAGTAAATGTGCGCGTGAGTAAATAACGGATAGGTAAGTAAACAAACTATACCACGGGCGGGGTTAGGTGAGTAAAGACTGATGGGTGAGTAAACAACGGATACAAGAGTAAGCAACAGGAGTGTGAGTAAACAACTTGTGCATGAGTAAACAACGGATGCAAAAGTAAGCAACGGTTGGGTGAGTAAACAACTTGTGTGTGATTAAGCAACGGGTTGGTCAATAAACGGGGATAAAAGTAAACAATGTCTCTAAGTGTAAACATCAAGAGTGACAGTAAACAAAGGGAGTATAAACAATGCACAGGCAAACAGGAGAATAAATAACAGAATGGAACAATCAAAACAGGAAAGCAAACAACGGAGCAAACAATGGAAGCAAACAATGGAAGCAAACAATGGAAGCAAACAATGGAAGCAAACAATGGAAGCAAACAGCTGGAGTGGTGAGAGATGGACAGGATGCTGGTGGTATGTTAGTACTCAGCTGACTCACTTACACTACACTCATCTATGTTACTCACTCACACTACACTCATCTATGTTACTCACTCACACTACACTCATCTATGTTACTCACCCACACTACACTCATCTATGTTACTCACTCACACTACACTCATCTATGTTACTCACTCACACTACACTCATCTATGTTACTCACCACACTACACTCATCTATGTTACTCACCCACACTACACTCATCTATGTTACTCACTTCACACTACACTCATCTATGTTACTCACCCACACTACACTCATCTATGTTACTCACTCACACTACACTCATCTATGTTACTCACCACACTACACTCATCTATGTTATCCCACACTATCATTTTTACTCACCACCTACACTCATCTATGTTACTCACCCACACTACACTCATCTATGTTACTCACTCACACTACACTCATCTATGTTACTCACCCACACTACACTCATCTATGTTACTCACCCACACTACACTCATCTATGTTACTCACCCACACTACACTCATCTATGTTACTCACTCACACTACACTCATCTATGTTACTCACTCACACTACACTCATCTATGTTACTCACTACACTACACTCATCTATGTTACTCACTCACACTACACTCATCTATGTTACTCACTCACACTACACTCATCTATGTTACTCACTCACACTACACTCATCTATGTTACTCACTCACACTACACTCATCTATGTTACTCACTCCACACTACACTCAATCTATGTTACTCACCACACTACACTCATCTATGTTACTCACTCACACTACACTCATCTATGTTACTCACCCACACTACACTCATCTATGTTACTCACTCACACTACACTCATCTATGTTACTCACCCACACTACACTCATCTATGTTACTCACCCACACTACACTCATCTATGTTACTCACCCACACTACACTCATCTATGTTACTCACTCACACTACACTCATCTATGTTACTCACTCACACTTCACTCATCTATGTTACTCACTCACACTACACTCATCTATGTTACTCACTCACACTACACTCATCTATGTTACTCACCCACACTACACTCATCTATGTTACTCACTCACACTACACTCATCTATGTTACTCACCCACACTACACTCATCTATGTTACTCACTCACACTACACTCATCTATGTTACTCACTCACACTACACTCATCTATGTTACTCACTTACACTACACTCATCTATGTTACTCACTCACACTACACTCATCTATGTTACTCACTCACACTACACTCATCTATGTTACTCACCCACACTACACTCATCTATGTTACTCACTCACACTACACTCATCTATGTTACTCACTCACACTACACTCATCTATGTTACTCACTCACACTACACTCATCTATGTTACTCACCCACACTACACTCATCTATGTTACTCACTCACACTACACTCATCTATGTTACTCACTCACACTACACTCATCTATGTTACTCACCCACACTACACTCATCTATGTTACTCACTCACACTACACTCATCTATGTTACTCACCCACACTACACTCATCTATGTTACTCACCCACACTACACTCATCTATGTTACTCACTCACACTACACTCATCTATGTTACTCACTCACACTTCACTCATCTATGTTACTCACTCACACTACACTCATCTATGTTACTCACTCACACTACACTCATCTATGTTACTCACCACACTACACTCATCTATGTTACTCACTCACACTACACTCATCTATGTTACTCACCCACACTACACTCATCTATGTTACTCACTCACACTACACTCATCTATGTTACTCACTCACACTACACTCATCTATGTTACTCACCCACACTACACTCATCTATGTTACTCACTCACACTACACTCATCTATGTTACTCACTCACACTACACTCATCTATGTTACTCACCACACTACACTCATCTATGTTACTCACTCACACTACACTCATCTATGTTACTCACTCACACTACACTCATCTATGTTACTCACCACACTACACTCACCTATGTTACTCACTCACACTACACTCATCTATGTTACTCACTCACACTACACTCATCTATGTTACTCACCCACACTACACTCATCTATGTTACTCACTCACACTACACTCATCTATGTTACTCACTCACACTACACTCATCTATGTTACTCACTCACACTCACTCATCTATGTTACTCACTCACACTACACTCATCTCTGTTACTCACCCACACTACACTCATCTCTGTTACTCACCCACACTACACTCGTCTGTGGAGAAAATTCTTCAAGAGAGGGGTGGGTATCAGCCCTTAGGGGCCCGGCCCTTAGAAAAGGGCCAGACAGCGTGTCTGGCTTCCTGGTCAACGACTGGTAACAGACGTACGGAGCCAACCACTGGTCTCTGACCAGTGTAGCAACGAGTGTATATGATTAATGGACATTTGATATAAATGTGACTCTTTGCCATAGCAGGAAAGTTAATGGAAACTGCTGTATTAGTTTCTACACTTGACATTATAATCATGTGCTTCAGTGATCGAAATATTTAAAGAACACAATCATTTGAATTGCAAGTTGTTGCAGTGGGTTGCAAGTGTTGAAATTGAGGTGAGGTCAGCAAAACAGGATGAGGGCAGGAGCGGAGAAGAAGCGGGTGGCAGATTGAACTCAGCAACGAAAGGGAAGGGAGATGCGGCGCGAGGATTTAATCTAACAAAGGGACCTTCGTCGTGCGTCTTCGATTTCCTATTCAATCTCCACCAACGTCGGGAAATCGGATACGAACTCTGTTCCAGCGCGTTTAGTGATAATAATAAAATCGCGGTATACTGCGCAGTTAGGAAGGCATAATTTGTTTTAGGCAGATTTATCATTCACCCGGTGATACGCGGGCGAAACGCCCAAAACACGTGAGTAAACCGCCGTTCAGTACATTCAACGACTGACGATATGGCATACGCTCCTTAGGGGCAAATATATAATACTCATGTGTGCATTTATTCACCCATACAGCCCCCTCAGGGGGATGTGACCGTCTGCATCAACTAACGACATCTGAGATGGCTGGGGAGTCGTGGATGCATCAACAAGCTAAGTACCATAAAATACAGTCCACATCAACTCTGAGGGGTCCATTCCCCCACACTCATCTATGTTACTCACTCACACTACACTCATCTATGTTACTCACCCACAATTAAACGTATTCATGGGAAAGTGCTGATCACGTAGTGGACAACCACTGTTTACCAGAGGCGCCGTTACCACTGCTTTCAAGGGGGCTAGCTGGTTGGATGGGGGCTAACTGGTTGCATGGGGCTTGTTGGTTGGAGGGAGGCTCGTTGGTTGGATGGGGCTAGCTGGTTGGATGGGGGCTAACTGGTTGGATGGGGATAGCTGGTTGGAGGGAGGCTTGCTGGTTGGATGTTGCCTAGAGGGTTGGATGAGGGCTAACTGGTTGGATGGGGCTTGTTGGTTGGATGGGGGCTAGGTGGTTGGATGGGGCTAGCTGGTTGGATGGGGCTAGGTGGTTGGATGGGGGCTAACTGGTTGGATGGAGGTAGCTGGTTGGAGGGAGGCTAGCTGATTGGATGGAGCTGGCTGGTTGGATGGGGCTAGGTGGTTGGATGAGGGCTAACTGGTTGGAAGGAGACTAGCTGGTTGGATTGGGCTAGCTGGTTAGATTGGGGCTAGTTGGTTTGATGGGACTAGCTGGTTGGAGGGAGGCTAGCTGGTTGGATGGGGCTAGTTGGTTGGATTGGGGCTAGCTGGTTGGAGGGAGGCTAGCTGGTTGGATGGGGCTAGCTGGTTGGATGAGGGCTAACTGGTTGAATGGGGCTAGCTGGTTGGATGGGGCTAGATGGTTGGAGGGAGGCTTGCTGGTTGGATGGGGCTAGCTGGTTGGATGGGGGTAGCTGGTTGGATGGGAGCTAACTGGCTGGATGGGGCTAGCTGGTTGGAGGGAGGCTTGCTGGTTGGATGGGGCTAGCTGGTTGGATGAGGGATAGCTGGTTGGATGGGGCTAACTGGTTGGATGGGGCTAACTGGTTGGATGGGGCTAGCTGATTGGAGGGAGGCTTGCTGATTGGATGGGGCTGGCTGGTTGGATGGGGCTAGCTGGTTGGATGAGGGCTAACTTGTTGGAAGGAGGCTAGCTGGTTGGATGGGGCTAGCTGGTTGGATTGGGGATAGCTGTTTGGATGGAACTAGCTAGTTGGAGGGAGGCTAGCTGGTTGGATGGGGCTAGCTGGTTGGAGGGAGGCTAGGTGGTTGGATGGGGCTAGCTGGTTGGATGAGGGCTAACTGGTTGGATGGGGCTAGCTGGTTGGATAAGGCTAGCTGGTTGGAGGGAGGCTTGCTGGTTGGATGGGGCTTGCCGGTTGGATGGGGGCTTGCTGGTTGGATGAGGGCTAACTGGTTGGATGGGGTTGGATGGAGCTAGCTGGTTGGAGGGAGGCTAGCTTGTTGGATGGGGCTTGCCGGTTGGATGGGGGCTTGCTGGTTGGATGAGGGCTACCTGGATGGATGAGGGCTACCTGGATGGATTGGGGCTAGCTGTATGGATATAGGTCTATATGGGTTAGCTGGTTGGATTGGGGCCTGGGGGCTTGGTGGTTGGATGGGGCTAGCTGGCTGAATGGGGGTAATTGGTTGAATGGTGGCTAGCTAGTTGGATGGGGCTAAAGGGGCTAGCTAGTTGGATGGGGCTAGGAGGGCTAGCTGGTTGGAAGGGGGCTAGGAAGCCTAGCTGCTTGGGTGGGAGCTAGGGGGAATAAGGGAGCTAGCTGGTTGGGAAGGACTAGGGTTGGCCAGCTGGTTAGGTGGGAGCTGGGAGAAAGGTTGGTTGGACGGGGGCAAGCTGGTGGAATTGGGGGCTAGGGAAGTAGAGGAGTTAGCTGGTTGGACGGTGCTACCTGATTGGATGGAGACTAGCTGGTTGGATGGGGGCTAAAAAGGCTAGCTGGTTGGATGAGGGGCTAAAAAAGGCTAGCTGATTGGATTGGGGCTAGGAGGTCTAACTGGTTAGATGGAGCTAGGTGGCTAGCCAGTTGGATGGGGCTAGTTGGTTGGACAGGGCTTGCTGGTTGAATGAGAGCTGGAGGGCTAGCTGGTTGGATGGGGGACTAAGGGGAGCTAGCTGGTTGAATGGGACTAGAGGGGACTTGCTGGTTAAATGAGGAGTAGGATGACTAACTGGCTGGATGGTGACTAGGGGATATAGCTGGTTGGATGAGGGCTAGGGGGCTGGCTAGCTGGATGGACTGGAGACAGGGGGCTGGCTGGTTGGATGGGACTAGGAGGTCTAGTAGGTTCGATGGAGGCTTAGGGGGAAGGGGGACTAGGGGAGTTAGTTGGTTGGATAAGACTAGGGGGCTAGCTGGTTAGATGAGTGATGGGGGAAACCTAGTTGGATGTGGGCTAGGGGGGCTAGCTGGTTGAATGAGGAGTAGGATGAGTAACTGGCTGGATGGGGACTAGGGGTTAGCTGGTTGGAGGGGGGACAGGGAGCTAGCTGGTTGGAGGGGGGACAGGGAGCTAGTTGGTTGGATAAGGCTAGGGGAGCTAGCTGGGTGGATCTAGCTAGGAGGCCTAGCTGGTTGGATGGGGGCTAGGGGAGCTAGCTGGTTGGATGGGACCTGGGAGCTAGCTGGTTACATGGGTGATGGGGGAAAGTAGCTTGTTGGATGGGTGCCTTAGGGCTAGCTGGTTGGATGAAGGGCTATAGGGGCTAGTTGTTTGGATTGGGGACAGGGGCTAGGGGAGCTAGAGAAGCCAGTTGGTTGGATGGGACTAGGGGGGAGCTAGCTGGTTGGATATAGGCTAGGGGGTGTATGTAAGTTAGCTGGTAGAATGAGGACTACAGGGGCTAACTGGTTGGATGGTGACTAAGGAATCTAGCTAGTATAGAGATGCGTTTAGATAATTCAATGACACTACATCACTCGATAATTTTCTAAACGCTGTACGGTGTACATGACGGGGATGTACAGGGTGCATTCTCTATTCAGCAGTCTCCTTATAGGATGAGTCCTACGAAGCGCAAAGCACAGAGGAGAAAAGCTAATTTTCTGCTATCACAAAGGTTGATAGAACACAGTAAAAGTCCTTGGGCTTCACCTTGCATATTAGTACCTGACGGCAGTTTCAGGATGTGTACTGAGCGTGCTCAAGACATTCACTGTAAAAGATGAGCTGTTGAACTATCTAGTCCCATCATCTGGTTTGTGCAACGCAGCCTCGACGTTCCAGCACCTGATGCACAAGATGACCTACAACTTGGAGTTGAAGCATTCCTGGAAGACTTAGCAGTTGATAGTGACGAGTGAGGACAACACTTAATTAACACACCTCAAAGCATTGTTTGAGAAGCTGGCACACTACAGCCTCACTGTGAACTTTGCAAAGTGTAGTTTTCGGGAAGCCAAGATTACCTATCTCGGGTTTTGCATAGGTCAAAGTGAGGTTGCTCCCAATGATGCAAAGGTTTGTGCCATTTCGGCTTTTTTTATGCGTAAGTGTGAAATGTTTTTTTTCATCGACCACATTAAATGTATTTGAGTCTTCCTCTTTTTAACTGCCTCAGATTTTCATGGCTGATGTCACTTATGGACAGATATTAAGCTCAGCTTAGGTGTGGAAAATTTTTTCAGTCTTTTATTTTTAAAAGCAAAATTGGAATCTATGAAAGTCTTACGATACCTGGAGAATACTTCTTTGGACCAGACTTAAATTTTCAACACTGGTGTTAAAAATTTGAATGTGATTATAAAACGCTAGGTTCGCGTTTTTTTACTGGACGGCATAATTCCCAATCTGCATATTTCCATATATAAATAGTGTAATAGATTTTCACCTAATAACCAAAAAAATGCCTTTTATGGACATGTTTTAAGATATTAATATTTAAGAAGGATGATATCCTATAAGTTTAGACTTCATAAGCCCAAATTTAAAATTTTGTTAACATTGTTAAAATAAACTTGAAATCGTTGGATTCTGATAGGTTGCTGCACAATATTTTTTCTGATAGGCTACAAACTTTCACTCTTGGGGGATTTACTACAAGAAAGATGGGCATTTACTTTGAGCTGTTTAATTTTTAATAAACCAATTTTAATAAATAACTAAGCGCTGGGTATTTTTTTTATTGTATTTGGACTGTGTAAGTGCCAATTTAGTATTTTATATATTACAAAGTGAGGCGATGCCGCACTCAGGTATCACGCCAGTGAGGTAATACCTCACTCAGATATCATGCCAGTGAGGTGATACCTCACTCAGATATGGAAAAATAAACACATAAGCAGTATAATGTGATCTTTTATTGACAACGTTTCGTCCACGCAGTGGGCTTTATCGAGTCACAAACAGTGACTCAGATATGACCCCAGTGAGGTAATATCTCACTCATGTATCACCTCACACCAGTGAGGTGATACCTCACTCAGATATCATGTCAATGAGGTGATACCTCACTCAGGTATAACCCCAGTGAGGTGATATCTCACTCAGGTATCACCTCACACCAGTGAGGTGATACCTCACTCAGATATCATGTCAGTGAGGTGATACCTCACTCAGGTATGACCCCAGTGAGGTGATATCTCACTCAGGTATCACCTCACACCAGTGAGGTGATACCTCAACGTTTAATTTGAAGTTACCCCTACATATTTAGTAAAAATAAACACACAGGAGGGGGAATTTGAGCAGAGGAGATATGGAAAGAATGTGTGAGAATCATTATGGTGAAGCTGGCAATAAAATGTTTGACCGCAGAAGATTTGGAACGACTACAAGAATAGTTGCACAGACTTTTGGGATGGTAAAAGAAATTCAGTCTCCTACCTGCATTCAAATACCCACATACACCAGCACCCACACACCAATACTCAATTACCAACACACACATATTAACCCAACACACACTTATTACAAAGGAATGCTTCGAAACACAAGGTGGAGCTATTTGTTTTCAAGAAGACACTTTTTTACAGTCCCATCCCTCAGTTTGGGAAGCTCTGCCTTGCGTCGATATTGCTAGACCGCCCATAAATCACAGGCCTTTCAAGAGCCCGTCATGGAGATTTTTCTTCCTGTACCTATACTGACTAACGTAATCGTCTCCTCTCCTTATTCTACTAAGAGTTTTCTTTAACAGTTTAAATCGTGTCAGTTTTTTTTTTAGCTTATCATCTGTGCTAATATTTTTCTTCATCCTAAAAAAGTATTCTCTTCGCCAATGCAAGAATTTTTTCTTCGCTTGTGAATGAGCTTTTCTCTTCTCCTCTGCAAGAGTTCGTTTAATGAATTCTTCTTCAATCCTTTAAGTGTTAAACTGAAAAAAAAATTCTCGCCCGTGCAAAATTTTCAACATTCTAAGCCAATTGAACTTTTCTAGTCTTTAAATGTAATATTACCACCACATACCGCAGCTTCTTTGTTTAGGCCTGAGCACACCTAAAATTTTATTGTCCACCTTATAATGTTTTTTCCTTTCTATTTCAATTATATTCCTCCGCCGCTACGAGCCTAAAGACTAGTCTATAGTGCTCTTTTATTTAGTGAGATGCTGAATAATTATACTCTCTGAGTTTTTTGTTAGTGTTATGACAATGTTACCTACATAATAACCTCCATTATCATCACTGTCATCACTATTATCACTACCATCATCATCTCTATTGTTACCACCATTAACCCCACCATTATCATTTCCATTGTCACCGTCACTGCTATTATCATATCTTTTATTACCAATGTTGCCAATAGCAACACTATTACGGTTGTCAACAATACTATCACCATCACCATCTTCACCAATAGCATCAACATCGCCACGGCTACCACCACAATAAAAATAGCTCTTGCTCTATCCTTTTTTAAACAATAGGAATGAAGACGGTAGCTGCATACGTAATGCAGTTCTGTCTAATTTTGGCTGATGATACAAAGAAAACGAGTAAAAAAATAATTTCCTCTCCGAAACTAAGTCGGTCGTAAAGCTCAAGAAATTTCAACAAAAATGTTTTTTAAATAGTTTTACCATAATTACATTTTTACAGGAAAATTGGGTAAGAACATAAGAACATAAGAAAGGAGGAACACTGCAACAGGCCTGTTGGCCATACTAGGCAGGTCCTTCACAATCCTCCTAACAGAATTTCTAACCCAATTTCAAAGCTACCCCTC
>WNWK01000751.1:0-70000 GCA_009830355.1 Cherax destructor
TGCACAATACACTAGCCACTACCATCCACATAATGGACGTGAGGTGCACAATACACTAGCCACTACCATCCACAGGATGGACGTGAGGTGCACAATACACTAGCCACTACCATCCACATAATGGACGTGAGGTGCACAATACACTAGCCACTACCATCCAAAGGATGGACGTGAGGTGCACAATACATAGCTACTACCATCCACAGGATGGACGTGAGGTGCACAATACACTAGCCACTACCATCCACATATGGACGTGAGGTGCACAATACATAGCCACTACCATCCACAGGATGGACGTGAGTGCACAATACACTAGCCACTACCATCCACAAATGGACTTGAGGTGCACAATACACTAGCCACTACCATCCACATGATGGACGTGAGGTGCACAATACATAGTACTACCATCCACAGAATGGACGTGAGGTGCACAATACACTAGCCACTACCATCCACAGATGGACGTGAGGTGCACAATACAATAGCCACTACCATCCACAGGATGGACGTGAGGTGCACAATACACTAGCCACTACCATCCACAATGGACGTGAGGTGCACAATACACTAGCCACTACCATCCACAGGATGGACGTGAGGTGCACAATACACTAGCCACTACCATCCACAGGATGGACGTGAGGTGCACAATACAGTAGCCACTACCATCCACAGGATGGACGTGAGGTGCACAATACAGTAGCCACTACCATCCACATAATGGACGTGAGGTGCACAATACACTAGCCACTACCATCCACAAATTGGACGTGAGGTGCACAATACACTAGCCACTACCATCCACATAATGGACGTGAGGTGCACAATACACTAGCCACTACCATCCACAAGATGGACGTGAGGTGCACAATACACTAGCCACTACCATCCACAGGATGGACGTGAGGTGCACAATACACTAGCCACTACCATCCACAGGATGGACGTGAGGTGCACAATACACTAGCCACTACCATCCACAGGATGGACGTGAGGTGCACAATACACTAGCCACTACCATCCACAGGATGGACGTGAGGTGCACAATACACTAGCCACTACCATCCACATAATGGACGTGAGGTGCACAATACAGTAGCCACTACCATCCACAGGATGGACGTGAGGTGCACAATACACTAGCCACTACCATCCACAGGATGGACGTGAGGTGCACAATACACTAGCCACTACCATCCACAGGATGGACGTGAGGTGCACAATACACTAGCCACTACCATCCACAGGATGGACGTGAGGTGCACAATACACTAGCTACTACCATCCACAGGATGGACGTGGTAACTCTTTTAGAAGGCGCTCTACAACCCGTGAGGGTTTTGCGTGATATACTTTAGCGAACTAACTGAGCCATACATCGATAGAGCTTTTTGAAGTTAGTAAAGCTTTATCAAGTCAATAGAGCTTTATCGAATTCAGCTTTATCAAATCAGTGGAGCTTTACCTCATGAATAGAGCTTTATAATAAAAGAATTTTATCAAGTCAATAGAGCTTTACCTAATCAGCAGAGCTTTATGTCGGTAAAGCTTTATCATGTCAGAAGAGCTTTATCATGTCAGTAGAGCTTTATCAAATCAAGAATACTGTATTAAGCTGAGCGAAACGTTGCAAATGAGGCATCTAACGATGCCTCTATAACGTTTAGACCTCCAGTAATAATAATAGTAGTAGTAGTAGTAATAATAGTATTATTATTATTATTTGGTAACGTATTATTGCTACTACTGCTGCTACTACTACTGCTAATAATAATAATTTTATTTATTATTATTAGTATTATTTAGTAACGTATTAAACCAATTTACGTAATTAAGTTTAATTTACAACTAAGAATATCACAGGATGAATCAGAATTTACAAATACGTAAGTTCGAATCATATTTACAGATGCCAGGACTCGCCAAAGTCAAGAAGAGTTCGAACAGTTTCAGGCCTGGGTCTGAACCCTGTTCGAACCCCTCCCCTGTACCTGTGTTGCAACTAGCGTGTCAGATGAGCCGCTGAACTCCGCTATGAACCAAGCTTCGCGGGGTTCACAAGGAGGTTCGTTAATTGTTCATTTTACGACCATTATTGTTGAGAGTGGACTAGTGAGAGAACGTGTTTGTGGCTACAGATACGTAAGACTTTACCCTACGGTTTTAACGTTTCCCCTGTCTTTGTGTGTGTTGGATAAAGGAATTTGTATAGTGAGTGACCGCGTAAGAACAGCGACAATAGTAGTAACGAAAGGTGAGTCTAGGTGTATTTTAGATTAAATCAAATATTTACTTCTCTGTAAAGATTTCAATATGTGGTCTACATATAAGACAATAATTACAAAAGATGGCCACTAGCATGCCTAGGCATTTCGGGCAGACTAATAATAATTCTTACTCTATATTACAAATTACAAATGATTAAATAGATTTACAATAGTGAGGTAGTTCAGAATATTTAAGAATATAACAAAGTAAAAGAAGAAAATTGAAAGTGAATATAGGAAAGAGTAAGGTGATGAGGATAACAAAAAGATTAGGTGACGAAAGATTGGATATCAGATTGGAGGGAGAGAGTATGGAGGAGTGAATGTATTCAGATATTTGGGAGTGGACATGTCAGCAGATGGGTCTATGAAGGATGAGGTGAATCATAGAATTGATGAGGGGAAAAGGGTGAGTGGTGCATTGAAGAGTGTGTGGAGACAAAGAACTTTGTCCATGGAAGTAAAGAGGGGAATGTATGAGAGTATAGTTATACCAACGCTCTTATATGGGTGTGAAGCATGGGTGATGAATGTTGCAACGAGGAGAAGGCTGGAGGCAGTGGAGATGTCATGTCTGAGGTCAATGTGTGGTGTGAATATAATGCAGAGAATTCGGAGTTTGGAAATTAGGAGGATGTGCGGGATTACCAAAACTATTATCCAGAGAGCTGAGGAGGGGTTGTTGAGGTGGTTCGGACATGAAGAGAGAATGGAACGAAACAGAATGACTTCGAGAGTGTATAAATCTGTAGTGGAGGGAAGGTGGGGTAGGGGTCGGCCTATGAAAGGTTGGAGGGAGGGGGTAAAAGAGGTTTTGTGTACGAGGGGCTTGGATTTCCAGCAAGCATGCGTGAGCGTATTTGATAGGAGTGAATGGAGACAAATGGGTTTTAATACTTGACGTGCTGTTGGAGTGTGAGCAAGGTAACATTTATGAAGGGATTCAGGGAAACCGGCAGGCCGGACTTGAGTCCTGGAGATGGGAAGTACAGTGCCGCCACTCTGAAGGAGGGGTGTTAATGTTGCAGTTTTATAACTGTAGTGTAGAGCACCCCTCTGTCAAGACAGTGATGGAGTGAATGATGATGAAAGTTTTTCTTTTTCGGGCCACCCTGCCTTGGTGGGAATCGGCCGATATGTTAATAAAAAAAATAAAAATAATTTGTAAAATTAGTAATGAGATTGGTTTGTCTTGGCATGATACATAGTTTCTATTAAAGCTCCTAAATTTGAGTATTTCAGGCAAACTTAAGACTAGCTTGAGATTTATTTGGCAATAGTTACATTCGGAATTTTATGTTTACAATCATTTGGGTGAGTGTAGGTGTAGATGAGGGTGTGTGCGTGTGCGTGTGCGTGTGCGTGTGCGTGTGCGCGTGTGTGCGTGTGTGCGTGTGTGCGTGTGTGCGTGTGTGCGTGTGTGCGTGTGTGCGTGTGTGTGCGCGCGCGCGCGCCTAATTGTGGTTGCAGGGGTCGAGACTCAGCTCCTGGCCCCGCCTCTTCGCTGTCTGCTACTGGGTCTCTGCTCTCCCTGCTCCATGAGCTTTATCATACCTTGTCTTAAAACTATGTATGGTTCCTGCCTCCACTATATCTTTCTCTAGTCCATTCCACTTCCTGACTACTCTGTGGCTGAAGAAATGTTTCCTGACATCCCTTTGACTCATCTGAGTCTTCAGCTTCCAGTTGTGTCCCCTTGTTTCTGTGTTCCCTCTCTGAAACAACCTGTCACTATCTACCTTGTCAATTCCCGCAGTATTTTGTATGTCGTTATCATGTCTCCTCTGACCCTTCTTTCCTCCAGTGTTGTTAGTCCTATTTCCCTCAACCTTTCTTCATAAGACAGACCCCTGAGTTGTGGAACTAACCTTGTCGCAAACCTTTGCACTTTCTCTAGTTTCCTTACGTGCTTGACCAGGTGTGGGTTCCAGACTGGTGCTGCATATTCTAGTATGGGCCTGACGTACACGGTATACAGTGTCTTGAACGATTCCTTGTTAAGGTAACGGAACGCTAATCTAAGGTTTGCCAGACGCCCATATGCTGCCGCAGTTATCTGGTTGATGTGTGCCTCCGGAGACGTGCTAGGCGTTATACTCACTCCAAGGTCTTTCTCCTTTGCCGAGGTTTGTAGCCTTTGTCCGCCTAGCTTGTACTCTGTCAGCGGTCTTCTTTGCCCTTCTCCGATCCTCATGACTTTGCATTTGGAGGGATTGAATTCGAGAAGCCAACTGCTAGACCAGATGTCGAGCTTGTCCAGGTCTGTTTGCAGCCCTGCCTGGTCCTCTTCCGATGTGATTCTCCTCATTATTTTCACATCATCCGCGAATAGAGACTTCTGAGTCTATCCCGTCCGTCATGTCATTTACATATACCAGGAATAACACTGGTCCTAGGACTGACCCCTGCGGTACACCGCTCGTCACAGGCGCCCACTGTGTGTGTGTGTGTGTGTACTCACCTAGTTGTACTCACCTAGTTGTACTCACCTAGTTGTGGTTGCAGGGGTCGAGTCAAAGCTCCTGGCCCCGCCTCTTCACTGGCCGCTACTGGGTCACTCTCCCTGCGCCATGAGCTTTATCATACCTCTGCTTAAAGCTATGTATAGAGCCTGCCTCCACTACATCGCTTCCTAAACTATTCCACTTCCCGACAACTCTGTGACTGAAGAAATACTTCCTAACATCTCTGTGATTCATCTGAGTCTTCAACTTCCATCTGTGTCCCCTTGTTGTTGTGTCCCATCTCTGGAACATTCTGTCTCTGTCCACTTTGTCAATTCCACTCAGTATCTTATATGTTGTTATCATGTCTCCCCTATCTCTCCTGTGTGTGTGTGTGTGTGTGTGTGTGTGTGTGTGTGTGTGTGTGTGTGTGTGTGTGTGTGTGTGTGTGTGTGTGTGTGTGTGTGTGTGTGTGTGTGTGTGTGTGTGTGTGTGTGTGTGTGTAGGTGGTTTTCATGTTAGTTGATGGTGGGGCTTCTTAGTGAGATAAGATTTTTTTGATGATAGTGTTAAAAATGGTGGTTGAGTCTGCAGTTCTGAAGTTTTCAGGTAGGGAGTTCCAGATTTTAGGCCCTTTAATGAACATTGAACGTTTGTATAGATTTAGTGGGACACGGAGAATGTCATAAAGATTTTTGTGTCTGGTATTGTGCCTGTGGGTCCTGTCACAACTATCAAGAAAGTGTTTTAGTCCAGGGTTAATATTGGAGTTTATGGTTCTATACATGTAGGTTGCACAGTAGTAGGTGTGGATGTTCTGAACAGTGAGTAAATTTAGGTCTTTGAAGAGTGTGTGTGTGTGTGGGGGGGGAATGTTTCCTGGGATTGGATTGCGTGGTAATTCTTACTGCGGCTTTTTGTTGGGTTATTATTGGCTTTAGGTGGGTTGTTGCTGTTGATCCCCTAGTACATATGGCATAGGTGAGGTAGGGATAGATGAGTGAATAGTATAGTGTGAGTAGGGCTGATTGTGGTACATAGTAACGTATCTTAGAGAGGATCCCAACCGTTTTGGATACTTTTTTTGCTATGTGGTTGATATGGGTGCTGAAATTCAGGTTGCTCTCAAGGTGTAGGCCCAGGAATTTATCCTAATTATGTTTAGCAATAAGAGTGTTGTCAATTATAATGTTCAGTTGTGCAACACCTGTTCTGTTACCAAACATAATATAGAAGGTTTTGTCAGTGTTAAGTGTAAGTTTGTTGGCTGTCATCCAGGTTGATATTTATGTATAAGAGGAAGAGCAGGGGACCAAGGACACTTCCCTGTGGCACTCCAGTATCAAGTGGTCGTGTAAATGAGGTGACGTATTGATACACATCGTGAGGTGTCTGTGTGTCGTGTGGGTTCTAGGAGATAATGGTGGTCGTAGTGAAACACACTTGTGGTTGGTAATAAGTATATATTGACAAGTCTGTGAGAAGTAACCAGCCGTACCTGTTCAATCCTAGGACTGTCGTCGAACGAGGGAGATCCCTGGGGCCCTGCGCACACATGCGTGGGTCTCTGACGTCATAAGTAGCTAGGGATCCTAACTCTAATATGGCTGGTACTTTGCTATACTACACAAGTATATTATATATGGTTCAGTACATACACTACTGACGTGTCTGTCTCTCCATATAGTGTATATATATATATATAATGTGTGTGCTCATTTGTGGATGCAGGGGTCGAGTCACAGCTCCTGGCCCCGCCTCTTCGCTGATCGCCACTAGGTCCACTGTTTCCCTGCTACAGGAGCCTTATCGTACTTCTTCTTAAAGCTATGTATGGATCTTGCCTCAACTCCTTCACTATCCGGATTGTACCACTTCCTGACAACCCTAAGGCTGAAGAAATACTTCCTAACATCCCTATGTCTCATCTTAATTTTTAATTTCCAATTGTGACCCCTTGTTGCTGTGTCGCATCCCTGGTACATCCTGACCCTATCCACCTTGTCATTTCCTCTCAGTATTTTACACGTTGCACGAAATGCCTAGGGCTGCTAGTGGCCTTCTTTGTAATTAATATTTTATAACTTGTAAACCCCCACATTGTAAGGTTTGCCAGGAAATAAGCATTTACATATATGCCTCACCCCCAGACAACAATGTTGCCACCACTCTGCTCTGGTACTGTCAATTTTTGTCTCGCTGGATCAAGTTTTGTCTGGACGGGAGCATCAATGAACCACCCGTCTATTTCCCCTCAATTTTATGGCTTCATCTTTCACGAACCCGTCCACCGACAGGTTCACTCACATAAATATATTCTGAATATAGAGAGCTCTAATAAATCTTTTCTGTATAGTGTGATTTTATTGTAAATACGATTGAGGAAGTGAATAGAAAATGGAATAGCGTCTACTATGAAGGTGTATCCACGCGCTATTCAATTTTCGATGTGCCTTTTCAAGCGCATTCGCCAAAAAATGGCGAATGCGCTATAGGAGGTATCCCTATAGGGTTATATAAGAGGTATCCCTATAGGGTTATATAAGAGGTATCCCTATAGGGTTATATAGGAGGTATCCCTATAGGGTTATATAGGAGGTATCCCTATAGGGTTATATAGGAGGTATCCTATAGGGTTATGTAGGAGGTATCCTATAGGGTTATGTAGGTATCCTATAGGGTTATGTAGGTATCCTATAGGGTTATGTAGGTATCCTATAGGGTTATGTAGGTATCCTATAGGATTATATAGGAGGTATCCTATAGGGTTATATACGAGGTATTCTATAGGGTTATATAGGTATCGTATGGGGTTATATAGGTATCGTATGGGGTTATATAGGTATCCTATGGGGTTATATAGGTATCCTAATATGTGCACAACGAGGAGCAGTACGTGTACACAGGAAGGGTTAAACATCTCAGTACATAAATTACTGTCATTAATGGGCATTCTAGACTGGTGGTAAACATGTGACACGCAACTTGGACGATCCTTGAGTATCTCGAGAGGTTTGAAGCTCAAATAACCAATCCAAGGTTTGCTTAATGATCAGTACGAGGCAGTGTGTGTATTCTGCGACAGTGTGTGTTGGGGTAGGAGCAGCAGCCTTCTGTGTGCACCCTGAGGTCACATTAGTAACTTCAGAATTAAGCAGCAGCAGTGTGCTGCTGTTCTGTATGGTAGACAGTGGGAACACCAGCTGGCTGTGTCTCCTGTGTCATATTCCATCACACAGGATGCGTTACACGGTGTTAAAATGTGTTAGGTTGAGCTGGGAGACTTCAGCAGTATATCATCAAGGGTTCATCAACTAGGGCAGCTTCAAAGGTATGGTTCAGGCAGAGCTGGAGTTAAGGGAATTACCATCTCATCCATATCCCATTAACGCCAGATACGAAATGTGTGTCCATCATAGAGCAAGGTCAAAATTATGAAGGGGAGAATGAGGGGTTTGGAAAAGAGAGGGATAGAAGAGAGGGTGGGGAAAACGAAGGTTTGAGGGGAAGAGAGGGAGGGGGGCATAGATCAAAGCAAGTACTAAGCAACGACCACTGAGTGTAGGCTGACCCAAAACAAGTTGCGTAGGCCTAAGCTGCATTAATTTATCAGACCTCAGAGAGTATAAAATAGTAATATACATCTCACACAGTTGTATACATAGTATACATAGACATACATTCATACAGATGAAGACGTACACGTTAAAGAAACAACTGGATGATATATCGAGGAGCCTCTCAAGGCGCCTTGATGCTGGTGAGGGGTTCTTGATCCAAGGAAGTAGATTTAAACTTGGAGCAGTTCTGAATGCTTGCTATGCCCCCATCCTCAGTCCCTTAGCGTAAAGTTGATATATTCAGCCTGGTTGATCAGGATCTGGTCCAACAGGAGGCCTGGTCACAGACCGGGCCGCGGGGGCGTTGACCCCTGGAATTCTCTCCAGGTAGACTCCAGGTAGTGTCTAATCCTCGAGAAACGTGATAAGCTATGGTTGAACAACGATAACAAGGCCGAGTTAAGGGGCACGTAAGTTCCCCAGTCTTATAATAACATTTATTTTTCCACTATAATCTACCTTGTTCATAATTACTATCGCATTTGCTCACACCTCTATAACAACAATTGTCATCAAAGATTTGTTAAGTTATATCATGAATTAAGGAAAGATCCTGGACTTCACCTTACCAAACAAAACAAATGCGATAGTAATTATGGACAAGGTAGATTATAGTGGAAAAATAAATGTTAAGAGTGAGAGACCGACACAAGCAAGACGGAACTGTCAAAATCAATGTTTTGACAGTAACAGTCACAGTAACAGTCACAGTAACAGTCACAGTAACAGTCACAGTAACAGTCACAGTCACAGTCACAGTCACAGTCACAGTAACAGTCACAGTCACAGTCACAGTCACAGTCACAGTCACAGTCACAGTCACAGTAACAGTCACAGTAACAGTCACAGTAACAGTCACAGTAACAGTCACAGTAACAGTCACAGTCACAGTCACAGTCACAGTCACAGTCACAGTCACAGTAACAGTCAGTCACAGTAAGTCACAGTAAGTCACAGTAACAGTCACAGTAACAGTCACAGTAACAGTCACAGTAACAGTCACAGTAACAGTCACAGTAACAGTCACAGTCACAGTAACAGTCACAGTCAGTCAGTCACAGTCACAGTCACAGTCAGTCACAGTCACAGTCAGTCACAGTCACAGTCACAGTCACAGTCACAGTCAGTCACAGTCCCAGTAACAGTCAGTCACAGTAACAGTCCCAGTAACAGTCACAGTCACAGTAACAATCACAGTAAGTCACAGGGAAGAAACACTAATGACAGAAGCCTGAAAAAATATCATTTTTTTTATAAATCGCTCTGAATTTATACCTTATTGTATTGAATGAAGTGGTTACACATTTTATTACATTGTATTCCCTACCCTGCAGTGCTATATGACCCTTATGGATTTAGCGCTTATTTATGATTATAATAATTACATTGTATTATTGTGTGTGAAATGACTTAATAATTTTTTCAGGGTCCAATCTGCGTCCCGACGTGACGTGACCTGACGTGACCTGACCTGACGTGACCCCGGCTTCCTCTTCCAGCAGAACAAGGCAAGTGCCACATCGAACAACAAATATTTTGCAGTAAATATAACTCACTTTGGGCATGGTTGTAGCACTGTGACACACGGGTTTAGTGCTTCTGAAATTCTTTTAAGAAACATCATCAGCCCTGTATGATCCAGGTGGGTTTAGCGCTTAGTTTTGATTATAATAATAAGCATCATAATTTACCGAGGCTACACTATGTACAATAATACATGTTGCTTAAGACATTTTTATTGAGAAACGACGTTTCGCCCACCATGAACTATAAGTTTTTAAATTCCAAAGTTTCTGGTGGAGGAAACGTCAGAAAAAAGGTCATAAACAGCGTATTGTCTTCACATATTCTGAAAACGTTTCGCCAGCCAGTGGCTTCTTCAGTCCAGAAAACGATGGAAGATGAGTACGAGGTAATCAGTCCCTCAGCCTGGAGTCGATCTGTTCAGTCCATCAATCTTGATAAAAGTACAGCATATGAGGGGTGAGGTGAAGCAGTGGTAGGCGGCGTCACCAGTGGATAAACCCCCACTAATGTAAGACGGTCATGTCTATAGGTTGGGCAAGCTTTGAAGATCTTTGAAAATGGGTAAAATATCGACAGGTTGATTAAGACACGTGTGCAACAGTCGAGTATCTTAATTGTTGCAACGTTTCGCCTACACAATAGGCTTCTTCAGTCAGATACAGAGGCCGCAGGTGTAGAAGCTATATCTGCAAGGTTGAGGGACTGATTACATCATCTTTACTTCACTATTACACCTGCTACCTCTGTATTTGACTGAAGAAGCCTACTGTGTAGGCGAAACGTTTCAACTGTTGCACATGTCTTATTCATCGAGGACATAACTAATTATAGAATTACTTACAAAAATGTCAAGTAAAGACACACTTGTAACAAAAGTGACATTTTACTGTGACAACGTTTCGCTCTCCACCAGCTTTGGTAGAGCCTTGACAAAGCTCCTGTTGAGCGAAAAGTGTCCATTTACACAACAAGTAAAGGTTTTCTTAGGTAACAAGTGCAGTATTGTCTTAAATCTCGACTTGTCTTGACTCTTCAAAACTCCTCAGTAGAATGAGTTGATTTTTTTAATCTTGGTGTTTCAGGTAAGTGAAAATTACAGCTCATCGAGGGACAGTGACGACTGATGAAGGTTAGTGGTGCTTGCAGTTTGCAATGAGGAGGAAACTATAAGCGATCACCGACAGCCTGGTTGATCAGGGACCAGACTACCGTTACCAGATGTTGGTATGATTAGTAGTGGTGTTGACGTTTCCGTTCGTTGCAATCGAGTACAATTTCGTCCTTTGTTTAGAAAGCCTAGTACTACTAGTAGCACTACTGGTACTAGGACTACTACTAGTAGGACTACTGGTACTAGGACTACTACTAGTAGGACTACTGGTACTAGGACTACTACTAGTAGGACTACTGGTACTAGGACTACTACTAGTAGGACTACTGGTACTAGGACTACTACTAGTAGGACTACTAGTAGTACTAGTACTATCATACAGCTATAACTAGGAGAAACTAGTGACCTGACGGGAACTATCAAACTCGCCGCTCCCGAATTTATTAAGACGGCGGAATTTTTTTTTTTTCTCTTCACTCTCGTCTAGGATCGTAGACGCAAGCGCTATGCCCTTGTGGGTTTAGCGCTTGGTTTCGATTGTAATAATAGTGATGACAATGTAAATAAAAGTGGCTGGTGTCATACGACCTTTTGTTTTTAGTTATGGGAACAATTAGCCTCGTGTTTTTTTTTTTGTTAATTATAGAAGTTGATCCAACACTCCCAGGAATTTTCTTCTTTTGAATTTTTGTGTACAAGTCCATTGTTATAACATCAGTGGAATATCCATTGTATATACTAGTTCACTGTTATTTTATCAGTGGAAATGCAATAAAACATTTTATCACATTTTCTTATTTTTTTTTTATATTTCAAGTATTTTTAATAAAAATAACATGAAATATTCAATAATATACAATTTTACGGACTTTTCATGTGATTTTTTTTAAAACTTGTGAAATATTCACAGTATTTGAGTTACAATCTGAAGGCCGGGAGGAAATTTTTTCAGAATAAACTGTTAGTGTTGTGCAACGCTCTATGACCCTTCTGGGTTTAGCTCTTTTTGATTATAATTGTATATTAATGGTTTATAAAACCGTTGAGTAGAAGAGTGAGTCATGTGCAACACTCGGGTATTTTCATGATGGAGACGTTTCGCCCTCTAATGACTCTTGGACTGAATGCTTCTTTTTCAATGCCGAGGGACTGATCACCCCAAACTACAACTACTATGGACTGACGAAGCTAGTGGCAGGCGAAACGTCTGCCATAATAAAGATCCCAGAGTGTTGCACACGTCCCACACGGGTGACGGGGCGACACACGGGTGACGGGGTGACACACGGGTGACGGGGTGACACACGGGTACGGGGTGACACAGGGTGACGGGGCGACACACGGGTGACGGGGCGACACACGGGTGACGGGGTGACACACGGGTGACGGGGCGACACACGGGTGACGGGGCGACACACGGGTGACGGGGCGACACACGGGTGACGGGGTGACACACGGGTGACGGGGCAACACACGGGTGACGGGGCGACACACGGGTGACGGGGCGACACACGGGTGACGGGGTGACACACGGGTGACGGGGTGACACACGGGTGACGGGGCGACACACGGGTGACGGGGCGACACACGGGTGACGGGGCAACACACGGGTGACGGCAGCGTTCTGCATTTCGTAATTCAATACACTCAACTTTTGTGATCTAATTCATTCAACTTTTGTCTGATAAACAGCAAACATAAGTCTTTTTTAACACAAGTTTGAAGTTGTTACACTAAGTACAAATAGATCTGCTGAAGAGGGTCCCGGAAATGGATCGTAATATACGGATCAATCAACCTGTGTTCGTTTCCACGCGGGTTTTTACTGATTATTAAAAATCAACTTGGCTGACATCCTAACATATGGAAACTTTAAGAGGCGAGTGAGTTTCCCTGTCTTCTAATGTTTATTTTTCCCACTATAATCTACCTTGTCCATAATTACTATCGCATTTGCTGTGTCTGCTTTCGTAAGGTGAAGTCCAGGATCTTTCCTTAATTCATGGTATAACTTAACAAATATTTAATAATTTTGTTGCAGAGGTCTAAGTGTAAAGTGTTTGGAATGTGGTGAAGCTCCATAAAAAAAAACACGAAATGAACGATAGATAGACGCGTATGAGACGGGTGACTGAGAAGGACTTGTGGGCTTGTGTGCCAGGACTAGCAGTCTTGCAGTGGCTACCTGGAGAGAATTCCAGGGGTCAACGCCCCCGCGGCCCGGTCTGTGACCAGGCTGGGAAGATGTGTTGGAGCGAGGTCAAGCAGCGTGTGGTATTTTCTTTTTGATTGTTTTTGGTAAAACATTGTGCACTCGTAAGTTAGCCCTAGCATCGGGCCTGGCCCTGATGTTTACGTGGGGGCCCTGAGAGTTGTAACAAAGAGCAGAAGTTATATATGTACCTGCAGGGGGGGAGGGGGTCATGGAGACCCACTATTGTGGACATGTATTTCATGTGGCCTGACTTTAATTAACTAGCAGCAGTGTACTAGTGAGCTATTTTGTAATATGTGAAATGTATGGAAGGCAAGTTTTGTGTTGCATATATTGTTACTGGTAACATTGAGGTTATCTGCCCTTCCTGGTAATTATAATCGAAGCTAAACTGCGCTGTATGACCCCTGTGGTTTAGCGCTTTTTTTATGATAATCGAAGCTAAAGTATTGACCACTTGTTTAACATTTTGTGTAGTTTACGAAGCATGGGAATTTAGGTGGTTTATTTTTAATTAACTCTATATATACCCCTAGACAAGGTGTTTTTACCCCCCTACCTCCATGTTAATTTCGTAACAAGAGCAGAGTAGGGAAAGTGCGTCGTATAATGACGGCGCTGTGGCTGCAACAGCGCATGCAACACTTGTTGCAGTGGCTCGCCCATTACAATGAGGGATGCCATGTCAGTGGCGGAAGTGGTGTAACTAGCGTGAGTAAGAGTCTTTGTCTGCATCTTGTGAAGACACCTCGGGCTCTGCTGGTATCCACTTAGTGGAGAATCTGCAACAAAGTCACGTTTCTTATTTTTCGCCTTTTTAATCCATTCAGAACGTGTTGCTCGGCCTTAGTAAACACACACACACACACACACACACACACACACACACAGGGCCAGGAGCATTGACTCGACCTCTGCAACCACAATTAAATGAGTACACACACAAGGGATTGAGGGGACCTGAGTATACCAGGACGTCAAGCCTCGTGTCATGGCAACTAGCCTGAGTATCTTGTAACAGATTTGTGTAAGAAACCGTCACTTCGACTCATTACTGTGAGCATTGAGAGGAGAATGGAAACTTACACTAAAGGTGTAGGAATGTTATAATCAACATACAGTGTGTTACTTGAGCAATAAATATATATTCTCATCTGTATACCCAAAAAATCTGAATTTTTTATAAACTTGTCTGTACAATGGTCAATTTCTTAATTGTATCATAGGGCATGTTACTGTACAGGTTTACTGTCTATTTCTATCATAGGTAACTGTGTGAGCATGAGTAGATATGATTCACTAAAACAATGACAAGACAATCAAGACCCTAAATCATCTAACCCCCAGCATCAGACAGGACACAGCTTAAACAAGACGCACCAGATCGCCAAAACAGCACAAAAGTCACTCGTGGAGAAACATTTCCTTTAATGTCCTGAACTGTACACAAGTGTCTTTTTCCACTGTCTCCTGTTCACTGACTTGTTTCAGATCCTAACTAGTGGTTCAGACAGTGCTTCTGCTCTCACAGAATCCATAGCAACACCTTATCCAGCTTGGTCATTTTTTCCCTTTTTCCCTGTCGTATATAAGGGTATCAAGTATCTGTTAGTGTGCTTTTTATCCCAGGCTTTCTTGCAGATACCCATTTCCACTAAGAAGTCCACTTTATATTGTTTTTGAATCACTAATCAGATTTTTCATTTTTCTGTAAATCTTCAGTCAAACTACCTTGTCTTTTATTGTTGTCTTCTTGTCTGATATGACCGTGAAGTAGTTTCCAGTTTGGGGTTTGAGGGACTGGTTACCTCAAACTGCTTCTGACTTTCACCATTCTTTATATAGGACTGATGAAGCCACTGTGTGGCGAAACGTTTCCTCAATAAAGATACCCAAGTGTTGCATATGTGTCTAATTTAGCAACTTGTCGGTTCTCTGAACCATTCATCTACAGTTTCGATTCAGACTTGGTCTTGCTTGTTATGTTCTCTAATTGTCGCTGAGCATCTCTTCACCCTTGCATATTCGTTTCTGGCTAATTTGCTTATTTATGTCCTTGTGTATCCTTCGCTTTCTGAAGGTTTTATACGCTCTTATAACTCTTATTTTCCTTTGCATCTCTGAATCAAAGGTTCTCTTTGTTATTTCTCTGCCATTTGTGCCTCCCGGCGGTTTTTTTTTTTACGAGATACTCCATCCCTTCCACTAGCTTCTCTTCCATTTACCTTTCCCAGTGCACTGCATTCAGGAATTCCCTCACCCCTGAAAAGTTCCTTTTGAAGTCTGGCTTCTAACGTCCACACTTGCCGTTCTTCCCTGTGTTTACTTCCACAAGGTACTCCAATTTCAATACTGCATGGTAGCTAGCAGTTTTGTGCCAGACACACTTATAGTAAATACTAGGTCCAAGTCTTACTAGCTCATCTCTTGTATTCTTAACTTGCTGACACTATTTTCCATAACCACCTTCATTAATTTAACCCTCTCATGTAGGTCCCACTTTTTTCAAACTCTTTTCTTGTGGGTGAACTCACCCAAGGTGAGCAGCATTACTTTTAACCTTGTGGTCACTTCTAACTGCCTCTGCTGTGGAGTCAGTTTCTGATCAGCAGCTCTGCTCTTCTGCCGGCCTTATTTTGTCTCCTTTCGCTTGCTATCCCACTGGGAATATGGCATCTGATATTATTTCTTTCATCTGCATTTGTGTACCACGTCCTGGCCTCGTCTCCTCACTACTGAGAGCCTTCCTTCTTGAAACGATGTATAGATCCTGCATCTACCATGCTACTGTCCAGGTAGTTTAATTTAACATCTGTGACTCGTCTGTTTTCAACTTCTAGCTGTGCCCTGTGGTCCTGTTTCTTGAGCACTGTCCTTGCCCACACTGTCCATTCCTCTCAGCATTTTGTACGTTATCGCATCACCTCTGTTCCTTCTTTCCTCTGATAAAATTTAGCTCCCTGAATCTCCTAGCTCGACATTTTCCTTGGCTCCGTGACTAGTCTCGTTGCAAATCTCTGCACTTTCTACAGTTTCTTGACATGCTTGGCAGTGTGGGCTCCACACTGGTTTGTTTGTTTTTCCATTTATTATTCCTTTGCCTTTCGAGTTGTTCTCACTTATCTTCACTTTCCTTCTCGTACGTAGAAAGCAATTATAATATTCCCCCTAACCCACAACCAGTCCCAACCTCTTTAAGCAAGAAAAATAACATTAATACAAAATTAAAATATCCAGTAAAAAAATCCACCGACACAAATCATTCATAGGCCTCGGCATATAAATCCTTTGGGAAATTTATGGAGGGTCGGGAGTCGAGGCAGTATTTTTCAAGGCGACTCCGTTTTTACGCTAAACGGAATTGACGATGATGCATGAGCTATCAGAACGATGGATAGAGGAGAGGAGGACTAGAGAAAGCTGAAGTAAGAGGCGGGTGATGGATGGGGGGGAAGAGGAGGGGAGTGGGAGTTTAGAAGAGGAAATCAGGAGAGAATAAGGAGGTGGAGGAAGGAAAGGGGAGCTTAGGAGAGAGCGCATGTGAAGGAACGAGGAATGAAAGAGGAAGGAAAGAGGCGGAGGCAGGAAATGAAAGAGGGGGAGGGGAGAGATAAGAGGGAGCAGAGTGCAGACATCAGGGAGACAGGTCATCAGCATACTGTCTGCCAAAATAAGAGGCTTCATTACCAGACTGGTGATCTCATGCGTCAGTTTCATGAAAGCTCATTCTGCTTCACTTGTGTCGGAAATCTACAGCACCGGTCATGGAGGCTGCGTGGCATTATGAATTTCAGTTTATTGGTGGCATTCTTCAGGCTACACACAACCTAGAACCTCCAATGTAATATGGAGAATGTACACATCTGCATTGTGTCACTTATTATCTCGGGTGTAATTTTTGGGGTGCCTGTAGGACCTCGGGGAACTTTTAAGAGTAGCTTTAGACATTAATAATTTAATAGGGTTTTTAATTGATGCTGGTTATTTTAACCTTGGGATGATAGTATCTGTGTTAAACATTTTACTTAGGCATGTAGGTTTTGAAGGATATTTTTTTATTAAGCTTGTATATGATTTTTATTGATAAAAGCGTTGAGTGGCTTATACGGTCAAAATTTTCTGTAAATATAACTTGCTGCTACTACTAGTTGTAGTAGCAGCAGCTACTATTGCTACAACTAGTAGTACTGTAGTAGTAGTACTACTATTCCCTCGACCCATTCGTGGCTGGAGTACTGAGGTGCCACCAGTACTCACATTCGTGGCTGGAGTACTGAGGTGCCACCAGTACTCACATTCGTGGCTGGAGTACTGAGGTGCCACCAGTACTCACATTCGTGGCTGGAGTACTGAGGTGCCACCAGTACTCACATTCGTGGCTGGAGTACTGAGGTGCCACCAGTACTCACATTCGTGGCTGGAGTACTGAGGTGCCACCAGTACTCACATTCGTGGCTGGAGTACTGAGGTGCCACCAGTACTCACATTCGTGGCTGGAGTACTGAGGTGCCACCAGTACTCACATTCGTGGCTGGAGTACTGAGGTGCCACCAGTACTCACATTCGTGGCTGGAGTACTGAGGTGCCACCAGTACTCACATTCGTGGCTGGAGTACTGAGGTGCCACCAGTACTCGCATCTCCCTTCTTGGACTTCATAGGTTCCCACCTAATAGGTTACACATGTGTTGCACGGATCACCAGACAACACACTGCAACACACCCAGGGCAACTCAACCTGACTGAGAGAGAAGGATACCTGGACAGCTTTCCCACTGGACAGACTTTTGTCACACAAAATGGTACCTTAAACTATTCCCACCTGAGTATTAACTCTGATTCGTTCCATAAAAATGAAGATGCCCTAGAAGTTAAGACTGTGCAAATTTAAAATTGTAATGAGATTAAAAATGGAATAGTTGGTGATTACTTGAGAATGCCTTTACTAATAGGCTTCAAACTTTGTGTTGATGGGCTTTATTAAAATAAAAATAATAATTTTTAATATAATAATAATAATAATAATAATTCACGAGTCTCGTGATCCCTTCAAAGTTCTGGCCAGAGAGTCGAATTTTTTTTTTAAGTTCCTGTGTTCTCGTCTTCACTAAGTTGCTCCCAGACAGTCGTTCATAACTTCGAAAGCCAGCGGAAGGCCTCGGTCAGATGACCAAAAAGCTCCAGCTGTGGGTCATCATGTGACTTAAGACCCTCGGCGGCAAACAATATGGTAACGCCTTAACCGATCGTCTTAAAATTTCCATCCCTGGTCAGCCAGTTGCAAGTTTATGCAACAACTGACGAGTCGGCTTCAGAATTTCAACATCGAAATGTAAATGTTGATGTTCTGCTTAACATTACTGGACGGATGAGGGTGCCTTGATGTTGGTGAGGGCTCTTGATCCAAGAAATTGGACTTATCCTTTTATGGATCGAGTCTGAATGCCTCCCGGTCCACAGTAGCTGACACCGATGGTGTACTGCCCTCTCATTTTTAGGGGCTAGGAGCTGTTATCCAACCTCAGCTCATTTCAGAGCCCAGTCATAACAAAGTTATACTACCCCCCCAGGATGCCACCCACACCAGGTACCTACTTACTGCTAGGTGAACAGGGGCAGCAGGTGTAAGGAAACACGCCCAACGCTTCCACCCGGCCGGGAATCGAACCACGGACACTTGGTATGTGAGCCGAGTGCGCTACCAACAAACCACGGGACACCCAGCTTTACAATGGTATGAAATAGATGACACTTTTTCATGAGTTTAAGCTGTGTAGGCACCAGTTTTGTTAGATTCTGTGCATCAACTGGAGAATGCATCTTCTGGTCGGCTTCAAACTTTTAGTACAATTGTCCTCGAAGATTTGAATTAAGTCAAGATCCTGGACTTCACCTTACGAAAGCAGACAAAGCAAATGCGATAGTAATTATGGACAAGGTAGATAATAGTGGAAAAATATACATGATTTTAGGAGACAAGGAAACTCACGCGCCTCTTAAAGGTTCCATTTCGTGGTTAAGAGGTGGGCCAGCAGGTGGGCCAGCAGGTGGGCCAGTAGGTGGGCCAGAGGGTGGGCAGGAAGCTGACCTATTACACAGTTAATATACTCGTATAACTTTTATTTATCAATAACGTTGAATATTTTGTGATTTCTTTTTCTCATTACATTCATGCTAGTGAAAGGTTCTTGTTCCAAGGAACTGGAGTTGCCTTCCCATTCCTCGGATCAAACCTGGTTGTCTCCCCTTTCCCCCACGCTGGGGAAGACTTCAACTCCCCATGAATATAGAATCGTGATTCTTCAATTATTTTGGCGAAATTCCAGCAAAAAGTTCTGTTATTTCTGAATCAAAAGTGTATAAAGTTGGACAATAAAAGTGTCTTGTATTTCCCATAAATAAAAGTAACTGTGCGAGACGGGACTCGAACCCAGGTCCAGATCTGACGATTTAGTCCGCTGGTGTAATGGACTGTAGTTTAGTCCGATGTAGTGGATTGTAGTTTAGTCCAATGTAGTGGATTGTAGTTTAGTCCGATGTAGTGGATTGTAGTTTAGTCTGCTAGTGTAGTGGACTATAATTCCCTTCTCACGTGGTGAGCCTAGGACCTAGGTTCGACTTCCGGTATCATCCACAATATTAATCAACCCAGTAATAAACAGAATAGACGGTTGGTTATAACAACTCAAAGAGTCCACATTAGTAATGTTACGTGGAGGAAAACTAAAATGCATTGTTTTTCAATTCTTTATTTTTTTTTCCGCCTAGCAGAGTCAATTTACAAGCCATTTGTGATACAGATTCACTCTGAGGCGACGAATATAGTGGATATAAAAAGTTGGTGACTTGAAGGCATAAGAACTCGTTCTTGGATGGAGTACCGCCAAGGGGCAACCAGCTGCCCTAAAGCACCAAGTGGTAAACACAGACGGTGGATACCACCTGGTGTGTGGTCAGCTGGGGGATATCAGATGGTGTATGGCCAGGCACTTGAGGTTGCGCGTTTTCAATAGATCTAGAAATTTTTTAGGGGTCATCAGAGGTTTAGAAATACCAGGAGAGGTCACGAGGCCGCCATACTAGGTCAAGGTCACTGAGAGATCTGATGGGCCTAAGCTGTGAACGGTAAGACAAAAATAAAACCAATACGTTCCTAAAATATAATTCAGCGTAATCTGAAGAAAAAACTATAAGACCAAAGAGTGAGTAAGTCCTGCCGACCCCTGCCAGAGATTATATTGACACTCTATTACTTTTAGTTAAGTTTAACCACAATAAAAAAACAAAAAAAAACCCAAAGTCGTTTCTTAACCTGTGGGGTTTCGAGATTCACTATTCATCCGCACCTCTCCTCTGTAGCTCTACAAAATCTAAGTTATAATCCAGAGGACGTAAGAAAATCTTAAGAATTCGCTGTAAATCAAGAAAGATGTAATTGGGTTAGAAAGGTTATATCTGGCTCACGAGAGGTCGTAGGGAATTACGAGAAGTTAAAGGAAATTCGAAATTGGTCAAGAACTCGAGAGGTCTAAAAGTGGCCAAGAAATATAATGAAATTATAAGAAAAATCAGAAGAGGTTAAGGAGGACACACCTCCATAGAACCTAAAGAAATCACTAAAGGTAAGGAGGGTCAAATGGAGCCAGTTTGAGCCATGTTAGTTCACCTTAAACTCTATGATTGTGCTTTCTTTTCCTATAATAGCAATATGAAATGTATCATGGCAAACTTGTTCGATATCACAGCAGTAAGAGGTAAGCATAGTACCGAAAAGAATTTCAAGTGCTTTGCTGTGGCTCCATTTCAATCATAAACATAGTTCATTCTTACTCATGTATGCACATATATATTTTTCCAAGGCCATGCAGACATATTTACCGTCTTCGTATGTATGTATATATATATATACACGCACACATACTAACGAAATATATATATAAAATACTCTGACACTACCGCTGATGCAGGTGACGTGGTTTCTTCAGCTTCGACGAAGAGGTCACGTGACGTATCGTAACGATGATGGTTATTTTGACAACATTGTGAATTTATCGAGATACTTATCTAAATTCCACAACTGCAACGTTAACAGGACTGTATCAGTAACTGTAATTCGTAGCAGTTAAAGCCGACTGCGTTAGCGTTTCAGTTCGCTCACAGAATTTTGAAAAGACGTATTTTTTTTTATATTAGTTTCGTTATTAAGGCAGTACCGAACATGGTAATGTGTGTAAACCTCTCATCGTGCTTATCGTCCTCTGGCCTGGCCACACACCACAAATCTGGAAATTAACAAATAGAATATTCATAGGGACAAAAGAACATTGTCATGTCGAACAGAATATCATAAAACATTGGTTGGTATCCTCCATCAGGGGCCCTATTGCTAAAAAAAATGGGGGCCCATTAACGAGCATTATTGTTAAATCTTTTTTTTTTTTTGTATATATATACAAGGAGAGGGTGGCATCCGTATTCTACCGTTCTAGAAATATAAATAATTTTTTTGTCGGTATCTTACCGTTATTGAGACTTGGACACATGCTCCTCTGAAACTCTTAAATAACTCAGAACCGATACATCAATGGCAAATAAAACCAATACGATTTACACCCCTTCCTTTCTTAAACACTAAATAAGGAATGTAAAGATACAATACTCGTCGGAAATAAGCAATCCATAAATAGTCAAGTGACACAACGATAATGATAATAATAATGATAATGTTACTGATAATAACGTTTAAAGTAGCAGCAAGAGGGAGAAAACACGGTGGATAAGCGTGACCACCCACACAACACTAATGTAAGATCCACACACACTCCATAAGATTTTTTTTTATTAATACATATTTTTATCTAAGGAATCTAAAGCGCTATTTGGTAAGTCATGAGCGTCTTTAACATAGCACTGGAGTGGTTACAATATTTATATATATATATATATATATATATATATATATATATATATCCTTTGACCTAGATAAAGTATAAAACGATACAAAGTAAGCGAACAGCTCGGTGGATTGTACACACATTGAATCTGAGACAGTTTTCATAAAAAAATTTATTAATGTAGTTATTTAAATAGTTTCCCATCCCGTTCCTACCTACCCCTACCCCCTCTAACACCAGCACGGATGGAAAAGACACGTTCAAAGAGCTTTAATTGACACAGTTTCGATCTGTTAAGATCATTAAGTCCTGCCGAGGATACAAGTGGCACGCATGTACAGTATACCCTGGCAGGAGAGGGCAAGGTGAGGCGAGTGAAGTCTTTGGTGTGTGATGGATCTGTGAGCACTGCAGGTGGGGCACTAGACTACTGTTGTAATGGTGCATAGTTTCTGGACGGTATGTCTTCCCTATTTCTGTGTAACGTTAATGTCAAGAATGTCTCTGCCCTATGGTATCTGCCAGTCGTTTGGCCAGGTAGTTTAAGTATGGAAAGTTCCAAGAAGCAGGTATGTCTGTCACTCGTGATAGTTGCTCAAGGTTACTTTCCCAGTGTGCGTCGATGATGGAGACTTAGTCTCCATGGTTAACTTCATCAACGTACGGAGGATAGAAATAGTCCCCAGCGTTGACGCACGCCAGAAAAGATACTTAAAGAAAAAACTATCGAATTTATTCAGAGAGCGACTGGAAGAAGCGAAACCCGTCATGAATTACTCCATCTAGGGTATCCTCGCATACATGAGCGATAGTAGTATGTTGAAAAGGACGCTTCTGTACAGTTTAGAACATTCATTAGGGGAAACGTTTCGCCACGAGTGGAGAGACGTTTCCTCTAATAAATGTCCTGAATAGTACATGTCTTTATTCCACATCTTGTCTGTATGACCATACCATTTTTCACGAGCGACAGTGCTACACCCTGTAGCTGTGTTTGAACCTTCCAGACCTAAACTACCTATCCGCTAAACCACCGACACACACATTACAGAAACATTCTTTTCAAAGCTTACAAGAATAAGGCTAACATACATCCATAAATTAGACAGCATCTTAGACATAAGGGACCAGTGTACCTCCAGTAGTACTCCTCTGTATGGCTTGGTGAGTAATTTAACAGATAGAAACATGTCAGTATAAACTTTCTGTAAAGGTGTCATTTTCTGTTTTCGGCAATATTCCATCTGAATCCACAGCAGGTAAGAAATTAGTCAAGTGAATCGCTAGAAGCGCTTCATACTTGTATATTCAGTTTGCAATTTCAGTACTATTTTGTGATGTGCTGATATGCGCAGTTTTTTTTTTTAAGACGTGAGCGTCTGTCTTTTCGTGGCATTCAGCCTTGACAGAAATATTTGACCTAAATTAATATTAACTGGTATTTCTCCTTTTCACGCAAAAAAAAATCCTATCTGCTTCATATTTTGTTTAATCTTGTACGTAATGACCTCCAACCAGTGCACTTTCTATTCTCAAATTCCCTAGGAAGTCTTCGACTCTGATCCTCAAGGTCCCAGAGTCTTCCATACCCCTGAGGTCTTTTGACTTTTATGGCTATGAGCGCTGAGTGACCTGAACGGTCAAAGTGGTCGGTAAATGTCGCTACTGCTACTATTTTTCACTCTCTGATCCTTTGTTATATCTTAGGCTTATTTTCTCAGAAGTCTTCGACGTGTCAGTTCTTAGAGAGGTCTGGATGGTCTTCAACTCCTTGATTCTCTGATGTTGATTTTTTAATCCTCGTTGATATCTTCAGGTCTTCAGTACTCTGAGATATCCGAATTTCAAATCCAACACAAGGTGTTCAACTCTCTAATCCTTCATGAGGTATTCCTTCTCCCAATCCTGTCTTCGATTTCTAATCCTCTGCGAGGTATTAGATTCTTCGACTTTTTGAGGCCTTCAGCTTTTACAGTCCTCAAATAGGTCTCCAGTTCTTTGATTCTCCGTGAGGTCTTGGACTCTTTGGTTTTTAACGAGGTCTTCGACTCCCCAACCCTTGGGGATATTTTAATGACTTACGAAATCGTAGCAACACAAAGGCAAACAAACCACGGAACGGGTGGGATTTGAACCCATGGCGAGCGAGTCTTATTAGAGAGCTGGCCGAGTGACTTAGGCACTGGCCTGGAGTTTTAGGACACTCTTGTATTAGGATCAAACCTCACCCGTTCCGTGGTTTGATAGTTTGAATCTTTGATTCTCCATGAGATGATGCATAACCAGCATTTGGAAACTCATTTAAATCGTTTCCAATTGCCCCCGTTGTATCTTAACGACAATATGGCGGTATTCCCACACCACCTGCCTCCTTGAGGTCTTCAACTATGATCTTTCTTCTTGAGGTATTCGTCTTCCAGGCCCTCAGTAAGGTCTTCTGTGCTCCGTAGTTTTCAGTTCTCCAGGTACTTGACTTCTGTTATCCCTCAGTTCTTCCACTCTACCCCCCCCCCCTCATGTGTTGTATACAACCCTTTTAATCTCCATAAGATCTTGGGTCCCTGATCCTCCTTGAGGTACTAGACTCTCCTGTTCTCTGCGAGAACAATAACTTCGCGAGAGCATAATTCCGTAAGTTTCCATTCAAATTTCATACTTTTGGTGTCGTTATGATCGGAAAAAGATTCTCTATCATTTCATAAGAAATTTTTTTTTTTTTTTTCCAAATTTTTTTTGACCCTGATTCCACTTTTCGATTCTGTGTAAGAGTCGAAGACCTTCCTGAGGTCTCCGACTCTCTTGATCCTTCAAGCAGTCTTCATCTCTTTGATCTTTCATATTGTCTTCGACTCTTGATTCTTAATGAAGTCTTTAGCTCATTGTGTTTTAATGAAGACTCCAACTCTTTGATCCTTCACGATGGCTTCGGCTCTTTGATCCTTCACGATGGCTTCGGCTCTTTGATCCTTCACGATGGCTCCAACTCTTTGATCCTTCACGATGGCTTCGGCTCTTTGATCCTTCACGATGGCTTCGGCTCTTTGATCCTTCACGATGTCTTCGGCTCTTTGATCCTTCACGATGGCTTCGGCTCTTTGATCCTTCACGATGTCTTCGGCTCTTTGATCCTTCACGATGTCTTCGGCTCTTTGATCCTTCACGATGTCTTCGGCAAGAATATTGTTTATTTTGTAAACAAAGATGGGTGAACGTTAAGTGTAGTCCTGAACAGGGAAATTTGATGCATTAAGGGAAAACGAAAGGAGAGGAAAATGAGCCAAAGGGGAAAAAATAGATGAACGAAATGAGAAACACTGAAGCATATGATGGAATAAACCACAATGCGGGTTTCTTCCAACCGATTTATACACCTAGTTGGATGACTCTTATTGTAGCCAGGTGGTTTACGCACTGTCCTGGTGGTTTAAGACTCGCTCGCCGTGGGTTCTAACCCCACCCGTACCCTGGTTTGTTTGCCGTCGAATTATGATTTCGTGAGTGATAGGATGGGAGAATGGTCCAAAGAACAGAAGAGGGGAAAAGAATACGTTAAGGGGGAAGAAAGAGAGAAGGTAATGGAAAGAGGAGGATGAGCTAAAGGAAAAAATGATAAATGGAATAAATGAGGAATATTGAAGCATAGGATTGGAGAATAGGCAAAATAATTGGAGAGTGCGAGGGTAAAGAAGGAAGTTGAGAAAGTAGGAACAAAACTGGATGGAAAAACGAAACGAAAAAAATTAAAAAGGGAGAGAAAGAGGAATGAGAAGATGAGATGAGAAAAACGTAAATGAAAAAGAATAAAAAGTACAGGAATAGGAGAGCAATAAAAGAGGAAAGAAAATGTGAAAAAAAAAACTCAGGATATGAAAAAAAAATACAAGGAGGATTAAACAGAGAAAATAAAAGGAAGAGAAAAATAATGGAGAAAAACAAAGAATTAACGAACGAAGAAATACCAAACTAGGAAGAAGAAATACTGATAAAGTATGAAGAGCAAGCCATAAGAAACGCTGTAAAAGGGAAAGAATAAACAAAGAGGAAACATAAATAATTGAGGGAAGATGGCAAAAATATAAAGAACAAGCGAAAGAAGAAACTGGAACCATAGAAGAATCAAAGAAGGGAAAGAGGAAAGAGAGAGTAAGAAAAGAAGAGAGAACAAGAGAGAATACAAAGAGAGAGTACAAAGAGAGATACAAAGAGAGATACAAAGAGAGAGAGAGAGAGAGAGACAGAGTGAGAGAGATACAAAGAGAGAGAGAGAGAGACAAAGAGAGTGAGAGAGATACAAGAGAGAGAGAGAGAGAGATACAAAGAGAGAGAGAGAGAGAGATACAAAGAGAGAGTAAGAGAGAGATACAAAGAGAGAGAGAGATACAAAGAGAGAGAATACAAAGAGAGGAGATACAAAGAGAGAGAGATACAAGAGAGAGAGAGAGATACAAAGAGAGAGATACAAAGAGAGAGATACAAAGAGAGAGAGAGAGAGAGAGATACAGAGAGAGAGATACAGAGAGATACAGAGAGAGAGATACAGAGAGAGAGATACAAAGAGAGAGAGAGAGATACAAAGAGAGAGAGAGTACAAAGAGAGAGAGATACAAAGAGAGAGATACAAAGAGAGAGAGAGATACAAAGAGAGAGAGATACAAAGAGAGAGAGAGATACAAAGAGAGAGAGAGATACAAAGAGAGAGAGAGATACAAAGAGAGAGAGAGAGATACAAAGAGAGAGAGAGAGAGAGATACAAAGAGAGAGAGAGATACAAAGAGAGAGAGAGATACAAAGAGAGAGAGAGAGAGATACAAAGAGAGAGAGAGAGATACAAAGAGAGAGTAAGAGAGAGAGATACAAAGAGAGAGAGTACAAGAGAGAATACAAAGAGAGATACAAGAGAGAGAGAGATACAAAGAGAGAGAGAGAGAGATACAAAGAGAGAGAGAGAGAGATACAAAGAGAGAGAGAGAGAGATACAAAGAGAGAGATACAAAGAGAGAGATACAAAGAGAGAGAGAGATACAAAGAGAGAGAGAGATACAAAGAGAGAGAGATACAAAGAGAGAGAGAGATACAAAGAGAGAGATACAAAGAGAGAGAGAGATACAAAGAGAGAGACTATTCATGGGCTAAAGTGATGCTGAGACAGGATTTAATGTTTCATGGGATAAATTATCCTCATCTTTTATCATCCTTAATCACTTTTTTTTGGCATATATTCTCTCTTTATCTTGTATTTCTCTTATATTAAATATTTCCACGAAGGGGGGAAATAAGAGACAGAAAGAAGATAATATTGAATATGAAGGAAAAAGCAATAGCTAGTACTCGCCTATTTGTGGTTGCAGGGGTCGAGACTCGGCTCCTGACCCCTGGTGTAGTAGTAGAAAATGATAGTGGTGGAAGTAGGTGATTACACTGAGGGTTGTGGTGGTAGGTGTCATTAACAGTGGTGGTAGTTTTAATAATAGTTTTGGTAACGGTAGTAGGTGGTTGTTTTTAGTCGTAGTTTAAAGCCTACGTACATTCTTCTCCCACACACACTACCTATGTAACTACTTCATTTACTTTCACACACAAATACATGAATAATCTACACGAAATTTGAATCTGATTCACACTAAAAAAAAAGAAACTTGAGATAATGGCCAATCAGCTATTAAATTCCCCTACTACCAGTCAGGTGACCAGTTACTAATTACATTCAACTTCACTGATTACGTTCAACTTTCTATTCAATAATTCATTGACAGTACCTTAAAATGTATTATATAAAAGACAAACACGTTCTATATAATTTTATATGAATATGCTTTGATATAACGATATACCTAGATATACTATCATAATTACCCTCATAAGGGTCTACGCCACGTATCAGACGAGCTTTGAACAACCTTATGTGAATGAGGTTGTCAGACGATATACTGAAGGTTCTCATCACACTGTCGTCTGAGCACGGCATCGCATCTAGGCCATAAGATTAGAGCAATACATTGGATGGAAACAGTTACTACAGAAGTTATATGGAATGTACAACGTACATGTGTGTGTCTGTGTATTATATATAAATGAACTAAGACATATTTCGTAGAACTTGGCTAAAAAATTACGTTAGTTTAGTTAAATGAGGTTTCTAAGTTAGGTTTGGCCCCCCAAAATTAAATTTTCTTCATTGTTAATGAGAAAATATGTCTAAATTTTTTTTTTTTTTTGGGTAGGGGGGCGGATTTTAAATTTTAAGGGAATTCGGCAAGTTCTGATTGAAATTTACCCACATGGAGACTCGGAAAAAATATTGTGTATTTAGACTTCCATCTACGGTCTTCAGCAGAATAGAGAGAAAATACAGCTTAGAGACACGATAGGTAGAACAAGCCATTATTGAGACTTAAGTTTTGTTTAGGGTTGAGCTATATCAAGTCACAGTACCTGAAGAATGTTTCCGGGACACTCAACGCCCCCGCTACCCTCCTACAGGATTCTTTTTGCACTCATGGAGTGTGGTAACAACGGCCTCGTTTATTAGGTGGCGCTGATGTGGTAGTGGAGCATTGCAGTCGACCTACTGGTCTACTATTTACGTTTGAACTGATGGATTTCGGGCTGAGTGTTTCCCACGTAAGGTGATGTGTGCCAAAGGTTTTTTGTTGGGTTGATATCACCAGGATTCTGTTCGGTAGTGTTGTGGCGTTGGTCGCTGAGTTCAGGCACCGTCATCAGGACCTGTCTTTAATAAGTTTGGCTTCTTTCCACACCTTAAGGTGTCTGTCTGCCATGGGTTCGAGCACCCACCCGCTCCGTGATTGCCTTAAGGTGTGTTTATCCTGTATAACGCGCGCCACGTTACGAGTCCTACAAGCGTATTGATGTTCCTGATTTCTGGTGTCTCAGCTTGGTGACTTTTCTCCTTTGTATTGTTTATCACAGCCTGAATGTGGATTGGTGCCTACATCACTGCTGCTGATTGTCTTTACATCTGATAATATGTGCCGTTTCAGACGTGATGATTTCCTACATTAGTACCACCACCTGAGTGTCTTAATAGATCTGCGGTGTTGCCTCTTGGATACCTTATGCATCTTTCGGAGTTGTCATCATCTGCAGCGGAGAGAATATCTGGATTCTCTGGCGTCTCTGGTAAATTATGACGGAAAGTGTAGTGGGGAAAAGATGTTGCTAATGATGTCAGGGTCTCGCGTCTTAAAAATATAGGTGATACAAATTCGACCTGACAGTCGATTCACTGGTCTTTACTTAGTGTAAAAAAAATATTTTGATTTTATAGAGATCGACTCTGAGAGAACCGAAGTCCCAATATTTACTGGCATTGTCTCTACATCCATCTTGTATATTGGTGACTGGATGGAAGGGCAGGCGAACATCTGGACTTAGTAGTCCATGTAAAAGGGATGTAAAGCCTGGCTTGAATGGTTTCGATGTGGTGGTGAACCTCTTGAGAACGTGTCAGTGGGACAGTTTGGTGGTGATCCTCTTGGGAACGTGTCATTTGAATGGTTTAGTGGCGAGATTCTTAGCGGCGTGTCAGTGGGATGGTGCGGGGATTCCCAGTTGAACCTTCACGAAAACAGTTATTATATAAGACTTTTAGCTGCTCTTTTGATATGTTACAGTTGGGTTGTTGGTTGATTAGCGCTACGTCTTTGAGTTTCCGTTTGTAGGCATGTAACATTTTGTGTGTAACAACTGCACTTGCCCAGTTGATGGTGTGATTGCAAGATTTGACGTGTTGGAAGATTGTAATCTTGTGCATGCTTATCTTATTATCTCTGAAGGTGTGCACAGGGAAGGTCTGCAGTCTTTATACACATTAAATCTGGCAACAATAGACGGTACTGAAATACCAGCGAGAGTGGACAATTAAGACACAAAAGCAGTAACCGGAAATACTCCAATGTTTTGTCTTACACAAACCATTCCACAGGTGGGGCTTGAACCCGTGGTCAAGCCCCACATGACATAATTAGTCATGCTCTGTCCCCTTTTGCAGAATCCACCAAGCCCAGATGTTCACCTGACCTCCCATTCAGTTATGGGTATAGATGTATTTTTACACCTGGTATTCTACTGAAGAGGACCTCAGATCGAGGTCGAAATATACAGAACAACTCGTTTCTTTGTATCTAGGCGAACAGATTTTTTTTTAACAAGTGTTCGTCAAACTCTGTGACGCCACTCTATTATATATATATATATATATATATATATATATATATATATATATATATATATATATATATATATATATATATATATATATATATATATATATATATTATATCTCTCCAGTCCTGAGTGCTGAATGATTAACATCACCAGTCAACAGTCGGGAACGAGTTCACTACATTCTTTTTATACTTTTTTTTTTCAATACAAATACAAAAAAAAATTAGGCCTTATTTTTGAGGGTTGCCTACTGCTAGAGAACACTGAAGCAAACCCTCGCTCAGTTTTGGAGAAGATTCCACTGGAATTGAAGATGTTTTTTTGTGATGGAATCGTAGGAGGAATGTACACTGTTCAGGATTATGTAGTCGTGTCAGATGAAATAAGGCTGAAGATAAAGAATTAGACATGTGCATCATCTGGGTATCTTTATTGTAGACGTTTCACCATCCAGTGGCTTTATCAGTACAATTCAAGGACATGATAGGAAGACTGTAGAACTATATACAAAATACGAGGTAATCAGTCCCTCAGCTTTGAAGTTGAAGACCACTGAAGACTACGGTGCTCTTCAACTCCGAAACTAAAGCACTGATTACCTCGTCTTTTGTACATAGTTCTACAGTCTTCTAATTATGTCCTTGAATTTGTATTGATAAAGCCACTGGAGGGCGAAACGTCTACAATAAAGATACCCAGATGTTGCACATGTGTCTAATTCATCTTGTCCATATACCATACATGCTTTTGTTCCAACATGAGATACATCAGCCAACACACACTGTCATTTTCAGCATCACTAAAGTCGTACCTTGAGCGTAAGTCAGTTTAAACACGCGAACAATATTCCCAAGTCGGAATTGACGATCTGAGCCGGGGGGGGGGGAGGGAGAAAAGGTCGTAATATATATATATTTTTTAGTTTTAAGTCAGGTTAATGGCACATAAACAGTGTTCTGAAACACGTGTATTCGTAGTGACCCGAAATTGGGTTGGGTCGTAATTTCAGTTTCTGGTTGTTTAGGGTCATGGTAGAGTGAGCTGAGTCACTCCAGTTATGGGTATAGATGTATTTTTACACCTGGTATTCTACTGAAGAGGACCTCAGATCGAGGTCGAAATATACAGAACAGGGGTGTGTGTTTGTGGGTGTATTTGTATGTCTGTGTGCATTTGTTTTGTGTGTGTTGTTGCATTTTTTGTGTGGGAAGGGTTTGTAATAGTGGTAGTAGATACCATCTAAGAACTTTGTCAAATAAATACTTGACCTGTTTATGCGTGCGTGCATACTCGTGTACGTGTACTCACCCATTTGTTGAAGGGGTCGAGTCTCCGCCCCTGGTCCTGCCTCTAAATTAGCTGCTTGCTTACTTTTCCTTAGCCCCGTGGACTCTATCCTTCCTCCATCCTGAGATGTGCCGTAGCTCGGTTGGTAGCGCACTCAGCTCACACATTGAGCTCCAGGGTTCGATTCCTGGTAAGTGTAGAAACTGGGCGTGTTTCCTTAAGGCACCTACTGTCCCTCTTACCCTAGCAATAAGTAGGTACCTGGGTATTAGCCTACTGGTGCGAGTCTCATTCTGGGGGACAAAATTATCCTAAGTTGCCCGAAATGCTCTGCATAACCCGGGACTTTCTGTACAGTATGTCACTATCCTACATCTGGGTATCTATTTGTAGACGTTTTGCACACGTGTCGTATTCTTCATATTGTCTGTGTTATATACCATTCATTTATATTATTATTACTTCTAACTTCCAGCCGTTTCCTTGTGTATCTTTGTACTTCCTCTGTCCTGATTTCCTTCTCTTGGGTGCCTCGCTGCTTTATTTTTTGAAGACCTCTGATATTATGGTAAACTCTTCGCATGTTTTATCCCTTAGTTCCCCATTCTTCTTCACTTTATCACTGGTCCTTCACCGCCCTCTGAATTATGTGAATGTGTAGAAACTTTGGTTCAGTTTTTCCTTTTGATGCTGTGTCATTCTTTGAAGTGTTCAACTTTCCTTCGTGTCCTTGCATATTCATTTCTAACTCTCCTGTTTTCTACCCTCTTACACCTTTGACGTCTTTGCAATCCATGCTGAACCATGAGGTGTTTTCTTCATATTTCCTATTTTTATGTTCATGAATATTTCCCGTATTTCATGGCACTTATGGTATAATGTACATCTCTTCCGTTTTGCCTCAGTTCCTGTTCCTATTCCATCCTATTCTTGTCATCATAATCCCTCCTTCATTTCTTCCTCTTTCTCCCTTCTTCCAGGTTCTCAAGATGCTGGTGCGCAATGATTCCACAATGGTTCCCAATGGTTCCCCATAGGTAATTTGACCTACGTTTTCTTTAGGGTGAAACTCGTGTAAATTTCTACCTTCTCATCTACCTCTCTTAACATTTGTTTCCTCTACATGTGAAGTCTATAACGTCTTCATCGTTACATTTACTTCATGTATGTAGTCTCCCAGTGGGATCCCTAGTGTACCTGTCAGTTTCCGTGTGATTAAAACCTCTCTACCAGCACTTTTAATCCTGCGTTTTGGGAATCTTAAATCATTGTTAAGATCCCATTGTTTTGTGGGGTATCATATGTCATTACTGTACTGGTAAGGATTCTTTAAAATTCCGTAACCTTGTTTCTCAGTTCAGTTCTTCGGCAATTTTTAATTAGGAATGATCCTTTTATCTCATTTTCTTTACATTTGGTACCCTTGTGGAATACTTCGTGTTATGATTCGTGTGAGTTTTGTTTCTGTAATGAGTGGTATAAAGTTTCCTCTGTTTCTTTCAAAAGTCCTCTAGTGTGTGTGTGTGTGTGTGTGTGTACTCTCCAGATTGTAGTTGCAGGGGTCGATTCATAGCACCTAGCTCCTCCTTTTCACTGATCGCTACTAGGTCACACTTCCTGCTCCATGAGCTTATCATACCTCTTCTTGAAGCTATGTATGGATGTCAGTAATATGTATTGAAGCTTGTTGTTACATTTGTGTAGTGTATTATAAGTAATTCTAGTTGTTACATTTGTGATCCCTTGTTACTTGTGACGTCAGAGACCCGCACCATGTGAGTGCTACGTCAGAGGCCTCTCTCTTACTCCGGACTAGGCGTATAACTGAACAGGTCTGTGGCGCTGGGTGCTGCTCCTCTCTTAATATACGCATTTACTATCCATCCATGACTTTCCTTGTGACAATCTTGATCTCCAAGACCCAGTACAACATGGATCCTGCCTCCACTACATCACTTCCCAAACTATTCCACTTCCTGACAACTCTGACTGAAGAAATGCTTCCTCATATCCCAGTGAGTCATCAGAGTCTTCAACTTCCATTTGTGACCCCTTGTTGTTGTGTCCCATCTCTGGAACCTCCTGTATTTGTCCACCTTGTCAATTCCTCTTAGTATTTTGTCATTATCATGCCCCCCCAAACTCTCCTGTCCTCTAGTGTCGTTAGGTTAATTTCCCTTAACCTCTCTTCTTAGGACATACCCCCTTAGCTCCAGGACTACTATTGTTGCAAATTGTTGCACTTTCTCCAATTTCTTGACGTGCATGACCAGGTGTGGGTTCCATACTGGTGCTGCATACTCCAGTATGTGTGTGTAAAACAGAATGAATCAGTGTTTGGCTAGGCTCGGTCTCTCGACTTTATTGTTAACGACAACATATGGCCCAGAGCAATGAGTGTTTCCACAATTGTGCTTACTGATTAAATTTAACCGCAGTGATTGAATTTAACCGCAGTCTTTATTGTATTTTTTTTCATTCTTCCTCCCTCCCCACAACACCGGACCTCTCCACAACACCGGACCTCTCCACAACACCGGACCTCTCCACAACACCGGACCTCTCCACAACACCGGACCTCTCCACAACACCGGACCTCTCCACAACACCGGACCTCTCCACAACACCGGACCTCTCCACAACACCGGACCTCTCCACAACACCGGACCTCTCCACAACACCGGACCTCTCCACAACACCGGACCTCTCCACAACACCGACCTTCCACAACACCGGACCTCTCCACAACACCGACCTCTCCACAACACCGACCTTCCACAACACCGGACCTCTCCACAACACCGGACCTCTCCACAACACCGGACCTCTCCACAACACCGGACCTCTCCACAACACCGACCTTCCACAACACGACCTCTCCACAACACCGGACCTCTCCACAACACCGACCTCACAACACCGACCTTCCACAACACCGACCTCTCCACAACACCGGACCTCTCCACAACACCGACCTCCACAACACGACCTTCCACAACACCGACCTCCACAACACCGGACCTCTCCACAACACCGACCTCCACAACACCGGACCTCTCCACAACACCGGACCTCTCCACAACACCGGACCTCCCCACAACACCGGACCTCTCCACAACACCGGACCTCCCCTCACCCCTCCCTAAACCGGATCACCTTCCCAAGGTGGTGGGGGAAATACTCTCCTAAGCTTAGTCCATGAAGGAAGAACTCGACCTTCTAGTCTAAGCTTCAGAACTTTTGTTAAATGAAGCACATATGTTTGCTCTTTGCAAATTTAACACTGATCATGATAATAGCCATGAAATTAAACTTCAGAGAAGAGCACATAATGTTAATGAGTTTTTGCTTTGGGTCTTACATTAACTTGTAACACTTGTGTTGTCGCATGCTGTCATACTAGTGTTGTATTAAGTGTTGTATCATGCTGAGTGTTGTATCATGCTGAGTGTTGTATCATGCTGAGTGTTGTATCATGCTGAGTGTTGTATCACTGGTGTTGTGTAGTACTGCTGTGTTGTATCAAGTGTTGTATCATACCGAGTGTTGTATCACTGGTGTTGCCATCTAGTTGTATGTTTATAAGTCTCAGGTGTGTAATCTGTACTTTACTAAGTTAGATTTATGACATCTCAGAGCTGATTTAATCAGCGCAAATACAGGAGTTTGTCACAGGGAAGAACACTGCTCCGGAGTGTTCTAGTTTGTCACGTGAGAACAGTGTTCCGGAGTGTTCTAGTTTCTCACAGGTAAGAACACGGAGAACACTCCGGCACTTATCAGTTATTAAAGAACTTGCAGTAAAGAACAGCCATTTCATGGAGAGGAATTTAAGACATTGTAAAATACGTGAAATTCACTCTCGGAACATGGCAAGTGAAGGACAAGTTTGTTAAGTAAAACGTTTCGCTCCTGGAGAGCGAAACGTCAACTTGACAAAAGCTCCTAGAGAGCGAAACGTTGCCACAATAAAATGTCGCATTAGTTGTACCAACATTATCACAAGTCTGTCTGAAAATTTACTTGCTTATAAATCTGGCGTTTCACATCGTTTAAAAAAAAAAAAACTGAGTATTTTTTATATTTTGCGAAACAGGATTAAAGTAATGGGGAAGCACTAAACCCGTAGGAATGTTGCAGCGCCTGGGACTGGGATGCAATCAGTTTGATCAGAGGGAGGAGAGAGAGTGGCTCCAATTCCTCAGATCAAGAGCCCTTCACCAGCATCAAGGCAACCTCCTTGTAGGGAGAATTGAATAATAAAAAAAATATTAAAGAACACTAAAAACATCACAACGAGACTAGCAAGAATATATATATATATGTAAAGCCTATTTTTATTTTATAATTAGCCTATTCGGGTGGGTGACGGCCGATGTGTACAAAATTTAATGGAATACTCTAAAACAAAACTGACTACATTCAAATATTTACAAGAATCTTAACTGGCATATTCTGGATTCATGTTACCGTAAGATTAACAGTTATCCACTGAGGTGGTTATCCTGGCACCAGTGACTAGTGTGGACCACTGAGAAGGTGAGGTGTGGTTATCCTGACACCAGTGACTAGTGTGGACCACTGAGAAGGTGAGGTGTGGTTATCCTGACACCAGTGACTAGTGTGGACCACTGAGAAGGTGAGGTGTGGTTATCCTGACACCAGTGACTAGTGTGGACCACTGAGAAGGTGAGGTGTGGTTATCCTGACACCAGTGACTAGTGTGGACCACTGAGAAGGTGAGGTGTGGTTATCCTGACACCAGTGACTAGTGTGGACCACTGAGAAGGTGAGGTGTGGTTATCCTGACACCAGTGACTAGTGTGGACCACTGAGAAGGTGAGGTGTGTGTTATCCTGGCACCAGTGACTAGTGTGGACCACTGAGAAGGTGAGGTGGTTATCCTGACTACTGGTGTGGTGCTGATCACACTTCCGCGCCTGACCAGCGGTGTTCGTATGCCTGGCCGTAGCCTTCGTGAGCAAGAAACAATACCATTCGACCCTTTCTCACACACTATCAAGACCCTGAAGCTGAAGGTGATAAACCTAAGACATTCTCACTGTACTGATAACGAGGGTCAAGAAAGTAGTATTCTCACAGTACTTATTACGTAGAAAATACTCGTGCTGTTCTTCTGCGTCACACCGTGTTCATTTCGCCACAGGGAACTGTAAAAATTATTATAATTAGTAAAAAACCTAACTAGAAGAATGGAAGGAGAGGATGAACTAGTTCGTTCTCCAATATTTTTGGCACACAAGGAAAACCTTTACGGTATATTGGAAGCCACGAAATTTGGTGCAGTTTCAGACCATTCGTCGTCATTCTGAGGATGTCAATAAGGACCCTGTCAGTGCAGTTTCTGATGACTTCATCAACCTGGTCTACTGATGACTTTAAAATGGTCTGAAAAAGTAGACATAAATGCAGTATAATGCGATTCTGTACTGACCACGTTTCGCCCACACATTGGGCTTTATCAAGTCCCAAGACACTTCATGTCTCCCCTCATTCTTCGTCTTACAAGACAATGTAATTTAAGGGATTTCAATCTTTCTTCATAAGGAAGATTTCTTCGCTGAATGTTTTCTAATAAATTTATATCCATTCTGTAATAGAGACCAGAACTGAGCTGCATAATCTAAGTGAGACCTTACATGATGTGTAGAGCTGTAGTATAACCTCTAAACTCTTGTTGCTTATACTTTTTGATATAAATCCCAGTAATGTTTGCCTTATTACGCACGTCAAGGCATTGCTGTAGAGGTTTCAAGTTGCTGCTTACCATAACCCCCTAGTCCTTTTCGCATTCTATATGGCCAGATTCCATAGTTTATAAGCGCTAGGGTTATGGACATTCCCAAGTTTCAGGATTTGGCATTTTTGTACACTGAACTGCATCTGCCACTTTTCTGACCACAACTTGAGCTTGTCTAAATCCTCCTTAAGTTTAATACCATCTTCCTCTGAATCAATTATCCTGCCTATTTTCGTGTCATCAGCGAATTTTCTCATATCACTAGTTATTCCCTCGTCAAGGCCATTAATGTACATTATGAACAACAATGGGAATGCCACTAGTGTCTGAACCCCATTCAGACTTTACCCTATTTATACTCTCGGCTTCCTGTTGGCGAGTCATGCCTCGATCCATGACAACACTTTTCCCCAATACCATGAGCTGCCACTTTCTGTAACAGTCTTTTGTGTGGTACTCTATCAAAATCTTTACTACTAAAATTCAAACAAATAATATCGAATTCTTTATCGTGATCAACAACCCCAAGAATTAAGTTTCATGAGCATAGTGAGCCTTTAAGGATATTTTCGTACAGCTTTCTTGTAGAGCCGGTAATATACTCAGGTACAGCTTTCTTTATTCAAGGTTTTCATATATAACTTGAGAATGCCTCATCCGATCAATTTCAAATTTTCAGTGCTGGTGAAGTTTTAAGTATGGAAATGTTTCTGGAACTACTAGGATCAGTAGGCACCCTTCCATTAGTTTCATAAAGCAGTTCGTGATTGTGATTTTTCTGTGACAACTTCAGAAAGCCTCTTCTGACAGACTAGATTCTCATCACTGGTATATCCTACTTATATGGATGAGGTTGTTAGTGGAGTGTGTAGCATCCATTTTACTACTGTTTTTTAAACTGATATTATTTCTGCGAAATAGATAACACTATGGAGGAGCTTTAGTCTTTGGTGCATAGTATTAAAAATTTTTGTTTTAGGCTGTGTAGGCTAAATTTGATAATTTTGTAACAGTCAATCTGCAAAGCCTAGATGCCAAGCAATAGATACACTAACTCTCCTGTTGCATTTGGGGAAAGTTTGGAATAGTTTTTGGTTGTGTAGTGATAATTTTAAAAAGGAAATTTCTCAAAAATTTAACACTAGTTTTTGTTAACGCCTCATCTTATCGGGTTCAAATCCTAAATGCCAATAACTTCAAGAACCAAAAATATTGACAAGCTTTACAATAATGATAACTAGAGAATGTGTCTTCCGGTTGCCTTGAAACTTTCAAAACTGATACAAACTTAGTGGAAATTTCGAAAAGGTTTCGGACAGCGTATTAGTCAATCTGCCATTTATATTACAAAAAAGTAGCTATTATTGTCAATATGATAGCTTGTGCATGCTTCTTTCGATCGGCTTCAAATCTTCAATGGTGATTTTTATCTTCATTATAAATTTAAGCCACACTGTACTGTTACTTTTGCTTGCTTTGAGGTAGAGAGGGCTGGGCTTTCAAGATACAGGGATACCTGACTCGAATAGCCTAGTGGAAGAAACACGTTTAGCTCTGTGGAAAGACACGTACACTTCAGGATATTATAGGAAACGTTTCGTCACTGGCGAAACGTTTCCTATAATGTCCGTAACTATACATAAGCGTCTTGTCCCACATCTGGTCGGTATTACCAGACTATTTCTCTGTTTTCACGGGGAAACTATAAACCCGTAAGCGTCAGCCAACGCCAAATGAAAGAGATAGTCAGATGTGATCCGAAGGAGAGGGGTGGCTCCATTTCATAGAATCAAGAGCTATTCACCAGCACAGACATTTCTCTCCTCCTTGAGGGGAATACAAGGAAAAAGTTAGTAATCTCCATTCTAGTGCATGCATACATTATTTGTATATATTATATATATATATATATATATATATATATATATATATATATATATATATATATATATATATATAATATATTATATTATATACAAATAATGTATGCATGCTTATTTTTTTTAATCAGGATATTTTTTCGTAGGTTGTTCTTTCTGTGTTTAGTATGTGTTACGTGAGTTAGTGGCACTCTCGTGGTGTCGGTGAGTTAGTGGCACTCTCATGGTGACACGTGAAAGCCTCTTTTAGTGGCACACTGTATAATACGACAGCTGCCACTGTATACAGTGTATTTACAGCTGTATTCTAGTCAACACTTTCTGCTAAGAATACCTCAATTACCCACTGGTGTTTGGTTAGTGGGTAGTCAGTGGCAGGGGTGTTAGGTGGTGGTTGTCACAGTGGTGTTTGGTATCACAGTGGTTAATGTATGTCACTGGGTTTTACATAGTTTTCACTGTGCTTGTCCTTGTGGTTTGTCATTTGTTGTTGGCGGTGTTTGGTGGCACGGTGGTTGGTTGGTAATGTTTCAGTGGTTAATGAGACTATGGTGTTTGATGTCAGTGGTGTTGGATAATGTTAATGGTAGTGGTGTTGAATAATGTCCACAGTGGTGGTGGTGTTAACCCCACTTCAAAATCAGTAGGTATATTCCTTACACAATCTGAAAGATTTCTTGCCTTTAGGTCAGTCTCATGGAGCAGTAACTGTCTCTGTCACTGCTTTGGTCACTGCCGCAGTGACTGTCCAGGTCACTGGAGCACTGACTGCCCTGGTCACTGCCGTAGTAACTGCCCTGGTCACTGCCACAATGACTGCCCTGGTCACTGCCGCAGTAACTGCTCTGGTCACTGGAGCAATGACTACCCTGGTCACTGGAGCAGTGACTTCCCTGGTCCCTGCCATAGTGACGAGGGCTCACAATCCTAACTAGCGTAGTATTATACATTATAAAAGCTCCCTCTCTTTCAGTAGCTTCGATGAAGCCTCCGCTGAATGGGCGCGGAAGCTTCGATAAGGTTCAGTAGGTTTCACGACGCTCGTGTAGAGGAAATAGAGGCTGGAGGGGGAACTCCTCTGCGTGTACTGGGGGAGATGACATCGCTGGGGGAGCCACGGTGACGGTGTGGTGGGGGGCTGTTGCTGGGTGGGCGACTGCTGGGTGGGCGTCTGCTGGGTGGGCGTGGGGTGGGAGGAGAGGCTGGTGGGCGAGATCGTGGTCGTAGCGGGCTGTGAGGGGCAGGGAGAGGTCGTCTAGTCGTCGGGGTGGGGCCATTTGCCGTCGCAGCCAGCATAAACCATGACAACGCCACGACCAGCCGTGGAAATACAGCACCAACCACCCCTGTGGAGAGAGGAAAGAAAGACTATTAACAATGTATAGGTGAATCTTAGCTATCCCGCAGCTCGGTTAGTAGTGAACACAGCTCGCACACTGAGGTCCGTGGTTCGATACCCGGTACGGGTGGAAACATTGGTGGTGTTTCCACCTTCTGTCCCTGTTCATCTAGCAGTAAGTAATATTCTGCATAACCAGGGCCTTTCTATATAGTATGTCATTGATGTCAGCAATGGTCTGTATAAGTTGTATCGTGTAATCATAGCAATAAAGATTATTATATTAGTAAAAAGGAGAAAAATAACTTATGCTTATCTCAGTGCACCGAAGTGTGTTCACTGATCAGAGAGAGAGAGGAAATCTCACAGGAGACCGTTCTAACTTGTCTCCCGTGGAATCTTCACAGTCTTTCTCAAAGGCTATATTGTTGATTCTGTCGCAAAAGTGTCAACAAACTTTCGCGTCACTTAAGCGAGTGCTTTGACAGTGATAGTATACATACTGTATCTCTTTCCACGTTGTCTCTGTTTGAGAGCCGAATTTACAGTGTATATGATGCGCTAAATCCGTGTGGGGTCATTCGGCGCAAGGAGGGGACGGAGGCTCGATCCTCAGTCTGCTAATCTTGAGACGGACTTGCTACTTTGCAGGCAGCCAGGCTAAGCTGAAACCACTCATTGCCTTGAACTCTAATTCACCCCACATTTTTTTCACATTGGCGTTGAGGGCTAACCTGTCCTCTTAACCAGAGACAACATGGCGTTGTCGTAAAAAAAAATAGGGAATAGAGTGGGTGATGAGAGTGACTTGGAGAGATGAAACAAGTTACACAACGAGCCATGAGCAGTGGCTGCCAGCTTTCTCTGCACGAGGAAGCTGATTTTAGCGTCTTCCTGCTTTTCCTTCCTCGACACTTGGTCTTTTCATGTCCTTCACACCAGCACCCCCTCCTTCACACCAGCACCCTCCTCCGCCCCTCACACCAGCACCCCTCCTTCACACCAGCACCCCTCCTTCACACCAGCACCCCTCCTTCACACCAGCACCCCTCCTTCACACCAGCACCCCTCCTTCCACCAGCACCCCTCCTTCACACCAGCACCCCCTCCTTCACACCAGCACCCCCTCCTTCACACCAGCACCCCCTCCTTCACACCAGCACCCCCTCCTTCACACCAGCACCCCTCCTTCACACCAGCACCCCTCCTTCACACCAGCACCCCTCCTTCACACCAGCACCCCCTCCTTCACACCAGCACCCCTCCTTCACACCAGCACCCCTCCTTCACCAGCACCCTCTCACCAGCACCCCTCCTTCACACCAGCACCCCTCCTTCACACCAGCACCCCCTCCTCACACCAGCACCCTCCTTCACACCAGCACCCCTCCTTCACACCAGCACCCCCTCCTTCACACCAGCACCCCTCCTTCACACCAGCACCCCTCCTTCACACCAGCACCCCTCCTTCACACCAGCACCCCTCCTTCACACCAGCACCCCTCCTTCACACCAGCACCCCTCCTTCACACCAGCACCCCTCCTTCACACCAGCACCCCTCCTTCACACCAGCACCCCTCCTTCACACCAGCACCCCTCCTTCACACCAGCACCCCTCCTTCACACCAGCACCCCTCCTTCACACCAGCACCCTCCTTCACACCAGCACCCCTCCTTCACACCAGCACCCCTCCTTCACACCAGCACCCCTCCTTCACACCAGCACCCCTCCTTCACACCAGCACCCCTCCTTCACACCAGCACCCCTCCTTCACACCAGCACCCTCCTTCACACCAGCACCCCTCTTCACACCAGCACCCCTCTCACACCAGCACCCCTCCCTTCACACCAGCACCCCTCCTTCACACCAGCACCCCTCTCTCACACCAGCACCCTCCTTCACACCAGCACCCCCTTCACACCAGCACCCCTCCTTCACACCAGCACCCTCCTTCACACCAGCACCCCTCCTTCACACCAGCACCCCTCCTTCACACCAGCACCCCTTCACACCAGCACCCCTCCTTCACACCAGCACCCCATCCTTAACACCAGCACCTCCTCTCCTCAAACCAGCACCTCCTCCCCTCAAACCAGCACCCCTCCTTCACACCAGCACCCCTCCACACCAGCACCCCTCCTTCACACCAGCACCCCTGTCTCACACCAGCACCCCTCCACACCAGCACCCCTCCTTCACACCAGCACCCCATCCTTCAAACCAGCACCTCCTCCCCTCAAACCAGCACCCCGTCTCTCACACCAGCACCCCCTCCCTCAAACCAGCACCTCCTCCCCTCAACCCAGCACCCCCTCTCTCACACCAGCACCCTGGTGTGTACTCAGCCAAGACAAACAAGCGTCAATTGCAAGTCTCTCGAGTAAACAGAACTGGAAAAATCAAATTACTTTTTATACAAGTTCTTTCATTTGCTTTTCTCTGACTTCATTGTGAAAGTAAAGATATCTTTATGAAAGTAAAGATAGCTTTGCATCGTCTGTATGACATTCAACACGCCACTCCCAACGTTCTGAAATAAAGGTTCTTGCCACTGCAGTGAACAAAGTTTAAGAGTAATATTGCAGGGTAATATTGAAGGGTAGTATTGTAGGGTATTGTAATAGACCTTATTGTAATTTCTGCCTCGATAATGGTCCAAATCGGACCGAAATTGTCGTTTTTTTTTTTTTAAGTTTCATTCTCCCACGTACGGGTTATATATGTATTGTTCAATCACTGTATTGTGGCTCTTTATTCTTCTTGATCTCTATCAATAAGTCACTTTGTGTGACTTAAAGGGTTATCCTAGGTTCTGTACACATGCTGCTATGTATGATGATCTATGTATTTGTGCATACCTGAATAAACTTATTATATTCGGATCAGTGCCAGGTCATGAGGCCTGAGCGTGTCTGTGGATGACAGAATCTATACTGAATTTGCGGGTCGTGCACAGCTACGTGTGTTGGGTCCTGCTGTTTATGATGTCTGAAGTTGCTACTAGAATATAAGAATGGGGGAACACTGCAGGAGGCCTACTGGCCCATACGAGGCAGTCCCTTATATGAACATGTGCAATATTTAGGTATCTTTATTCCGAAACGTTTCTCCTACACAGTAGGCTTCTTCAGTCGCGTACAGAGGAGGGAGCAGGAGCAGTAGAGACGTAGTTTTGAGGTGGTCAGTCCCTCAGCCTGGAGAAGAGTTCAGCTCCAGAGTCTGGAACAATGTGAAGCTGAGGCAACAGCATGGAGACTTGTATTAGTCAAAAGTGAGGCGCAGATGATCTTGACGACAGGAGAGGCAGCTCCTGTTACAGCCTCTGCGCTACATCGTATATCTGCACTTATTAACAATGGGGTGATAGTAGTAGAATATTCAAACGAGGAGAAATAATCAAAATTTTTCTTCGAAGTCTTTTTATCTACTTCTGAGAGGCTATGGGACCCCACATTGACAATAGAGGTGGACACATTTATATATAACTATTATAGTCAACTGTAGTCCCGCCGCCCTTCCTGAGAACGAATGTGGTGAAACTGATACGCCAGAAAAACCTACCATAATTTTTAAAGGGGGTGGAGGGGTAAGCCAGCGGAAGGCCTCGGTCAAATGACCAAAAGATCCAGCTGCGGATCATCCTATATCTTAAAAGACCAGCGTTAGGAAACACTTGTCCGGTTTCCTGACAAACTTTATCTATTCTAATTGTAACCCGACAGTGGTTGACAAGTTTACTCGTATTGTACCTGTGTTGACTATAACAGTTGTTGGGAGGGAGAAGATCACGGCAGGGAGATGATGAGGCTTGGCAGGGAGGGAAGTTAAGGGAGCAAGAGAAGGAAAAGAACAGGGAAATGAGGCAATAAAATATAAACACAAAAGGCAGGTTAATTATAAGGTCGCTATTCTAGTTCCTAACAGGAGTATAGAGGGAGGGGAAGGACTGGGAAGGAAGGAGGGAGAGATGGATTGGCAATGATGGAGGGAGGGGAAGGACTGGGAAGGAAGGAGGGAGAGATTGGGAAGGAGTGAGGGAGGGATTGGGAAATAGAGAGGGAAGAAAGGAGGGATGGATTCATTCATTCTTTCTACTAATTCTCTTGGAACAACACAGCAGTAAATATCAGGCATCTCAAAATCCATCAAACATTTTCTCACAACATACGAGAGGTAAGCTTAATTATACTAGCACGCGCTTGACCGGCAATATGGCGGACGTTCACCCTGTAATCTCTTATACAATCGCACTTGTTATCTTTCAGGGAACGTCATACTATACCGGTGGGCGAGGCGATATTATACACTTGTTCCTTTCAAAAGACTAAACTAAAAACCATATCACTTGTATTGCATTCTAGGTTAGTTTACCACTCTTAAAATCTCGTAAACAAATCTCTTCATTTTCTTAAGAAATTCTGAAAAAAAGATGCCAGAAGGAGCTTAAAGTATTACCTCACTCTGTAAAAAAAATTCCTAACAAAAAGCTCTTCTCGTTTAGCATAATTTTGTCAACAGTATGAGGAAGGAACCGACGCTTTACCTGATGCTCAGTTTTTTAGGACGTGAAGACTTGCATTTACATGTTGGTGTTTAGAGGGCGAGGACGACGTGAACCTTGGTAGATGACGTGAACCTTGGTAGATGACGTGAACCTTGGTAGATGATGTGAACCTTGGTAGATGATGTGAACCTTGGTAGATGATGTGAACCTTGGTAGATGATGTGAACCTTGGTAGATGATGTGAACCTTGGTAGATGATGTGAACCTTGGTAGATGTGAACCTTGGTAGATGATGTGAACCTTGGTAGATGACGTGAACCATGGTAGATGACGTGAACCTTGGTAGATGACGTGAACCTTGGTAGATGTGAACCTTGGTAGATGACGTGAACCTTGGTAGATGATGTGAACCTTGGTAGATGATGTGAACCTTGGTAGATGATGTGAACCTTGGTAGATGACGTGAACCTTGGTAGATGACGTGAACCATGGTAGATGACGTGAACCTTGGTAGATGATGTGAACCTTGGTAGATGTGAACCTTGGTAGATGACGTGAACCTTGGTAGATGACGTGAACCTTGGTAGATGATGTGAACCTTGGTAGATGACGTGAACCTTGGTAGATGATGTGAACCTTGGTAGATTAGAGTAGGATGGAGGAAGCTGTGACTTTGTGGGAGGCTAAAAGAGGCTGTGAACTGTACATTGAGATAAGAGTTTAATTAACGGGAGGGCGATTCACACAGCTTTGAAAAATAAGCGACAATCAGGTACAGGAAAGCCTGACCACCCAGGTAACCCAACATAAACAATAACTTGTGTGGATTTAAACATATGTTTACGCACAAGCACTGCGCTGCCAGCCGCGGTACAATAACCTTAGAGTGTAAAGTTGAATGGAACGTTAGGAAAATGACGTTGGAAACCTCGTAAGAAAAATGAACGTAAAGTAATGACAGGTTAGCAAGATTAGGACTCATAAGTGTACTTTAAAACGTAGATAAGTGTATGAGAAAGGGAGGATAAGAGAAGTTATAGACTTAAGGGGAAACAATGTTGTTAAGTGGTTCAGAGAACCGACGAGTTGGTAAATTAGACACACGGGCAACACTTGGGTATCTTTATTGAGGAAACGTTTCGCCACACAGTGGCTTCATCAGTCCAATACAAAGAAGAATAGTGAAGATTGAGAGACTGATTACATCGACCCCAGGCTGAATCAGGACTGATTGCCTCAATCTCCTTCAGACCTTCATTATTATTCTTTGTATTGCACTGATGAAGCCACTGTGTTGCGAAACAATACAGATATTCAAGTGCTGCACATGTCTAATTTATCAGGGTAGGTGTACAATTGTACTAATCCCATTATTATCTCCTTGGCCATCATGTTCTCCGAATAGAACTGATGTTGTCAGTGTTCTCCAAATAGAATGAACGATGTCAACATTTTCTTAGAATAGAACGGACGTTATCAATGTGTTCTCTGAATAGAAAGAACGTTGTCATCGTGTGTTCTCTGAATACAGCAGGTGTTGTCACCATATTCCTTGAATGGAACGAACGTTCTTCGAAAAGAACGGCCGTGGTCACGAACGTGAGTCACTTCACCTCTGTTCTATCCAAGTCTTTGCGAGAAATGTTAAGCGTTATCATCTAAACTGTATTAACATTAAGTGTAGACATCATGTCTTGTTCCTCTTCCTGCCTTTCTTACCAGCTGGTTGAACAACTGGTGGCTGTTCTGGTTGAACAACTGGTGGCTGTTCTGGTTGAACAACTGGTGGCTGTTCTGGTTGAACAACCAGTTAAGTAAAAGGACACAAGTGCAGCTAAAGCGACATTTTTATTGTAGCAACGTTTCGCTCTCCAGGAGGTTTATCAAGGCGTTATAAACAACACATGGACACAGAGGGTATATATAGGCTTTACGTGAGGTGTAATACAAGTGGAGGTGGCAGTAGTAGCTATAAATGTGGTGAATAAGTCAGCTGGTACATGAGTAAAAAATGCTATAAAAGCTATGTCTTGGGTAGCATAAAAATCGGTTAGACAAACCTAATTCTACCAATATTAATACAACAATCAGTTTTGGTTGAAATTATCCCTGCGTGTCTTCCTTCTTGGCGATGAGCCGTGCGTCTTTTTTAATTAAATAGTTGTGGAAGTTTGCGTAAAACACGAGCATTCTTCAAGTCCGTTCTGGTTGCGTATTGTTCAGGAATTCGTGTTTGGAGGTCTCTGGATGCTTCGCCCATGTATATTTGGTTGCAGTCGTTGCAAGGGATTGTGTATTTGTTTGGCAATGTATCTTTCTGTGGTATCACGTGCAGGTGTTATGTGCACGGCGTCTGCAATATCTGATGAAATGACGAGGATAATGAAGCTTAGAAAATACTTGTTGGATGAAAGAACATTAATTCAGTGTTGTAGATACGGAGGGCACGGAGAAGAACCCTGTGATAATGCCACGTCTAGTTTTGGTTAGTTTTGCAGAGAACCTGAAAATAAGGAAGTGTGTCGTCGACTTCGAGCGTAAATTGGATTGAGGGGTAGACCTGGTTGAGCTTGTGATGGAGAGCAGAAGTTAAGAGTAGTATGTCAACACGGAGGCAGGTGATTGAGGAGAGAGTGAGGAAAACAGTTGACTGTGAGATGCTCTAATGCAGAGGTTTGCCAAGACAGCAGTAAGTAGGGAACCCATGGGAAGTTCAAAAATTTGATGAAAAGGGAATTTTTAAAAGAGTAACATGTAGGACCAACGCACAGTTAAACAAGGTCTATGAAATCGCTGGTTGGAACAGGGAGGTCGAGGGAGTCGTCAGTTTTCGGGTAAATATCGATGTCATTTCTAGGCTGGAGAGTTTCCTGTTCTTAACGTTAATGTTGCGGGTGCGATTTAAGAGATCAGTGTTTAAGATGTACTCAAGAGTTTAGAAATGTGTTCTGCTAGTATCACCGAGAGTTAGCGGAGAGTACTACCTATTCCAGAGGAGATGAGTCTCAATGGAATTCCCTGTTTGTGCGTCTTCGGCCGAAACATTGTCAGGTCTGGGGGTTGCTGGGGATGCTGTGCAGAACTTTTTTCCTTTATTCTGAGTCTCCTAGAATGAGGCGAGTCTTGCGTGGTCCAAGACTCTTCAACCTGCTATCATCAGATACTAGAAATGTTGTTAGAACAAATGTAGAAGTTTTCAGAAGGAAAGTGGATCACCATCTCCTAAAAGTGCCAGATCAGCCAGTCTTTGAGTGATAGGTGGGCCAGCTGGCAGCCAACAACAGCCTGGTTGAACAAAGTCAGCAGAAAAGATGAGACCAGAGCCAGTGTAACAACCCAAAATATATTCCCTTCCCAGATTATACCCGGGGTTAAATTGGGCTAGGGATGTATCGGATATCCGAATCCGCATCCGCGGAACATCCGCATCCGCAAAATAAGTAAGACATCCGTATACACATCCGCATCCGCGGATATCTAAATTTTCACATCCGATACATCCCTAAAATGGACTAGCTCAGATTATAACCCGGGGTATAAAACAGGCTAGGCTATTTCATACCCCCCAGGCCAGACTAAACCCCCCCCCTACACATTAAGAAACCAGCCCTGAGAGAGTTCTGTTTTGAACCCAGTGATTTGGCTAAACTATATTAATTTAAATTAAAAAAACACACCCAGATATTAAATTGTGATTTTATTTCTCACGCTGATGACACAACCTTATAAACTAAAATACACACTTTTAATCACTTAAAAGCAGTTGCAAACTAATCAAGTGCAGACTGCAAGGGTAATCACCAGTATATATTCCTTAACTTTCTCCTCCTTATTCTCCTGCTTGCTTCTCTTCCTCCTCGTCTTTCTCCTTCCTTTTTCTCTTTCCTTCTTCTTCCTCCTCCCCCCGCACACCTCTGGGACACCGGCAAATCCTCTTCCACTAATGGCACCTTTTACCCTCGTTCAGGTGACGGCAAGTGAGAAGTTTTGTGTGTCTTTCTTGTTTTGTGTCACCTTGACATGCTCAGCATGTTTTATTCTCTCTCTCTCTCTCTCTCTCTCTCTCTCTCTCTCTCTCTCTCTCTCTCTCTCTCTCTCTCTCTTTCTCTCTCTCTTCTCTCTCTCTTCTTTTTCTCTCTTTCTCTCTCTCTCTCTCTCTTCTCTCTCTTCTCTCTCTTTCTCTTCTTCTCTCTCTTCTCTCTTCTCTCTTCTCTCTTCTCTCTCTCTCTCTCTCTCACTATAATTCATGAATAAATACGTAACAATCATCAACTCTTCGTTTAAATTATGTTTACATTAAAACTTTGAACATTTATTTTGGTCACTGAACAAATGAGTGTTCAAAATGCCGTTTTCCAGATGTAATGACGTAGTTCACTTCACAAAATGACGTCAGTGCCATTTAATATATTCGTACTCGACGCTTTCCACGTATATAATTTAACGCGTGAAAAAAACAAATCCGGATTCCGAAAATGGATTGCCGCTATCGAGCGTCTGCAGGCAGGAGAACGTCGCAGGCAGGAGAACGTCGCAGGCAGGAGAACGTCGCAGGCAGGAGAACGTCGCAGGCAGGAGAACGTCAAGTGATGTGACGAGAGAGTGAAGATGCGTCTTTACACGGAAACGCCCATCCATACGGTGGGTTCTGAGAGATGTAGAACTGAGAACCACTACTCAAAGGTTCTGAGTCCTTTTCACACACTCTATGGCCAAGTTCTGTATTAGTTTATAAGTGTTAAGGTTATTTACATTGCCGAACTTCTGGACTTTGCATTTATCTACACTGAACTTGATGTGTCACTTTCTGACCACGATATGATCTTGTCTAAATCCTCCTGAATCAATGGTCTATATTTTTGTCTCGTCAGCGAATTTGCTCATATCACCTGTTATTCCCTCGTCAAGGTCATTAATATATATTATGAACGACAATGGGCCTAAAGGTGGTCCCTGTGGAACGCCACTAGTGACTGATTCCCCACTCAGATTTCACCGCATTTGGGCACACTGCTTCCTGCTGGTCAGCCACGTCTTGAGCCATGACAGTCCCATAAGCTGCTACTTTCTTGGACAGTTCTGTGTAGCACTCTAACAAAAGCTTTGCTAAAATACAAAATAAATATATTGATCATAATCGGCTTCAAATGCTTTACTGAAGAAAGCCAGTAAATTAGACAGGCAGCAACGGCCCCTCGTGAATCCAGGTTGAGTATAATGAATCAAATTACGCACATAAACACGATTTATTATCATATCAGCTATAATTGACTCTAATAATTTGCCTATAATTGAGGTCAGGCTTATTGGGCGGTAATTTGACGGTAATGACTTGTCTCCTGCTTTAAAAATAGGAATTACATTACCCATCTTCCACACCTCGTACACTACAAGTGTCTGAAAAGAGAGAATAAAAAAAGTTCTGCGCCTTTTTTAAAAAAAACATAAATATAAGCAATTAGACCTGGTGAGTGGGGTTTAAAAAAAAAAAAAAGGGAGAGGGGTTGCACGCGCAGAGCCGAAGTTCTGTGACAGGATTCGAACCTCTGCCATAACATTAAATTTATAATGTTTGCTCAGTCTGTGAAGCTGGAAATGTTTGAATGTGCGCTTCCATGATGAATGTTATATTATTATTCTCTCATTGATTATTCAGCGATGTTTGTGTGCGCGCGCGCGTGACCTCTAGTGTGTACTTACCAGCATGTATACACGAGTTTACCTACATTGCACTCAGGTTATGTATGTAAAGATACATTAGACACGTGTCACATCTGGGTATCTTTATTGTAGACGTTTCGCCCTCCAGTGGCTTTACCAAATACAAATTCAAGGACATAATGTGAAGACAGTAGAACTATATACAAAAGATGAGGTAATCAGTCCCTCGTGGAGGAGTGGCTCTTGATCTAGGGAACTGGATCCTCGTCTCTTCTGTGTTCTACTTGATTTGGGGGAGCTCTTGATCCGGGGAGTTTATTACCCTTCTCTTTGTCAAACCTGACTACCTATTTGCATGGAGTTTTGAGGCCCTTATGGGTTTAGGGTTAGCATATGTATATAACAGGCTCTGACATACAGGTGGTAGAGCCCAGGAGCTGCAACCCGATCTGTGGTATAGACAGCTGGTAAAGCCCAGGAACCGTAGTCCGATCACTAGGCTCAAAATCTCGCCAGCTGTGGGAAAAGTTTGCGAGGCGCGACCAGGAGCTGGGCCTCGAACCCTACTCACTAGAATAGGCTGTTATAAATAAACACCAAAAATGGGGTAATAAATAGGGAAACAGGTAATTACACTAATTACACCTCTGCAAACATCACTATATTAAGAGTATAATGAGGCGGACAGGTTGAAAAACAATGTTGATAGAGGTGATTGTGCTTTTATCAGAGGCGGAGGTAATAAAAGCCTAACAAACAATAGGTTTGAAAGTCGGGTTCATGAGAGATAATAGAGATGTTTATGGCTATTATTGTTTAGTAGCTGTCATTGTGGATCTGAATTGACAATTAAGGTTTTGTGTGTGTTGGGTGGTGGTGTTGATAAAACACACTAATGCAACACTTGGGTATCTCCAGAATAGTCACCCATGTGTTGCACAAGTGTTTTGTGATCAACTTGCGTGTTGGTGTTGGGCGTCGGGTGTGCGTACGTACGGGATGGGACGACAAGGCAGAGGGACTGACCACCTCAAAACTACGTCTTCAAGGGTGATGGACTGATTACATCGTCTTCACATCTCTACTGCTTCTACTGTCTCCTCTGTACTTGACTGAAGAAGCCTGCTGTGTCAATATCATCCACCATTTTCACGTTCAATTATTTTAAATGGTATTTACAGTATTACGGGACATTAGTTGTTTACTTCATTTAAGGACTTGGTTTTAAGGCCTTTTGTTTGTACTTAGATGTTTCACTAGTAATCAAAACAATAAACGAGACCAACAACAATAATAATGATGTGCGTAGTTATAATCGTAATTTATGTAAATTACGTTTCTGTGGTTGAATTGGCTATCTAATGAAGGCATCACCAGTCTTTAAGAAACACTAGTCCTCTTATGAATCCAAAATGACGTACACAAACCCCCCTTCCCCCCAGTTACGTGGGTATCTACAAGCCAAGTAAGAATCCCGTCCTTCGTGTAATACAAATCAACTTTGTAAGTTTGAAGCCCATCTGAAAGGCTATTATCTGGTTATACTCGTCTACAGTAAAAAATACTTCGCAAGTTAAACTTAACATTCTTTAACAAACCAAAGAGCGGGTGAGGGTTTGAACCCAGGGCTAGCGAGCCGTAAAACCGCAGGCCAGTGCGTTAACCACTGACTGGGCACTAACAATGACAAACTAAATCCACAATGATGAAACCAAACAAACGTACACAAGCAAGCACAAAATATAATCAATTATCCCAAAACAAACAAGCACACTATAATACTACCAAACACAAGCAAACCCCCACTATCAAGCCTAACAAACACACTACTGAAAAACAAAACGCAAAACAACCCACACTATCAAAGAACCACACAAACACGCACAAACCCAAACACCTTTTCAAAGCAAACAAACAGCAGCATATTATCACACAAGCAAACACATTGAACATAAAAAAAATCACACTATCAAATCCACAAACGAACTGAAGAACACACAGATAAGCAAGGATAAGCAAGGATAAGTTAGGAGTCTTCCAGTCAGTAAGTTAGCCAAACCTGCCAGTTAACCTGTCAATCACTCAAGTCTTGCAACCTTCCAGCAAGCAAGTCTTGCAACCTTCCAGCAAGCAAGGCTGGAAGAGCTGACCATCTACCATGGGTGAGGGATTGATTACATCAAGAGTACTACTACTGTTTCCAGTGTTATGTTCATCTGTATTCGACTGAAGAAGCCTGGGTGGGGGCGAAACGTTTCGGCAATGAAGATATTTAAGTGTTGCAAATACGTCTCATTCATTCGCTTGTAGGTATTTGTATGCCATCCATAATATGATCCAGCTAGTTAACCTTCCAGTCAGTAAGTCAGCCAGCTAGTTAGCCTTCCAGTCAGTAAGTCAGCCAGCTAGTTAACCTTCCAGTCAGTAAGTCAGCCAGCTAGTTAGCCTTCCAGTCAGTAAGTCAGCCAGCTAGTTAGCCTTCCAGTCAGTAAGTCAGCCAGCTAGTTAACCTTCCAGTCAGTAAGTCAGCCAGCTAGTTAGCCTTCCAGTCAGTACGTCAGCCAGCTAGTTAGCCTTCCAGTCAGTCAGTAAGTCAGCCAGCTAGTTAGCCTTCCAGTCAGTCAGTAAGTCAGCCAGCCAGCTAGATAGTCACTCAGCCATTTAGCAACCCTGTCAGCTTCAGTTTATCACCAATAGTTTCAGCAGCTTCAAGGCACATCGAAGGTCTTGAAGCTGCTTGACAACAATGTCCACAAGCAAAGTTGTCATTTCACTAAAACCAACTTATTGGTTGGAAGCTCAGACCAACGCTGCTGCTGTCAGCGATCTCTCAAGTGCTGAGCCATGGAGATCCTGAGCCTGGGAACACGAGACCCAAACAAAAGATGACGTGTTTGCTGAAGATACGACGCGACTAACGCTCGGTGTAAGAAACAATGCCATGGGGAAAACTCCAAAGGCTTGCATCGCTTGTAATGAAAGCGGAGACACTGGGACTACAACAAGAGAGAGGCAGAGATGTGGATATCGACAGAAAGATGCTCCTATGATTTCGCAAATGTGTTAACTAACTTTTAATAATCGTCCTTGGAGAATCCGATCGGGGGAAAAAAACAACGAGGTCTTCAGCTCCAGCAGAGGACCTGAAGCCATCCGTGTACACAGCAACAGTATCCTAATACTATTGGAAATAGGCCAGAAAGTATAAGCATTATATGAGAAATAATTGTTTACTGGTAAAACGTCTCTCCAGAAAGGCAAACTGATAGGGAGATAGAACAATGGGTAAATAGTATAGGGAATACTACCTTCACAGAGGTGAAATTTAGTGGTATATATTCCCGGACGTGTTTAAAATTAAATAATTTGGAAAACAGCATGTTGACTCTCTGCACTGGCTACATCAGAAGAGTTTGGTCAACATGGCACTAGCAGTGTCAGTGGCAGGAAGTGCACAACGAGGCGTGAATAAAATCATCTTGAAGACAAGATAAGGATCCATTCACCAAACCCGCACGTAGAGACATCTGACGAGATTTCGGTCCGTCCTCGATCTTAACAGTAGTCCAGGATGGACTAAGTGAGAGCTTTTGGCAAATCTTCCCAGTCAAGGTGGACAGACGAAGTATAGTGAGGGGGACCATAAGGAAACACAACTGGGAGGATGGTTCCTCAAGGTTGTTGCATGGAAAAAAATGGAGATAGCAATTGCAATAACTCGCGAAAGAATTACTATGAGTGGGGAAGCAAGCAATGGCGGGTGGGTGCAATGGCGGGTGGGTGCAATGGCGGGTGGGTGCAATGGCGGGTGGGTGCAATGGCGGGTGGGTGCACCAGGAGTGTTGAGGTTCAAGTGGTCGTGATGGTAAGACCTTCCATATATCTCACACTACTGTCTCAGTCCCAAGACTCACGAGGACTAGATTCATCCATTATTTCTACAAGTATGTGATATATATGAGAGATCAAGACGAATGTGAAGGGTAGGTTTTGAAGTACAAGGAGAGAGAGAGAGAGAGAGCAACGCCTATGACACTTGGGACGGTCGTCATATAATGCAGTCGAGGACTACCCTCGACTCCTGGGAAGGAGAGCAGTGGCGTGAAGCTCCTTAGAGATCACGTGAGTAGTGGAGGAAGTGGCTTCTGTAAGCTTAGTGTCGTTGCAAGTGGAGAACTTAGCGGGGGGGGGGGGATCCACAAAACTTCAAGTACTCGGTCAAAGTTTTCGCAAGAGTTGCGACACTTATTCATAAACTTGTCGGTATTGTATACCTGTAATATAATAAAACACTGCGTAACGCAGGGGTATCCTTACTGATGGACACGTTTCGCCCACTCAGGTAATCAGGGACTGATTACCTCAACTTCCACTATTTGCTGTATATATTTCTATTATATCCTTGTATTGTACTGATAAAGCCACGTCTACAAGTAAAGATACCCAGATGTTTCACATGTCTAATTCTTCATCAATAAATGCCGAAGACGGTGGAAGAAGTGGGGAGGTAAATTTGAGGTTATAAGACACTCAACCTTGGTAGGTGGTGGTCAGTCCCTCAGGCACTGTCTAGGTGTCTCAAAGTTCTCTGACAAACGGCGACCTGCCAAATACTGCCAGGAAGTTCACGGCAGCCAAATATAAATTTGACAACATTGATGAGATAACGCTGGCGACCGACCTGGCGGGAAAGGAAGGAAGGAAGGAAGGAATGCCTCATAACGGTAGGCTTTGCAGTGAGCGCTGGCTGCCAAGACCTGCATAATCCTCATTGCAAAGGAGCCTCTTAACATTTCATTAATTTTTATTAAAAGGTTCTAGCGTCATTTTTTCTAACGTTTCTTGCAGTTATTTGAAGTTGTGTTAGGGTAGGCTAGCCTGGGATAGGTTACGTAAAGTATAAAAATGTCTTTTTAAACCAGAAATCAGATAACTAAAAACTGGTTTAACACGTCTGGCAAGGTGGTAACTGGAAAAGTTCAATTCTGTACTAAACATCGTAGCTACAACATACTTTGGAGAGGACACTCGAGACGATGTTTCGGTCCGTCCTAGACCATTATAAAGTCAACAGACTTTATAACTGTTAGGATGAGCCTAAATACCGTCTACTGTTCTTGCCAAAGTATGGGTAAACAGTGGACAGCTGGAGCACCGCTGGTGGGGCGAGAATAGACCAACAATCTCAGTCAATGAATACCACAGAAACTCAACACTCGTCAGGTTCGTGTGTCAGTCTGTTCTGTAGATTGTACAATGACAATGTTCATTTCATCGTCCATTTAAAAAATAAATAAAGCCTATCTAATGCATTAACGTGAAGTAAAGTTAATTATTATTTAACGCATCCTCTTCGTTACTTGGATGATATAAAATTTAGTTAATATATCGGTGTATATCAGTAACATTATTTACCTAAGAGTAGGTTAATAACGCATAGTTTGTGCTTTATGGCATTTTCTTGATGTTTCGCCCACGATGGACTTTATCAAGAACTCAGCCATAAGCCATAAACTATTTTGTATTAACATTCATGTCTCTGGGATGAAGTAGACCTCTTGGAGCCAAGAGAGGGGAGGATGGTGGCCAGGATAAAGGCGGAGTCTGACCCCTGCTGCAGCAGGGGCGGTAGTCAACAGGTGCAACATGGCGAAGTGAGGTGCCTGTTGCAGGTCTACCAGGAACAGACGAACAAGCAGGTCTGGTCGTCCGCCTTAATTAAGATTCCAGGAAGAGGCACAAGAATGCATTAAACCAAAATAATCATTTTCTCTTTCTGCCACTCCTTCCTCCTCCATCACAGAGTCCACCAAGAAGAGGCACTAAACACAGTTACGACCCCTGGGGTAATGGCCAGTGATAAAAGTAAACACTGGAGGTCCTACTAATAATTGGGCCAAAATTGTGTACCCTTCAATGCTGGCTTGACCTCTGCTATAACTGGATCATCTCTAAATATCAAATTTAAGAAGCATTGGTGGCTATAATTATAACCTTAATTTTTAAAGGGGGGTGGAGGGGCAAGCCAGTGGAACGCCTCGGTCAGATGACCAAAAGCTCCAGCTGCGGGTCATCATATGACTAAGACCCGCGTCAGGAAACACTTGTCCTGTTTCCCGACAAACCTTACCTAACCTAATCTAATATAATCTTACCTAACCTAACATCATCAATATCACATAAAGAAAAAGGCACAATGTCCTGACTGGAACAACACACAAATACCCTCACATAGAAGAGAGAATCTTATGATTAATATCACATATTTGCACTCAGCAGAAACCAGAGGAACACTGTAAGCATCACGGAACCAACACAGTCATCAGAGACCCATCAAGAAGGATGAGGAGGGGGAGGGAGGCTTTTGATCTAAGAAACTGGACTTATCCAACACATCTTTGGATCGAACCTGAATGCCTTCCAGGAGCTATGATCCCTACGGGTTTAGCGCTTACCAATGATTGAAATAAAGAATCCACATCAGGGAGAGCCTCACAGCAAACTGCACATATAGTGAATTAACAATAGCAATCGAGCCATAATTGACCAGTCTATTGAAACTATCAAGATCATTACTAAATTTCCACTCGACAAAGAGGCGTGTTGTCCTCCTATAACCGGTAGTTTGGAGACTCAGCCTCAACTGAGTGGAAACAAGGGGCACACGGGTCTCCAAACACAGAACAGTGGCTCCTACTGTCCTGGGTCTTCTCTGTGCGGTGACGCAGGCACCGTATGGAGAAGCCCCTGGCCGGGGAACCTACCTGCACCCGAAGCTGCGGCCAGTGCCTCTCATAACATCCACGGAGGCAGCAGCAACACCCAACATAACGAGGCGTCCACTTGGACAGATTTGAGACACAAATCAGAGTAGACACAAATCAGGATGAGGGGACATACACCAGTCAGTCAAAGATTTATTCCCACATGATACAATGTTTGTGCAGAAAATGGGTGACATTTGGTTGTGCATGCAGAAAGTCCATGGTTATGCAGGGCATTTCGGGCAGTGGCGAGGTGGAACCACCAAGGATAATTACAAACAAGAGCCATTTACAAGTTTAAAAATAATTACGAGATAAATCACAAAACAATACACGAAACCAAGAGCTGGAGCCAAACACCAGTAAACTTCAAACATGAAAACAGACGCTGTAGATCTCCAACATAATCTCCAACACACTACCAGTGTGGAACCATCAACAAACACTGGAACATACATAGATCTCCAACACTAGTGAGAGACCACCTCCAACAATCACTGGAACATATACAGATCTCCAGCACAATGAAAGTGAGAGACTACCACCAACAAACATAGATCTCCAACACACCACCAGTGTGGAACCACCACCAACAACAAACGCCTTAATATACAGCACATCAATCATGATGTTGAGGCTCTCGCTGACTCCATTTGCATACATATGCTTAATGGCAATATTCCTCTTGTTTTCATTGCATGTTGAGGAATATTAATGAGGTTTTTATCCTAAATTTTTTTCGTCTAATTGCTGTTGCAAAGTGGAGAAACCTTGGTGTGTTGTTTGTACTCGCTGAGGTGGACTGATGTCTACTCATGTGTACTCGTTTATTCACTGAGATGTACTTAATGAGTGGTACTGAGTTAAATACTGAGGTGCGTCAGGGAACGTCAGACTAATAGACTAGTTTAGTTAGTCTCTTAGCTGCTCCGATCTTCCTGTAGCTTCTGAAGTGGCTACCTCAGGTGTTCCATGCAGCTGCTGCGTATTGTTGGCTCTGCCATAAGTTATAAACAGTCTGGAAGGACTCGCCTGATTTATCAGAATGCAATCTGATAAATTACATTGTGATACACGTCTGATAGACGTTTATAACTACGATTATACGGCTGACGTGAACCTCGCATGTCATGCGTATACCTAGCTTCATCTCAGGTTTGTGGTCTGTATTAAATAGATAATTTTTCTCTTTCCAAGATTTTAATAATGTTGCCTTGCTAGTGCTGTAATCTAATAATCATTTTTCAAACTATTTTTGAAGTTTGTTCGGGTACTCCTGTAGTACTTCACTGTCTTGTGTATTTATTTTTATCTGACTTACTAACCGAAATTATAAACACACACGGAGGGGTGTGCTAGCTCGTACAAGCATTCTTTGTATGCATATTCACGATGTTCCAGTATTTCTCCATCCTTTCTCAAATAACGTAGAAATATAAATAAAATTCCAAGCGTGCCAAGCCGTAAACCATGCTTCCTCCACCTCGCCTCTCACTGTAAACAATTCTTGTCTCCGGCAAACAGACAGGTAAACAAATTTTCCCTGACGCGGCTCTGGTTGCAATAAATTCTGCACTTGTAAACTTGGCCCCAGGAGAGTCTCGGGTGAACCTCACTTTGCAGCCCAGGTAACCAGTGACAAGTGAGGAATTATCTCTGGTACAACCTCGGTGGCTGAATGTGTGTCTTGGAATAGCCAGGGATTATTCAGAGCCAATGATAAGACCTGAATTATTAGTGAGATCATTTTAATGGTCACGTTTTACTGTGTTAGAAGCCTTCTTAATGTCCAGAAATGTGCAATACACCCATCCCTCTCCTGCCTCACTTCTGTAATTTTGTCTTAGAACTTTGTAAGACAGTCCTTATAATTTCTAAAGTCATGCTAATTATTGTTTATGAACCATTTCTAGGTGCTCCAATACACCTCTGATAATCTTTCCCATGAACTTACTCTGCGTACCAGTTATCCCGACCTGTGGTCTAATGTTTGTTTCCTTAAAATACTGAAACTATATTGTTTTTCCTCTCTCAGGACTCAGACGTATGTTGTCTAGCTTACACAATAACTTCCTCACTACTGTCATATGTTGTCCTGCACCTGCCCCTGGTGTGGGTGGGTGGTGTGTGTTTGCGTGTGCTTACATGGGTGTGCTTGGAGCCTGCCAAACACAACACACATGCACACATAATTGTATGCAAATCTGCTCATCTATAACCTCACTGGCGTTGACAGGTGAGTGAACAGGTGATTGTATTCATAAGCAGCAAGGGAATGGATTACCTCTGCTGGGAGGAGGATTTCTATTTAATTTTCGTGTATCAGGGTATTACATTTTTCAGATGCCAGAAGTGTTTAGAAACGCTCGTGCGTATGGAGAATTAAGACACATGTGCAACATCTTGGTATCTTTATTTGTAGACGTTTCGCCCTCCAGTGGCTTTATCAATACAAGGACATAATGTGAATACCGTATTACTATATACAAAAGATGAGGTAATTAGGCCCTCATTCTTGGCTGAGGGACTGATTACCTCATCTTTTGTATTTAGTTCTTCAGTCTTTACATTATGTCGTTGTACTGATAAGAGTACTGAGTCTTAATAATAATATAATAATCTTTATTTCTACAAGTACATGATACAACTTATACAGACCATAGCTGACATCAATGACATACTATATACAAGGCCCCTGGTTATGCAGAGCATTTTGGGTAACTTAGGTTAATTTTGTCCCCAGGATGCAACCCATACCAGTCGTATGCGTACAAGGTCAATGTTCTGAAGGTCTCCGTCTGGCCCAGTCTCCTAGATAGCCGGAGGACCAGTCATCAGCAGTTTCTCTTCATCTACTCAACACTCAGCAATTAGCAGTTTCACTCTATCACCTATCATTCGTTACACGTATTCCGCATTCAGGAAAGGTTCACCCAACACACAAGACCGCTTGCCCAAACGAGAGATCTGGCCCTCAGCTGACCCCAACTTCCAACATATTTTCTACGCCAGGACCACGTCCATTCTACTGTTTATTCTTTGACAGTCATTCATGACTTAATATGCATACATAGAGAATACATTAACATAAAAGTGTATACTACACACCTGTGTATGGGTAGTATACACGCACAATTGGAGGGTTTCTTGAACAGGCGAAGTGTGTATTGGTAAACAGTCTGACAGATGATAACTACAACAGGCTAAGTATCTGTCGTCAAGTACCTTAGACAACTGGTAAGTAACACAAGCAAAAGTTACTTAGAATAAAATATTTCTAGGTCAAAGAAAGTGTTGGAAAAGCGATCACTTCTCACGAAGTCTAGTAAATCTTAGTTTATCCACTGTAGTGCTTGTGTTTCCTAACAACTGAAAAGAAACGGGGGGTTGGACTGGAGAGAGAGAACGATAGAAAGAGAAAACGAAAGGGAGAACGATAGAGAGAAGGAAAGAGAGAGAATAAGAGAGAAAAAACGAAATAAACGAAAGGCCAAACGAAATAACGAACGAACGAACGAAATAATGGAATTCACTGCAACGATTGTGTAAAAGTTTAAACCTGGGAAGTTAGTAGGCAAATCAAAGTTTCTTGAGACGTGTTGAGTGAGATCTGTAGCCCCCTCTCTCTCTCTCTCTCTCTCTCGCTCTCTCTCTCTCTCTCTCCTCTCTCTCTCTCTCTCTCTCGCTCTCTCTCTCTCTCCTCTCTCTCTCTCTCGCTTCTCTCTCTCGCTCTCTCTCTCTCGCTCTCTCTCTCTCTCGCTCTCTCTCTCTCTCTCGCTCTCTCTCTCTCTCTCTCTCTCTCTCTCTCTCTCGCTCTCTCTCTCTCTCTCTCTCGCTCTCTCTCCTCTCTCTCTCTCGCTCTCTCTCTCCTCTCCTCTCTCTCTCTCTCTCTCTCGCTCTCTCTCTCTCTCCTCTCGCTCTCCTCTCTCTCTCCTCTCTCTCTCTCTCTCTCTCTCTCTCTCTCTCTCTCTCCTCTCTCTCTCTCTTAGGAAGTTCCGTTGTAGAGATATGTTGGGTGTGATTCGTAAGGTCTCGTAGAGACCTGGGCTGTAGCAAGCCATCCTCTTCACTCGCATAAACATCTCTGCAAATTTCTCACATACAGTTTGTAGCATGGTTTGCTACAGCAGAGCTCCCTACGAGAGCCTACAGATCACACCTCTACATCAGGGCTTCCTACAAGAGCACCTACAGGTCACATCCATTACGCCTGACGTGAATTTCTCAGAGTTTATAGCAAACAAAGAGGGAACTACAAATAGGAAGCTCGTCTCTCCCGTTCAGGAGACGGAGGATCAAGCCTCCATTTCGTCTTGCACTGAATAGCCTACATGTGTTTAACGCTTAAGAATTATTAAAAAAAAAATTGTAAGCAAATTTGTTAGGTTACTTAAGTTGTCCTCCAGTCATAAAAAATAACCCATTATAACATCACAAAGGTAAGTAAGTATATACGTCTGTGATCAAGTTGATAAAATGTGCGGTTGGAACAGAAAACGGGAAGCAACTGAGTGGTAGATATAAATGTCTGATTTTTTTTTTGTAGGGTAGATACTACAGTGCTACAAGGCAGGTACTGACTACAGTAGTGTTGTAGGGTAGGTACTGTTGTGCTACAACGCAGATACTGACTACAGTAGTGTTGTAGGGTAGAAACTACAGTGCTACAAGGCAGGTACTGACTAAAGCTGCAGTAACGAGGGCGGCAGCACAGTCGAGAGCGAGGCTCTGGTGGTCTTCCAGGGCCACCACCGCCAGGAACCACGAGACGCCCTCCAGCGGCAGCAGGGACACGGCCGCCCGCAGGTCTCGCTTGTGACGGCTCATCACCTCGTGTTTTACGCCGTCACGGAGGTCCAACAGCACCTTCTGTGCCGCCACGCACACACCCGCGTTCACCTGCAACAGGAGGAGAGACGATATTGAGGTGAGGGGGTTAAATCTACGCAATTAAATGTCCACGCAAACACTCACTCAAGGACGGATATAGTTGTGTAATCTTCAAGGACAGTTTAGAAGCAGGAGGTCCTACTTAAGTTTGTGAAGGGTGTGATGTGATGCCACTCTTGGTGAAACGTTTCATTTAATGCCCCTTGCTGCAACACAGTTTACAAAAGTTCACCTTCAAGAAGCACTTAAAGAACATAGACAGTTGCTTCCCCAGCGGCATATCTGCGTTCACCTATAGTGGCAAGACAATATAACCACAATCTTAGTGACTGGGGATGGTGGGGAGATAATATGTCTTAGTGAATGTGGGGTTTGGTGCCTCTTGACGTATCTGTTGGGAAAGATAGTGGCATGCTCCTAGGGTAGGTATTTATATTGTATTGTTTTACTGAGATATTCACTTGGGTAAAGCGATCCCCCGACCCCAGTGACCACAGACAAGGGCGGTTGTATGAATGGTATACAACGCCAACAAGATGAAGAATTAGACACATGTGCAACATCTGGGCGTCTTCATTGTAGACGTTTCGCCCTCCAGTGGCTTTATCAATACAAGGACATAATTGGAAGACTGTAGAGCTATATACAAAAGATGAGGTAATCAGTCAGCCTTGGAGTTTCTGAAGAGTACAGTAGTCTTCACAGACAAGGGCACAGCCGTTTAATTACGTTGAGAGACTTTTCATGTGGGTTATTTGGCTTCACCTAAAAAATGTGGCGTACAGATGTAAGGGTTCACCCACGATCAGTGAGTGACGAGTCTAATAACAGATGTGAAGGAAGGGAGGGGGGAAAAGAGGCATTAGAACAGCTGTAATTAGTTCACCTAACAAGCTAAGTGCAGTGAAGTTCTCATTACACACTGAGAAACATATTTTACTCGTGTCGTCACCTGAACACAGAATAGGTGATTACGACGCATGTTTTGGTATTTTTATTGTTAAAACTTTTCGCCTACACAGTGGGCTTCTTCAGTCAAATACAGAGGCAGCAGGTGTAGCAGTGAAACGAAGACGATGTAATCAGTCCATTAACCTTGGAGAAATAGTATTTGAGGTGGTCAGTCCTTCAGCCTGGAGTCGATAAAAAGCATACGTATAGCCTTAATGACCCTAGTGTTGTTGACAGGTGTTCAAACCCATTAACCAACCACAATGGTACGTCATTGAGTGGTCATCACCTCAGATGACATGACGCACCTCACAAGACATTTTTCCGTGACGAAGGAACTCCCATCATTATGGTACTGGCTGTCAGGGAAATGGTAGGGAGCGCATAACCATTTCAACCTGGATAAGTAAGAGAAACGATGAGAAACGCATCCACCGCGTAATTTTAGTAAACAAAGGGAAGGCATCACCGGGAGCAGCACAGATACCCAGGTGTTAAGTTATTATTTCTGTTTTAGAAGTAGTGGTGGTAGTAGTACTACCACTACTACTACTACGACTACTTCCACTACCAGCATCTCTGTTTTCTTACGTGTGAAGGTTGATTGTGAATGGCTTTATGCGATGGTATAGGCGAAGCGTCTCAGAGATAGGTACCAAAGTGTTGCCCATGTGTCTTACTCATCAGTGGGTTTAAAAGCAATCGATGGCATTAAGAATGTATGTAGTGTGCAGACGAGCAGTCAAGGTGTTGCGTAGGTCACATGACCACCTCAGTGCGCACGTTGAGATAACATACCTCTTCTGTTTACTTTTGTTCGGTTAGCATAACAACATGCTAATACTCTTATTGAATAATGAGTTGAAATGAATATATTAGTGTTTATATAAGCTGGAATAAGACTGATAATATAAAAAACCCACTTTAGCTCAAAGGGCGCCCGGAAGCGCACCCACTCTACGCTGAGAGCGCCCGGAAGCGCACCCGCTCTACGCTGAGGGCGCCCGGAAGCGCACCCGCTCTACGCTGAGGGCGCCCGGAAGCGCACCCGCTCTACGCTGAGAGCGCCGGAAGCGCACCCGCTCTACGCTGAGAGCGCCCGGAAGCGCACCCGCTCTACGCTGAGAGCGCCCGGAACACAAATCCCCGCCCTTGCCCTAGAAGTCGATGGCACACACAAAAAAAGAAAGTGTACATTACCCGTGGCAGCAGAGGAGTACGAGTGTGCGTGTGGACTGTAAAAGCCACTTTGTGTCAAGCACAAATTTATGAAAATAGGAACTTGACCATAAAAGTGCTAGGGGGGAAAAAGTGGAATCACACTTTTTTTTTCCCCCGAAGTTTTTTATTTTTGGTGCTGATGTTGGAAATGGTTTTTTTCCCAGATCCAGAAAAAAAAAGTAATAGAATGCTCGTTTAATAATAGAAAGGCTAGAGGTCCGAGTTTCAAAAGAAAAAAAAAACTAAAATGAATTTTTAAGACGTGGAAATCTGGTGGTCTTCTTAATGTTCGGAGTTTTAATGAGGTGGGCTTAGTCTTGGCAGGGGTTAATGGGTTAAAGTTGATTTTTATACGTATATATATATATATATATATATATATATATATATATATATATATATATATATATATATATATATATATATATATATATATATATATATATATATATATATATATATATATAAACTAAAGTGTAATGAACACTTGTCAGTGCTTAATAATAACTCAGGTGGGGACACATTCAGAATATTAATTTATCTGTATATTTCTCCACTTTAATAACTAGTGCTTCTACTGTATCATTTGATGAACTCAAGAGTTCACTGGAGTAACATGTGTCTTGCACACTGACCCAATACTCAGTGAGATTTTTTACTGTCTTCACCCATAGATCGCTATCCAAAGTACCTCTTGTGTGTTTCTGTGACTGTTTCAAACACTCTGTTTACTTTTCAAACCTTGAATGATGGCAAAATGAAGGTGGATTTATTATTTGGGATACCTGGGTTTAGTGTAAGTTTCCTTAGTATCTGTGATGCTATGATGTCTTGTAGTATGGCCCCTGGTGTTTACATTTCTGGTGTTCCCAGTACTGACTGTAATGGATCCTGGTGTGTGAAGAACTGCTACAAATATTCAATTGTCTTGTCTCTATTTTCTTTACTATGCCTTCGGCCTCTTCATAGTTTATTCTATATTGTTGTGTACTCTTTAAGTGGTAATTTAGGCAATTAGAATCCTAACCCTGTCTGGTTAGTAATGATTTGCATATCTCTGAGTGAATTCCCTGCACTCTTCATCAAAGCAGAGCTCTCTCTCCTGCAGTATTCGCCTCAATTTGCTGAGTTGTTCTTTCATTTTAGAAATAGAGAAGATTTGGTTTCGACAGTGTGTGTTCGTATGGTGAGGTAATGCGAGTATATAGTCACTGGAATTCGTATTTGTCCTCATAACAAATGCTGCTAGGGATCTGTCCTCGTTAGTCAAACAGCCTGGCAGGCATTGCCTAACTGGAAGAGGTTTTGTCATGTTCCATTGATTGATGGGACATCATTAACTCATTTTTATTTTTTCTATTTTTTTCACAGGATCTTCTAGTCAGGCAGCAGCCTGAGCACAGACTGCTTTAATAATATGTGGCAAAGTCCTGACATGTTAGTTTGATTGCTTCTTTGACGTTATTTGTTACGGTGAAACGTTGAAGGGTGCTGTGTCTGCTTGCTGGCAGGGACAGAACACAACATAAGAATGGAGAAACACTGTAGCAAGGCATACTGGCCCATACAATCCAGATCCTTCTCAAAAATAGCCATTCCCACAAATCCACTTGTCCAACCTTTTCCCAAAGCTACCCAAGCATTTGCTTCAATACCTCAGGTACTAACCAGACCCAACCATTCTCACTCGTATATTTATCCAATCTCCTTTGGTCTTAGCTTCTTACTCTACCCGACAGATTGTTCCACGCATCGACAATCCTCCTGCTTCTCACAGATGGAGCCACTTCTGTTAAGACTTTAATCTTTTCCTTCATATCCGACATGTGCCATGTTCTCCAGCGTCCCTTTGACGTCTTTGGCTTGCAGGAACTTGGCTCTTCTGCCACTGATAGTTACAAGGGTGAAGTTAATCTTTGCCGAGATGTACTGGGAAAGTGATCCGAGAAGAGCCTGGGGGTGGAGCAGGGATCAGTGGTTATGGTGTAAACATTGGTAATAGATAAGACAAGTTGCTTAAGAAAAACATAAAAGCAAACACTAGGACATATTTATTAGAAAACGTTTCGGTCCTGGGACTTTGATCACTGTCCCTACGTGGGCCAGGAGCTGGGACTCTGCTTGGTAACTACAGGCTTAACCCCAGTCAGCGGCAGGAGGGAAGAATTTTTGGACATTAAAACGTAAGGAAAAAATTATGCTTCCGAAATGCATGATGTCCCTGGCTAATTATCATTTACCTGGCGTGTTAGGAATTACCCAGATAACGAGGGAGTTATTCCCGAGACTGTCTGCAGGCTGGGGCACAAGTGGGAGTTACTCCCTAGACTGTCTGCAGGCTGGGGCACAAGTGGGAGTTACTCCCGAGACTGTCTGCAGGCTGGGGCACAAGTGGGAGTTACTCCCGAGACTGTCTGCAGGCTGGGGCACAAGTGGGAGTTACTCCTGGACTGTCTGCAGGCTGGGGCACAAGTGGGAGTTACTCCTAGACTGTCTGCAGGCTGGGGCACAAGTGGGAGTTACTCCCAGACTGTCTGCAGGCTGGGGCACAAGTGGGAGTTACTCCCTAGACTGTCTGCAGGCTGGGGCACAAGTGGGAGTTACTCCCGAGACTGTCTGCAGGCTGGGGCACAAGTGGGAGTTACTCCCGAGACTGTCTGCAGGCTGGGGCACAAGTGGGAGTTACTCCCTAGACTGTCTGCAGGCTGGGGCACAAGTGGGAGTTACTCCCGAGACTGTCTGCAGGCTGGGGCACAAGTGGGAGTTACTCCTAGACTGTCTGCAGGCTGGGGCACAAGTGGGAGTTACTCCCTAGACTGTCTGCAGGCTGGGGCACAAGTGGGAGTTACTCCCGAGACTGTCTGCAGGCTGGGGCACAAGTGGGAGTTACTCCCGAGACTGTCTGCAGGCTGGGGCACAAGTGGGAGTTACTCCCGAGACTGTCTGCAGGCTGGGGCACAAGTGGGAGTTACTCCCGAGACTGTCTGCAGGCTGGGGCACAAGTGGGAGTTACTCCCGAGACGATCTGCAGGCTGGGGCACAAGTGGGAGTTATTTCCGAGACTGTCTGCAGGCTGGGGCACAAGTGGGAGTTATTCCGAGACTGTCTGCAGGCTGGGGCACAAGTGGGAGTTATTCCGAGACTGTCTGCAGGCTGGGGCACAAGTGGGAGTTATTCCGAGACTGTCTGCAGGCTGGGGCACAAGTGGGAGTTATTTCCGAGACTGTCTGCAGGCTGGGGCACAAGTGGGAGTTATTTCCGAGACTGTCTGCAGGCTGGGGCACAAGTGGGAGTTATTCCCGAGACTGTCTGCAGGCTGGGGCACAAGTGGGAGTTATTCCGAGACTGTCTGCAGGCTGGGGCACAAGTGGGAGTTACTCCGAGACTGTCTGCAGGCTGGGGCACAAGTGGGAGTTATTCCCGAGACTGTCTGCAGGCTGGGGCACAAGTGGGAGTTACTCCCGAGACTGTCTGCAGGCTGGGGCACAAGTGGGAGTTATTTCCGAGACTGTCTGCAGGCTGGGGCACAAGTGGGAGTTATTCCCGAGACTGTCTGCAGGCTGGGGCACAAGTGGGAGTTATTTCCGAGACTGTCTGCAGGCTGCGGCACAAGTGGGAGTTACTCCCGAGACTGTCTGCAGGCTGGGGCACAAGTGGGAGTTATTCCCGAGACTGTCTGCAGGCTGGGGCACAAGTGGGAGTTACTCCCGAGACTGTCTGCAGGCTGGGCACAAGTGGGAGTTATTCCCGAGACTGTCTGCAGGCTGGGGCACAAGTGGGAGTTATTTCCTAGACTGTCTGCAGGCTGCGGCACAAGTGGGAGTTACTCCCGAGACTGTCTGCAGGCTGGGGCACAAGTGGGAGTTATTCCGAGACTGTCTGCAGGCTGGGGCACAAGTGGGAGTTATTCCGAGACTGTCTGCAGGCTGGGGCACAAGTGGGAGTTATTTCCGAGACTGCAGGCTGGGCATGGGAGTACTCGACGCAGGCTGACAAGTGGGAGTTATCCCGAGACTGCAGGCTGGGGCACAAGTGGGAGTTACTCCGAACTGACTGCAGGCTGGGCACAAGTGGGAGTTACTCCCGAGACTGCAGGCTGCGGCACAAGTGGGAGCTACTCCCGAGACTGCAGGCTGGGACACAAGTGGGAGTTACTCCCGAGACTGCAGGCTGGGGCACAAGTGGGAGTTACTCCCGAGACTGCAGGCTGGGGCACAAGTGGGAGTTACTCCCGAGACTGCAGGCTGGGACACAAGTGGGAGTTACTCCCGAGACTGCAGGCTGGGGCACAAGTGGGAGTTACTCCCGAGACTGCAGGCTGGGGCACAAGTGGGAGTTACTCCCGAGACTGCAGGCTGGGGCACAAGTGGGAGTTACTCCCGAGACTGCAGGCTGGGGCACAAGTGGGAGTTACTCCCGAGACTGCAGGCTGGGGCACAAGTGGGAGTTACTCCGAGACTGCAGGCTGGGGCACAAGTGGGAGTTACTCCCGAGACTGCAGGCTGGGGCACAAGTGGGAGTTACTCCGAGACTGCAGGCTGGGGCACAAGTGGGAGTTACTCCCGAGACTGCAGGCTGGGGCACAAGTGGGAGTTACTCCCGAGACTGCAGGCTGGGGCACAAGTGGGAGTTACTCCGAGACTGCAGGCTGGGGCACAAGTGGGAGTTACTCCCGAGACTGCAGGCTGGGGCACAAGTGGGAGTTACTCCCGAGACTGCAGGCTGGGGCACAAGTGGGAGTTACTCCCGAGACTGCAGGCTGGGGCACAAGTGGGAGTTACTCCCGAGACTGCAGGCTGGGGCACAAGTGGGAGTTACTCCCGAGACTGCAGGCTGGGGCACAAGTGGGAGTTACTCCCGAGACTGCAGGCTGGGGCACAAGTGGAGTTACTCCCGAGACTGCAGGCTGGGGCACAAGTGGGAGTTACTCCCGAGACTGCAGGCTGGGGCACAAGTGGGAGTTACTCCCGAGACTGCAGGCTGGGGCACAAGTGGGAGTTACTCCCGAGACTGCAGGCTGGGGCACAAGTGGGAGTTACTCCCGAGACTGCAGGCTGGGGCACAAGTGGGAGTTACTCCCGAGACTGCAGGCTGGGGCACAAGTGGAGTTACTCCCGAGACTGCAGGCTGGGGCACAAGTGGGAGTTACTCCCGAGACTGCAGGCTGGGGCACAAGTGGGAGTTACTCCCGAGACTGCAGGCTGGGGCACAAGTGGGAGTTACTCCCGAGACTGCAGGCTGGGGCACAAGTGGGAGTTACTCCCGAGACTGCAGGCTGGGGCACAAGTGGGAGTTACTCCCGAGACTGCAGGCTGGGCACAAGTGGGAGTTACTCCCGAGACTGCAGGCTGGGGCACAAGTGGAGTAAGGAGGTAAGAAGAGACAGGTAAGTGAAATGAACGATAAAGGGATGAGGATTATAAGACCTTAAGAACGATAACAGCTCTTCCCACTCTCCCACTGTCAGGG
>WNWK01000751.1:75000-222500 GCA_009830355.1 Cherax destructor
TTGCCTGTCAACAGTGTATCAACAGTATCTGTTAAACCAAGAACCTAATAATACAAGGGAAGTATTAAAATGAGCTCGTTAACAGAAGCCATAAACATGGTAAACGGGCAGGTTTAACATGAAGTATAAAACACCGTTACTGTTAACAGAAGTGACGAGGATGCACAAAGAACCACAGTGAAAGAGACAAAACAGGAAGTAAAAAAGAGAACACAGAACAGCAACAATGAAAACTCATGAAAAAAAAGAGCTGACGGGAACCCTGAGGGAGGGAGGCTGAGGGAGAGAGATAAAGAGGGAGGCTGAGGGAGAGAGATAAAGAGGGAGGGAGGGAGGTAAGGAGAGGGAGAGAAACATGGAAAGGGTGAGGCAGGTTAGGGAAGAAAGAGGGAGCAACAGGGAAGGGAGAATATAGAGGACCACGAGGGGAGAACAAGGAAGAGAGAGTTGCAAAGGGATAAAGTGAAACTGAGAGATAGGGAGAAGGAAAGAAAAGGGGAAATGAAACAGGAAAAGGAAAGAAGAGGGAGGGAGAGATCAGAGGAATAAGGAGATGATAAAACCTTCACCAGTTTGCAGTGTGTGAGAGGATGTTACTGTTGCAGTGTGCACAACTAAATGGTTATGACTATGACCATAATTTTTAAAGGGGTGGACCGGTAAGCCAGCGGAAGGCCTCGGTCAGATGACCAAAAGCTCCAACGGCGGGTCATCATATGACAAAAACGGCGTCAGGAAACACTTGTCCTGTTTACTGACGAACCTAACTAAACCTACTGTTGGAGTAGTAAGAATTTTATTAATTAGGTATTATTGGTCCAAGAGGCCAGGAACCAATAATACACAGGCCAGGAGCTAAGACTCGACTCTCACATGAATAACTGCGAATACATGCCATTCTTTCTTAATGTGCTATGACGAGGTGATAAACATTTCTGGTATATCTTCTTGACCTCCTTGGATATATAAGCCAGGCACCAGCTGCCTTAGCCATTAAAGTGTGTTGTCACCATGGAGAAGAAAGACAAGAGACACAGAGGGGTTGCAGTGCACACCTCATGCCCAGTAGTATAATATAGACAGTCCCAGACACTGCTATACCACAGAGTCCAGTATAGATCATCAAATGGTATATAATACTGACAGGATGATGAATAAGATGATGAATAACTCCGACGCGGCTTGGTACTCATTCCAGAACAATTCTCTGCTCTCCAATGTTTTGCAGTCGTTCCATGACGTCGAGCATTAAATTTGGTTTGTAATGAATGTCCATCAGGTTGTGTAGCGCTCCCAGCGAGTCACTGAGGACGACCGTCCCTGGGTCTCCCTGGCGAGTCACTGAGGACGACCGTCCCTGGGTCTCCCTGGCGAATCACTGAGGACGACCGTCCTGGGTCTCCCTGGCGAATCACTGAGGACGACCGTCCCTGGGTCTCCCTGAAGTTGAATGTATTGTAGGGACCTTCATACTCTATACGGGTTTGCAGACAACGTGCCTCTGGATATAGGAATTTATCTACGAACGCACATGCTGTCTTCCCAGACGTCCGTGATCCGCCATAAATGGTTTAGAAAACCGACAAGTTGAAAACTGTACTTTTCTCAAGATTGATGGACTGAACACATCGACTCCAGGCCCGAGGGACTTATCTCAACATCCTCCTCTTCCACCGTTCTTCTCTGTATTGGACTGAAGAAACCACTGACTGGCGAAACGTTTCCTCAATAAAGATTCCTAAATGTTGCAAAAGTCTCAATCTTCAGTCAATATATAATGCCCTGTAAGTGCGTACCCGCCCCTACAAAGGTGCCTAGACTGCTCCATTCCACTGGTGTGGTGGTGTGTTCAAGAGAATCTAATTCACGCACTTATGGCAAAGAAAGCGTCCCACCAATATGGTCTTTATTTCTCAACCATCCTTTCAAATCAGTTCCTGTCTCAAATTTTCCACTACTTGCTATTGATAAAAAGTGGAACTCGTAGAATTTGCATATAAGTTCTTGGTCTGGGTGTCCACCGACTGTCTTAGTGCGACAGGCATACAACAGTCCCAATGTGGGCTTCCACTCCCAAGGGGTTTGTGCAAGACGACTTAAGCGCACATATCACTGTTCATATAACTTCGTAACAGATTCTGTTCAACTTCTCTAAGTGGCAGTCCACCGCAGATCCTCACAGAAAACCTGTGCAACTGTCCAGACAGAGTTAATCTTTGTTTACTTAGCTGATAGTCTCTGCACTTGTGTTATTCAAGTGAGACCACTCTCACTGGCTTCAGATATGCAAGAGCCTTTCTGTGAGGGGTTTTGTTGCATCCGTAAAGTCGAAGTCGTGGGGGAAAGGGGTCAAAGAAGCTTAGGCTTGGTAAAGACTATTTCGTTTTTGCCACAAAACATTTAGTCCCAACGTCGAGACTAGTCGATAAACGAGAAACGTGTGCAATATTTGGGTACCTTTATTTTGGACACATCTGGCCAGCCAATGGCTTCTTCAGTCCAGTGCAGAGAAAGGCTGGGGGACTGATTACCTCAAACTCCTCGTCTTTCCCCATTCTCTGCACTGGACTCAAGAAGCCACTGACTAGCGAAACGTTTCCAGAATAAAGATACGTAAATGTTGCACAAGTCTCATTTATCAACTTGTGGATTTTCTCAACCATTTATTCCAAATAGAAACTGACCCTGGACTGCTCGAAGGAACGTCGACGCAAGACCCCGTTCACGTGATGAGGGTCCGGGTTCAATTCCCGGCGAAGGGGTGGGAACATCGGACGTGTTTCCGTACACCTATGTTCACCCATCAGTAAAATGGGTACCTGGGTGTTAGTGGACTGGTGTGGGTTGCATCCTGGGACAAAACTGACCTAATTTGCCCGAAATGCTCTGCATAGCAAGCGGCTTTCTGTATAGTAGTATGTCAGCTATGGTCTGTATACCTTGTACATGTCCTTGTAGTAAATAAAGATATTATTAATTCAGACATGCTGTCACCCCTTGCCACTATTAGACCTGCATAAAGGAGGAGGAAATTGAGTTTGTATGTGGAATCTCCGTAAGTATATCTTAGTTTCCCTTAAATCAGAAATAATTATAGATAACACAAGAGATCACTAAATAATTTTATTTATAACAAATATCACCTAAGTTGAAAACCACTTTCAAAAAAAATATATCAATATCAACAGGGAAGTACGCTTAGCACAGTGCTATGGTATGCAATTAGTAACTGTGCAGGGACAATCTTTCCTACTCAACACCAACACAAGCTTTTCGACGATAAAAAAGGCTTGCACAAATTTTGCCTCTAGGTTGCCAGATAGTTGCATACTGACCATCCTCTCCATCATTATATATAGGCAACTCATCAGAGCCATGAAGCGATGACTGCATGACGAGGATGCTTCCCTGGTGTGAGGATAGAAGGTGGTCGCTCTCTTCTACAACTCTGGTACTGTTCTGGTACTGTTCTGGTGCTCCACACAGTATTCGGAGACACGCCCTGTATGACCCTAATAAGTTTAGCGCTTCTTTTTGATTATAATAATAATGTTGGAGACATGTTAGCTGGCCATTTATTAGCTATTTGAGGAAACAATATTGTATATTATCCCCCCCTGGGTTGTCCACAACCATAAAGCTCTCTGAGATCTGACATTGTCTGTCATGATTGTAAGGTGCATCGTCCCCTCCATGGAACACCAGACCCTCTTTCTATGGCCTGTTTGTGTTGTCTCAAGTGATTGGCGAGTTCATCTCCACCGACCGATTCAAAATAGTCTGCAACCCTTTCCAAAATACTAAGTGTCCATGATCATTTCTCCTTGGATCTGTAAGGACACCAAGGGCTCTCGTGGGTCCCTACATAGACTAGATCAGGGATTCTCAACTTTTCCTCCATCATTTATCATTTATCCCCTCGGTTTGATGTATGTCTCCATTTATCCCCTTACTTCCATACACAAAATTTATAGCCACCTTAAAGGGACAGAAAAAACAAGGTCAGAAAATTTTAGTTTAATTATTGTTCAATTATCAGGTACATCAAATATTTACCCCTTGCCATGTAATTTTTTACCCCAAGGGGTAAATTTACCCCTGGATGAGAATCATTGGACTAGATCGTAGAGACGAGTATTCGTCCATTTAGGGGCGATACTTGTGTAGGCCACGAGTCCGTCTTCACCTTTAATATGGTTCGCTGGCCAGGGCTTTCACTTTTTTTTTTTGGTATTGGACCGAACTCTGGGTATTGTTATTTCTTTATAAATAATAAAACATCCGTTTGCGCCAAGCCTCTTTTTCAGCAAGTTCTGTTCCACCAGTGATTTGTGTAACCCTGACGGTGTGGTGTGTACTCACCTATTTGTGGTTGCAGGGTTCGAGTCATAGCTCCTGGCGCCGCCTCTTCACTGATCGCTACTAGGTCCTCTCTCTCCCTGCTCCATGAGCTTTATAAAACCTCATCTTAAAACTATGTATGGTTCCTGCCTCCACTACGTCACTTTCTAGGCTATTTCACTTCCTGACAACTCGTGTGTGTGTGTGAAACCCTACAAAAAAACCTCCTTTCAAAAAGGCTGCTCTCGTTCGTTACTCATTTGGCCCACTGTGGTGACATTGCTAATAAGATTAATTTCCGTGCATCCAGCATCCACCAGGCATGTGACTTGTCTTGCGCCTTTCCTAAGCCCTCAGTGATGGTAGAGGAAATAGTCAGTCACACAAGCCATCATAAGCCACCTACGTGAGCCAGGTCCTCCGCTGGAGGCGATGGCTAACTCTAGATAGGAGAGGGTGGTATTTAGATGTGTCGGTATTAAAGATCCTAAGATTCTTGTCGGCGCAGAAGTCCATCACGTTTCTTCCCTTGCATCCTGATTGGGTGATCCCCATGCAAGGTGTCTGGAATTAAAATCTCCTACCAACATGAGCAGGAGAGGGAGCTGGGACAAAAGTCCATTTAGCATTAGAGCAGGTATTCTTACCGCCCCAGGATATACAAAACAGCAGATGATGACTGTTCTATCTTCATGGATAATACTGCCAACTACCACTTCCAGCTGCGTGTTTAACGAGATCTGCCAACTCCTATACTGAAGCACTCTCCTTCCTCTGACATCTGTGCTTCCAAAATACACTGTATACTCTAAAGTACGATCACTTGCCCACACAGCTCAGTGTCCTATAGATCCACAATACCAAGCACAATTTCCTGAAGTAATCTCTGAATAAAAGGCAGCCGAGTTCTATAGCTATTTACATTCCATAAGAGGACAATATTGTTAAAATGAATGAATATCGAATTTACCATTGTTGTCAGGAGCACTGGTAAAAATGGTGTCATTTGTCATGCCTAAATTGTCCATTTATCCGGGTTCCGTTTAATGTTCTCTCGACATTCTTGACACACACGGTTAACCGAATCCAGTTGGAAGAATGTGTTAGGCTGTTATTCCCAGCAACCTCCACCGACCTTCCCCGAGCTCTGCTATTCTGGGATGTTACATACTTGCCTGTGGACCAGAGTGAGAAGTGGGAGTCCTGGGCATATGTGGCACAGGTGGCAGCCTAGGGTGCCAACTGTAACAAGGGGCTAAAAACTATGCTTCCCCCCCCCTCAGACTTCAGTGCTTGCACTTTAAAGTAAAAACCACGTTTGAAGGTAATTAGACCTTAGGAACGGCACTCAGAGCTGGTTTCATCTCATGAACTAGTGAGGGAGAAGTGCTGAGTCCATCGTCTGGTACAGACACTGTTGAGTCACTCCTTGATATTCTCTGAGAGTTCCCAGGTTACCTGATTCAGTGTCATTCTCCCTGTGATACTAGCACATGTTTTCTCTTCATATCCACAGCCTGTGCATAAGAGTTGGACCAAGATCTCCTCTGCTCTTAGAAACGACATTTTGTGCTCTTCAGTATCTCGCATTCCACAGTATAAAGTGGACATGTCCTGTCAAAAGTGTCGTTGTGGTCCCTGGCAGGTTTCCACAGCTGTTGCCTGATAAAGGTGACGGGTATGACCATCCCCCCAACAGTAGAAGCACGTTTCTTTTCCTTTACAGCCTGCCCTAATGTGGCCAAACTTTCTGCACATCTTGCACACACCATTACTTCTGGGTTGGTATTGCAATAAACGTGAAAACTGCTAGTGGCGTCCCAGCCTTCACACTATTTTTATAAGATACGAGCGTAAATGACCCTCTGTGACTTATAATACTATACTAATCCTATCAATAATATTTTTTTTAAAGGGGTGGACACACAAGCCAGTGGAAGGCCTCGGTCAGATGATCAAAAACTCCAGCTGCAGGTTATCATATGGCTAAGACCCGCATCAGGAAACAATTAACTTGTTTCCTGACAAAACTTACCTAACCTTGAGGACACAACACTTGTCCTAACCTAGCTACGCTAAAGTTCCATTCATCAATATGGGAAATAAATAAACCCCTTTGAATTCTCTTTGTGCTGGTGTAACTGGTATGGGTACTAGCTATGATATAAAGTTGTTCTGCCCACTATATGGTTGATCCATACTATGTTAGGAAGTTCCATTAATAAGTTAGTAGATTTCTGTGGATGTTCTGTTGATACTTCTCTCGCCGATTCCATCATCGCCTTTGCTATATAAATAAATTGTATATATAATATATATGATATCCCTGGATGCACACCTGAGATACTTGTGTGCCATCTGCTTGTTGACGCTGAACCATCACATTACTAAATTAGTGGGCATGATAGTGGCTTTCTTTGTACCAATCAGGTTATGAAATGTAAACATACATTTTAACCTTTGCAGAGAAATAAACTTTTAATTTTGATTTGATTTAGTCTCATTAAACTGGATAACTAGTCTACACACTGGCACTACCACTCACCAGGATAAGTGTACACACTGGCACTACCACTCACCAGGATAAGCGTACACACTGGCACTACCACTCACCAGGATAAGTGTACACACTGGCACTACCACTCACCAGGATAGGTGTACACACTGGCACTACCACTCACCAGGATAAGTGTACACACTGGCACTATGAAGGAGACCAGCATCCCTCGTTCCACAGACATCCAGCAGTAGCGTCGTGTCTCGTACCCTCCCGGGTTGACCACGTATGAAACCTGTAACAGAGAGAGAGAGGGGGGACTTAAATCCGCGTGTGGTTGACGGGTTCGTCCTCCCAACACCACAGTCTCACAACATGAGTCCTAGGATGGAAAGGAAATATTACAGGATTAACAACTATTAAGAGGGTAACTAAATGTATAATTAAGTTTATTTAGGCACACGCACACATAAGTACAATTATCATACATTGGATAACCCCCAAAATATCAGAAAATTAACTTATTTCCATACCTGACCCGTCCTAATAAGTTAGTTAGTTCAGACTCTCAGGTAAGGACCCACTAGGGGCGAGGGGAAAGTGGGGACAGAAGAAGAATAGCCGGTGAGAGGAAGAGCTGAAGTAGAAGAGAAAGAGTCAGGACTAAACCCAACAGTCTAACTACTTTCTTTATAGAGTCCTAATAACTACTGTCACATTCTCATTTAAGGCTTGCAGCCTGTTTCTAAGTTAGGTTGGGTTACGTTATGTTACATTAGTTTTTATTAGGTAAGGTTAGGTCACTGACTTTTTTAGATTATCCTAGATAATTTACACTTTGATGATTGTGCTTGTGTACCTGTACCGAAATGAACTTAGTAACGGAAAAACTACAAGATTATAAGATAAAAAGACGATAAAAAAAAAGTAAGTCTGCCATGCGAACAGAAAACGGGGAGCCACTGCGTGTGAGTGGTATAAGTCATATTTCAACTGTTCAGGGCACTGTCAACAGTCACCCATTTGATTGTTGCAACAGTGCCATGATGTCTGTAGTACACTGAATTTAAGAATACGTCATCTGACGTATTTATGAGACAAAGTATTAGCAATCCTCCCAGAGTGAAACAGGTTTTCACGTCACACTGGATTGCCAGAACAGCAATACTTTCCTGTGTGGTTACTGTCGACCAACCTGCCACCTGTGAGAATAAGAGGGCAAGTAGAAGAGGCTGTCAGCCTACAAGTGGATGTTAAGAAACTTCACTTGAAGCTTTATATAGTTATAACTTAATAAAGCTTCTCGTAAAGCGAAATTTTTATTTTAATAAAGGCTTTGTGTGTTTTACAGCCTTAAAACCATCGACAGAGATGGACCGTCTGCCATATTATAATAATAATTAATAATAATATTTCAACAGGTACACGATACAACTTATCCTAAACCAACTCTAAACCTGTAAGGGTTATACAGTGCCCGGGGAACATGAAATCAAGTTTGATTCAAGGAAGGGGTAAGGTATCTTCTTAATTCTTTGGGTCAAGAGTCCTTCATCCACAAGACACTCTCCCAGACGTCAGCGCACAGATCTGTGCGCTTCCAGTATTTCGGTTTTTTTTTCTCGCAAATGATTTGTTGAGCTTCGTTTTATCCGACGCTTTTTGGTAAACGTCTACCTGGAGATCGTTCCGGGGGTCAAGGCCCCCGCGACCCGGTCCTTGATCAGGCCTCCTGGTGGATCAGGACCCGATCAAGGCCCTGATCCTTGAAGATGAGATCATTCTATTTTGGTATTACAGTATTTTCCCGCATATAAGGCGCACCTTTCCCCAAAAAGTCTTGGAAAATCAGCCTGCGCCTTATATTCTCAAAGTCAAGATCAAGGGTAGTCTCTGGGTTACGCTTTAGCAGTTGTTTAGTAACATTACGTTACAACTGCTTGGAAACGTCATCTTATACGTCTTATATACTAATGCGCCTTATATGCCGGAAAATACGATAATCCTGGGGCAATAAGTTTCTGGTGTACTGTAGTGGAATATTGTAATACACAAATAACCCGCACATAGAAGAGAGGAGCTTATCACGACGTTTCGGTCTGACTTGGACCATTTAGGCCTAGATTTACTGGCTCCTCTCCCTCCTGTTAGTGTGACTATAAATGGTCCAAGTCTGACCGAAACGTCGTCGTAAGCTCCTCTCTTCTATGTGCGGGTTATTTGTGTATTGTTCCAGTCACGGTATTGTGCTTTTTTGTTATTTATATTGTAATAGGCTTTGCATCTGATTGGTATCTATTCCGAGAGGCTCAGCTCTGAAGAACTCGTTCCCACACTAAATTTGCATTTTATCTAAAGAACTGTGTAGTTAAGATTTGGTGTCATTTGACCTGGAAGAACCTTACTCTGTTTACGATCTGATAAATCGATATATTTGGTACGTAAAAGCTTCCTCCCCGTGTTCTTAAAATTTAGTATTTATGGGGTTCATTTTTTTTTAGGTAACTGCGAGTCCTTGTGAATATTTTGAAAGACCAGGCGCTCAAAAATAACAAAATCCATAATTATAAATGATGATAATATTTTTATTATCTTTAATATTATTGATTTTCTATTTATTTTTTATTTTATTATATTTATGGCCTCTGGTACCAAGACAACACTGTCTCCTTGGTCTGGCCCATCTTCATGGCCTCTGGTACGAACACAACACTGTCTCCTTGGTCTGGTCCACCTTCATGGCCTCTGGTAACAAGACAACACTGTCTCCTTGGTCTGGTCCACCTTCATGGCCTTTGGTACCAAGACAACACTGTCTCCTTGGTCTGGTCCACCTTCATGGCCTCTGGTAGAAAGACAACACTGTCTCCTTGGTCTGGTCCACCTTCATGGCCTCTGGTAGAAAGACAACACTGTCTCCTTGGTCTGGTCCACCTTCATGGCCTCTGGTACCAAGACAACACTGTCTCCTTGGTCTGGTCCACCTTCATGGCCTCTGGTACCAAGACAACACTGTCTCCTTGGTCTGGTCCACCTTCATGGCCTCTGGTACCAAGACAACACTGTCTCCTTGGTCTGGTCCACCTTCATGGCCTCTGGTACCAACACAACACTGTCTCCTTGGTCTCATCTCATTTAAGCAGTTAATTCGGGTGAGATACTCTCACACACACACGTGTCTCTTCACCACAAAGGTTGCTTGGTGATAGAGAGAAAGATGGGAGAGGGGCAGAGGGAGGGTATGGAGGGAGCAAGAAGGGAGGGAGAGATGGACAACAAAGGGAGAGGGAGAGAGAAATAGGGATGGGGGCAGTATATACATATATTAATGTTGTGGGTGTTTCAGGAAGGTATATATACATTCTTGACTGGGGGTAAGCAGGTGACTTGCGGCCTGACCCTCGTCCAGTCGATAGGCTTTAAACCTCTTATTAATCAACCAATCACGGGCAGTATTTGAATTAAAGATAAGCCAAGAATAAAGCCAGAATGGGTGTGGTTTTGATTCTGTCATGCACAAGAATCATCATGGAGAAGCACTAAGCCCGTAGGGAAAAGAATCATGCGTGGTCTAGGAAAGGGGACAGGAGCTCCAATAACTTGGATCAAAAGCACGTCCACTAATCTCAAGGCAACTTTTCCCCGTGGAAGGGCTAGGCTCAAATGCCTAGTATGGGCCAGTGGGCCTTCCGCAGTGTTCCTCAATTCTTATGTTCTTATCTAATCAGGATGACATTTCGTCTACCAGGGACTTTGTCGACAAAGTCCCTGTTGGGCGAAACGTGTTCTCAATAAAATTCAACACAGCACATATTGTCTAGTATCAACAGAGTTTTCTAGACTGTCGCTATTACCACACTGGTTCTCCAGTGGAGAGAAATTATATAAAATGTCGACACGATGGAAAACAAATGCAGTATAATGCGTCCCTTTATTGACAACGTTTCGCTCACACAGTGGGCTTTATCATGTCACAAACAGATCTGAAGAATCAGACACACGTGCAAGAGTTGGATATATTTTATGTTGACTGGAAAGGTTTCGCTTACACAGTAGACTCAGTTTATACAGAGGCAACAGGCAGTATTGACTGTCTACAGAGACTCTCCTACCTTGTCAACTGTGTAACACTGCCAGTCATGTATACAGACTTTCTACATACAGATGATGGGAGGTATGTATCTACAGACAGATGATGGGAGGTATGTATCTACAGACAGATGATGGTAGGAATGTATCTACAGACAGATGATGGTAGGAATGTATCTACAGACAGATGATGGTAGGAATGTATCTACAGACAGATGATGGTAGGAATGTATCTACAGACAGATGATGGTAGGAATGTATCTACAGACAGATGATGGTAGGAATGTATCTACAGACAGATGACGGTAGGAATGTATCTACAGACAGATGATGGGAGGTATGTATCTACAGACAGATGATGGGAGGTATGTATCTACAGACAGATGATGGTAGGAATGTATCTACAGACAGATGATGGTAGGAATGTATCTACAGACAGATGATGGTAGGAATGTATCTACAGACAGATGATGGTAGGAATGTATCTACAGACAGATGATGGTAGGAATGTATCTACAGACAGATGATGGTAGGAATGCATCTACAGACAGATGATGGTAGGTATGTATCTACAGACAGATGATGGTAGGTATGTATCTACAGACAGATGATGGGAGGAATGTATCTACAGACAGATGATGGGAGGAATGTATCTACAGACAGATGATGGGAGGAATGTATCTACAGACAGATGATGGGAGGAATGTATCTACAGACAGATGATGGGAGGTATGTATCTACAGACAGATGATGGGAGCTATGTATCTACAGACAGATGATGGGAGGAATGTATCTACAGACAGATGATGGGAGGAATGTATCTACAGACAGATGATGGGAGGAATGCATCTACAGACAGATGATGGGAGGTATGTATCTACAGACAGATGATGGGAGAATGTATCTACAGACAGATGATGGGAGCTATGTATCTACAGACAGATGATGGGAGGAATGTATCTACAGACAGATGATGGGAGGAATGTATCTACAGACAGATGATGGGAGGAATGCATCTACAGACAGATGATGGGAGGTATGTATCTACAGACAGATGATGGGAGGAATGCATCTACAGACAGATGATGGGAGCTATGTATCTACAGACAGATGATGGGAGGAATGTATCTACAGACAGATGATGGGAGGAATGTATCTACAGACAGATGATGGGAGGTATGTATCTACAGACAGATGATGGGAGGAATGTATCTACAGACAGATGATGGGAGGAATGTATCTACAGACAGATGATGGGAAGAATGTATCTACAGACAGATGATGGGAGGAATGTATCTACAGACAGATGATGGGAGGAATGTATCTACAGACAGATGATGGGAAGAATGTATCTACAGACAGATGATGGGAGGAATGTATCTACAGACAGATGATGGGAGGTATGTATCTACAGACAGATGATGGGAGGAATGCATCTACAGACAGATGATGGGAGCTATGTATCTACAGACAGATGATGGGAGGAATGTATCTACAGACAGATGATGGGAGGAATGTATCTACAGACAGATGATGGGAGGAATGTATCTACAGACAGATGATGGGAGGTATGTATCTACAGACAGATGATGGGAGGAATGCATCTACAGACAGATGATGGGAGCTATGTATCTACAGACAGATGATGGGAGCTATGTATCTACAGACAGATGATGGGAGCTATGTATCTACAGACAGATGATGGGAGGAATGTATCTACAGACAGATGATGGGAGGTATGTATCTACAGACAGATGATGGGAAGAATGTATCTACAGACAGATGATGGGAAGAATGTATCTACAGACAGATGATGGGAAGAATGTATCTACAGACAGATGATGGGAGGAATGTATCTACAGACAGATGATGGGAGGTATGTATCTACAGACAGATGATGGGAAGAATGTATCTACAGACAGATGATGGGAGGAATGTATCTACAGACAGATGATGGGAGGAATGTATCTACAGACAGATGATGGGAAGAATGTATCTACAGACAGATGATGGGAGGAATGTATCTACAGACAGATGATGGGAAGAATGTATCTACAGACAGATGATGGGAGGAATGTATCTACAGACAGATGATGGGAAGAATGTATCTACAGACAGATGATGGGAAGAATGTATCTACAGACAGATGATGGGAAGAATGTATCTACAGACAGATGATGGGAAGAATGTATCTACAGACAGATGATGGGAAGAATGTATCTACAGACAGATGATGGGAGGAATGTATCTACAGACAGATGATGGGAGGTATGTATCTACAGACAGATGATGGGAAGAATGTATCTACAGACAGATGATGGTAGGAATGTATCTACAGACAGATGATGGTAGGAATGTATCTACAGACAGATGATGGGAGGTATGTATCTACAGACAGATGATGGGAGGTATGTATCTACAGACAGATGATGGGAGGAATGTATCTACAGACAGATGATGGGAGGAATGTATCTACAGACAGATGATGATGGGAGCTATGTATCTACAGACAGATGATGATGGGAGCTATGTATCTAAACTACAATGTAACTCCTATTTTAGAAACTGGAGTTACATTGTAGTGTAGATAAGTTTGAGTTCTATACTTGTAGTTCTCTTGTTCATCATTCTCTTCTTCCTCTTCATCCTTCTCCCATTTTTCTGAAATTTATATTTCTTTTTGGTTTCGTCTTCCTTCGACAATGTTTTATTTCCAGGTAAGATTCTAATTGCTCTCCTTTACCTTTCCATCTCTCGTTCTCTCCCTTCTCTACCCCTCTTCAGCTCGTTCTCATCTGTGTCCCCTTCTTCGGCTGGTTTTCTCGCCTCTGCACGTCCCCTCCATCATTCTTTCACCTTCCACCTTTCCTGGGCTGTCTGTGCTCTGACTGTATGCCACTTAAAGCTGTCATGACCAGAGCCTTCATGTAGTGGGCGGTCATGTGTTGATTTCACAACAGCTAACTCACTGCCTCTTTTCACACTACTGAACACGTTTTGCCCAATGCGACAACTCCCTTTGTCAGTGGCGTTGGGTGGGCTGTGGGTGGGTGGGTTCTTCAGATGGGTAGATGTAGCTGGGTGGGTGGATGGCTGTTGTTGGATAAGTGGGTGGTGGGGGGTGGATTTAAGGTGGTTCTAGGTATTGACTGAACTTGTTAAGGCACGGTGTGATCAGAAGAGGTTGTATAAACACTAACACATGTGCTTCCATTCGAATCGACCCCTGTCTTCCTGTTGTCTTCCCTGCCCCATCTTTCTCTCTTCTTTACCCTCTTCCTCTCCCTCTCCCACCCTCTCTCTCTCTCTCTCTCTCTCTCCAACCCGCCTCACTATCCCACTCTTCTCCCCCTCACCCTCTCGTTACCCAGCGATAGGAAGCTATTAACATGGATATAGCCACTAAACACAATTGTTGAGTCTTGATGGTTCGCAAATTGGCTGGTGGAGTGGGGCAAGCACCCCGCCCCACTCCATCCCACCCCTCTACCTTCTCCCTCTCCCCCATCCGATGCGATGCTACTTTGCTTTGTGACCTTAAGCGATTAAAGAGGGAGGGGGAGGGGTAGGTAGGTGAGCGAGACTAGAGATTGCTCTCTCTCTCTCTCTCTCTCTCTCTCTCTCTCTCTCTCTCTCTTCTCACTTGTAGGAAACTCTAGTCCTGCACGTCTAAAATCCTTATTTTTCTTGATTATAAAAGACAGAGAACCTACAAGATTACTCATCTCTTGCCTCGACCCAGCCTGGTTGACTGTCGCTTCAGATGAACCTTGAACACCGGGCAGGTCAGGTTAGCCTTGAAGTTGGTACAACGTCAATCGTCTCAAGGCTCTCCACATAGTCCCACTTTACAGAAGACTAGTATTATACGATAAGACGGACATAATTATTGTTTTTTTGTCTCTAGGGGTGGCTGTAGCGTACCTGTTTTTTACTGGGTTTATTTTGCACTTCCATAAGCACCTCTCCAGTTAGTTACGGTTGTCGTATCATGGGCATAACCTACTTCCACCTGTGGATTTGTCCAACGTGACACCGCCTACGACTGCTTCATCTCACCTGGCTGCAGTATATAAGCTATATGCAATATTCTTATCAAGATTAATGAACTAATTACATTGACTCCAGGATGAGGGACTGATTACCTCAATCTCCTTATCTTCACCATTCTTTGTATTGGACTGATGAAGTCACTGTGTGGCGAGACGTTACCACAATAAAGTTACCCAAGTGTTGCACATGTGTTTAATCTATCAACTTGTCGGTTCTGTGGACCATTTATCTACAAGTTCCTTCTAACTCAACATAATGGGAAGACTGAGGTGGAGATTTATGGGAAAGAATGAGGTAAGAGAGTGGAAGTCTGTCTTTAATCGCAACTCACTGCTGGGAACTTAACCCCACTTTTTAACTCTACTGCAACTTAATTGAAACGTTACTGTCTTTATTGAATTTGTGCTTCTATATATCTGTATTGTGAAGACTGAAGTCTCTCCCTTCGTTTCAGTATAAGCAAGTAGTCTCCCTCCCATCGTCTCGATATAAACAAGAAGTCTCCCTCCCATCGTCTCGATATAAACAAGAAGTCTCCCTCCCATCGTCTCGATATAAACAAGAAGTCTCCCTCCCATCGTCTCGATATAAACAAGTAGTCTCCCTCCCATCGTCTCGATATAAACAAACCTTTGTGAAGATTGAAGTCTCCTCCCATAATAAACAAAGTAGGTGACCACGGCACTTAATTCCTCTTTGTTACCTGTACACTTTAAACATTCTCAGTCTTACCCTTGGTATCATCACTGCAGAATAAAGATGGGGAAGGAATGATGGAAGAATTACAGACAGAATGTCTGGCAAGTGCACACAGATATAATTAATGTGACATTGTGGCAACGTTTCGCTTTCCAGGAGCTTTGTCAAGCTCCTGGAGAGCGAAACGTTCCCACAATATAATGGGGTATGTGAATTCTTTTCAAATCTTTATTCTAAATTTTATTTACAAAAATAATGACTTGCTGCAGAGATAATAAAGTAATATATTTGAACCTTTTATCGCTGGAGAATTTAATATCATATATGGGAAATAATAAATAGTGAGCTATTACAAAAAAAAAATCATGAAAAAAATGGTTTGTGATATCGACAAATTTTTGAAACGAGAGAGAGAGAATGTAAACACTGGGACCTGTTATTGGAACCATTGCGGTCCTGGAACCCTGGTCACCTGTTATTGGAACCATTGCGGTCCTGGAACCCTGGTCACCTGTTATTGGAACCATTGCGGTCCTGGAACCCTGGTCACTCAAAATGTACGAAAGTCAAAAATGAAAGAGTTGAAAATGAACGAAAATATACTAAACATGAAAAATGGGGAAATACAACAATCGACTGGCGAGGAGTGAAGTACCAAGTCTGCCTTCCACAGGCAGTGTGGTACCTTCACAGAGCAGTGTGATGAAGGCGTGGGCCTTCCACAGGCAGTGTGTGCTACCAGCAGTTGGCCTTTGCACAGGCAGTGTGGTACCTTCCACAGGCAGTGTGGTGCCTTCCACAGGCAGTGTGGTGCCTTCCGCAGGCAGTGTGGTGCCTTCCGCAGGCAGTGTGGTGCCTTTGCACAGGCAGTGTGGTGCCTTTGCACAGGCAGTGTGGTGCCTTTGCACAGGCAGTGTGGTGCCTTCCACAGGCAGTGTGGTGCCTTCCACAGGCAGTGTGGTGCCTTCCACAGGCAGTGTGGTGCCTTCCACAGGCAGTGTGGTGCCTTCCACAGGCAGTGTGGCGCCTTCCACAGGCAGTGTGGCACCTTCCACAGGCAGTGTGGCACCTTCCAGTATCGATCGATAGTTTCACTCTTACCTAATTCTACGTTTTATTTCCGGCACATTAATAACCATCATCTATTTTACAACTGCCTAAAATATAGAATGTGTTTTCACAAGAGATATTAAAGAATCATATGATTGACAGTATACGATACCGACAAGTACCCAGTACCTGGGTATCTATATCTACTGCAGATACCCATGAACACCATTACAGCCACCATCCCATGAACACCATTACAGCCACCATCCCATGAACACCACAAACACCATCACAACACCATACATGGGATGAAATTCTTCGAGTTCTCTCTCGCTGGAACACGAATCATGGAGATGATTCCTGGACACTGTCTCTTCATGTTTTGTTTTTATTGTCAACCTCATCTTAATGTGAGTGCCTTGTATCCAGGTACATTAAAAATCTCTTTGTAAACTCCGGGTAAGTAGGAGCAATGCAGCTTATGGGAAAATTCAACAATAATGCGAGGAGGGAAAACGTATTTGCTTAGAAACTCGTACATTACTAAAACACATTTATTTATGATGTTGAAAGAAAAATTCCCATTTTGATTATTTTTTTATAGTACCTTTTTCTGGCATATAAGGCGCGCCTTTTTCCCCCTCAAAGTTTTGGAAAATCATCCTGCGCCTTATATGCTCAAGGTCAGTCAATGGTAGGCTTTGTGTTACACTTTTTTAACACAAGCGTAAACTAAGAAGGTAATTAACTCTTAAATATGATTACTAATTTACAGTTATGATACGTCGTGCGCCTTATATGACGGAAAATACAGTAATTGTCAGAGGAGTAACCTACCTTTGATATTTAAAGGTGGGAAAAAGAACTATAGCTTTGTCTTCTGTACAGCAGTAAAGACAGAGATGGGAGAAAAATGTAAAAAGATGTAAAAGGGGAGAGATGAAAGGAATGGAAGAGGGAATACAGGAAGGTGAAGGAAAGAGTGTGAAATGGTAATGAAGTGGTAGAGGGGGAGAAGAGCAGAGAACATACCAGCTACCAGGAATTCTCAATTGAGTTCCCAAACCTTGCATTCTTCTCTTTTTGCGACATAGGAATTAGATATTCCTTTTTTTTTATCGAAGTTTCTTTCTCATATTTTTTTTTCTGATGTTCAGTCTCATTCCTGATCTTGAAATATTTTCTCCGTCTCCCTTCCTCTCACTTATTCTCCCTACTGTCTCAATTATTCTGCTTCACTTTAGACAACTTTTCCAGCACACAGCCACGGTCGACAATAACCAATAGATATTACCTCCTCCAACACTAAATTCTGCTTCTATTCCTTATTCACATCTTTCCTCTAGCTCCCTTTCGTTCTACCACATACTCCAGTGTTGGAGAAGCCTTTTAACTCTCTCAACCACACCTCCCCACCACACCACCAAATTCCTCATCCTCTCTCGAGTCCAAGCCTTATATCCCATTACTTTACGACCCAAACCTCACCACCTTCAGTAGATCCCAATCAAGTTCTCCCTCTCTCTCTCCCCCATCTTGCTACAGCTTCACCAGACGATGCCCAGATGACGCCACTAACAGGGTTCTAAAAGACAGTGACAAAGAAACCAGCAGACAATATAATTTTTGAAAGAGATGAAAGGCACAAGGGTTGTAAATAAATATTTCCCGGAGGGGTAATGCATATGAGAAAAAAAATATAAAAGAAAACGAGCGTTATTAGCATTGATAATAAAGATCCAATAGTAATACAAGGAGCTGATAAACATGAAGACTGGGGAATTAAAGACCAAATAGCAACTGGACGTGAATGGAACAAGAGTAAGTCTGGTCAACAGACTAATCCTAGTGACCAAAACAGCACAGAGAGCGAACAAGACACAAGTAAACCGACTGATTTGCAGTACATTTCAGTTATGAAATTAACTAGGAAAAACTAAGGATCACATCAGGGTTCTGAAATGGTAAAAACGTTAAGTTTAACATGGGAAGTTGGAATGAGCCAGCAAGATTTAATAGTCACTAAAAGCGAGTCAGATACCGGTGGATTTGATGCTGTTATACCACGAGAAGCAGATGAGACTAGTGGATAAAAAGGTGGATGACAACATGTGGCCACACTACAGATGAGGCGACTATAAGCGTCTGAAAAAAAATCCTGAAAGATGTACGCTGACGAAGAACTGAATGATAGCCTAGGAGAGACTGAGGTGAAGAACCACTGAAGGTCACGCTGGGACAGTCTTGGGTGGTGAGAGGGGGGAGTGAGGGACCAGTGATTTAGGATGGGGTTGTGAGAAGGGGTGAGGGACTAGTAATATAGATGATGGGCTGTTGAGGGACCAGACACTTGTGTTTACATTTACTACGCTTCATTTCCATGAAAAAAATTGATCTTGTGTACATTTATGTTGATCCTCCTGTCACCCCTTGTTTGACCATACCACGGGGTGGGGTTCGAACCCACGGTCAGAGTCTCAAAACTCCAGACTGGGCCAGCTAGCTTCAATAAGATTCATCCAACTAGGTATATTTCTACACCATAGGAAAGTTAGCATAGGTACCACTGTGTCCACAAATGCAAGTTTTTACAGACGAATCTCCCGCTAGTTTTGAGAGACTGACCGCGGGTTCGAACCCCCACCCGTGGTATGGTTTGTTTGCAATCGTGTCATTACGATTTCGTGAGTCACCCCTTGTTTGATTTGAGTGACATTCGTATCAGGACTGATTCTGGGTGTAGGTGTATCTTGATGACTTTAGAGAGGGATCCCATGTGATTGTTTACTGGTGGGGTGGGCGATGGAAGAGGAAATACTAGTTAGTGGAGGGGATGAGGATAGACGTGGGTTGGTGGAGGATGGATGCACCACCAGCAACCTGCAGCCTCCACATTTGTGGCTCCATGTCTTAAGTCAAAAAAAAAAAAAAAAAAAATAAACACTAGCTTCGTTGCACTCTCATGAGAAGAATTTTTGATTTATCAAGTGATGAATTAGCTGGTCAGAAGATTTTTTTCCTTAGCAGTTGACTAAGCTCCTACAAGTTGCAAGCTACGTATCAGCTTTTTAACACAAGCTTAGGCTATTTCAGTCTCAACTCTTTAAAGGAGAAATATGCTTGAACCGCAAGCTGTGCAACACAGCTGAACTGGGTAAGAAAAGTGTAATGATAAAAAGTACAGTATATACATAAACCAGTAACATAGTTGTTTATCATTATCAAGTAGTATTATATAATGTACATAACTATGTGCTATACTTTTATACGCCTGGCAATGCATGGAACAACCGTCGTATATGCGGTCCGTCACTGACCGAAACGTCGTTATGCGGCCCATGACTGTATATGTATATGGGTGTGTGTTGGGGGTAAGTGTTTTAAGCTAAAGAAAGGAAAATAAAATATACTGAACCTCATGCAGACCTATAAGATACTAAACCCACGAAGAATTGTGTGAAGGGCGCAAAGTTATAGTGTGAAAACCCTAGCAGAAAACTTCGAGGCAAGAGAGGCAAAGTGTCTGAAGACTGAAAGACTTTTCTTCTGACTGTGACAAAAAAATGTAACTCTGAAGATATGGGATAAAACTAGATACAATGCAGAGGCCGGAGAAGTCGGCTAGACACAGTGCGGAGGCCGACTAGATACAATGCAAACGCTGGCTAGATACGTTGCAGTAACTGGTTATAGCCACGGAATCTCTAACATGAGTCCACGAAATGCTTCGTGACCACCGACTGATTACATATAATAAAGATTCTATCTAGTACCTAGTATTATTGACAGCAAATGTAGTAATAATACCGAATCAGTTTTACTATTCTCGCATTAGTTATCTAGACAGATGTAGAGACTATTGCAAATCTCAGCAGAAAATTTTGTTTATGGTAAAGTAATATTTGTACCAATCTTTCTCCCCTCATGTTCCTACTTCTCTTTTCCTTGAACAGTCACTTTATTTCCCCTTACTTCACTCATGCTTCGCAGGATAACATTTTTCTGCACACCCAATCCAGAACTTACCCTCCCTTCCTCCAGAATGTCCTTCCCTTCCTCCAGAATGCCCTTCCCTTCCTCCAGAATGCCCTTCCCTTCCTCCACAATGCCCTTCCCTTCCTCCACAATGTCCTTCCCTTCTCTCCATGCCACCTCACACCCAGCTTGCCACCCCACCTTCGCTCAATGCACCCAATGAGTGATCAGTCACCCAACACAAACGGACCTACCTCTCAACTACCCTAACCAAGACTCAACCACCAGTCATCCGTCCATAGAATCTTCATCCAATCTCCACCACAGTAACCAGTTCACCCACCAAGACTGCTAGACTACTATTACCCCGTCTGCATATTAGATTTTGAATCTTTTCTAAGTCATTAAAGTAACATATCACCAATAAACTGTCAGCAGAGATACTCTAATCCTTAATATGTATAATATATTATTGAAATTACATATTTTATATATACATACTGAGATACAAAGCCCTCTGTACATGCAGTGGTACTCTCAGCGTATGCACACAGATACAATCCACAGATTAAATACAAAGTGTACCCCGACACCACGGCAGTAATGTTTAATTCAAGAACTGGGTCAGCCGGGTACCTGGCCACCAACTCCAGCCACATTTTCCATTCTGCACACCTGGAGTTAGCGGGTCCCAGCAAGGGAACACAGGCACACCGGCAAATAAATTTAGCTGCTTGAATCAGGGTGAGCTGACGGTCCCTTGTAATTCCTGAAGTGCAGAAGTGTGACGATGAGACTAAGCATCTCAGGAGACGCGTGTCAGCTGGATTACTGGATACCGGTGGATTGATTTAGAAAGACACGTTAGTGAACACTAGGACATGTTTATCAGGAAATGTTTCGGCCCTGGGACCTTCACTTCTAACATAGAGGCTAAAAAGCCAGGAGGTATGACTCGACCCCTGCAACCACAAATAGGTGAGCATACACACACACACACACACACACACACACACACACGCGCGCGCGCGCGTGCGTACGAACGTATGTCAAGGGAAAGATCCAGGGGTAAGGTAGAGGAGAGGTCACGGTGGTAAGGTCAGGTTGGCATGGAGTGCCAGAGATGGGTAACTTTATTAATACAAGAATTATGGATGAGATTGGTAGACGCCTCCAAGATCCAGTCGTTCCTTATCAGTTACCAGTGTTTATACCATGTATGTGTTCATGAATACCAGTTGTAATATGAGAGTTACTGTGTCCTCCACACAGTGACGTTCCTGTGTCCTCCACACAGTGACGTTACTGTGTCCTCCACACAGTGACGTTACTGTGTCCTCCACACAGTGACGTTACTGTGTCCTCCACACAGTGACGTTAGTCCACACATGCGTCCGGTCCTCCACACATGACGTTCCTGTGTCCTCCACACAGTGACGTTACTGTGTCCTCCACACAGTGACGTTCCTGTGTCCTCCACACAGTGACGTTACTGTGTCCTCCACACAGTGACGTTCCTGTGTCCTCCACACAGTGACGTTACTGTGTCCTCCACACAGTGACGTTACTGTGTCCTCCACACAGTGACGTTACTGTGTCCTCCACACAGTGACGTTACTGTGTCCTCCACACAGTGACGTTACTGTGTCCTCCACACAGTGACGTTACTGTGTCCTCCACACAGTGACGTTACTGTGTCCTCCACAGTGACGTTACTGTGTCCTCCACACAGTGACGTTCCTGTGTCCTCCACACAGTGACGTTACTGTGTCCTCCACACAGTGACGTTACTGTGTCCTCCACACAGTGACGTTACTGTGTCCTCCACACAGTGACGTTACTGTGTCCTCCACACAGTGACGTTACTGTGTCCTCCACACAGTGACGTTACTGTGTCCTCCACACAGTGACGTTACTGTGTCCTCCACACAGTGACGTTACTGTGTCCTCCACACAGTGACGTTACTGTGTCCTCCACACAGTGACGTTACTGTGTCCTCCACACAGTGACGTTACTGTGTCCTCCACACAGTGACGTTACTGTGTCCTCCACACAGTGACGTTACTGTGTCCTCCACACAGTGACGTTACTGTGTCCTCCACACAGTGACGTTACTGTGTCCTCCACACAGCAAAGTTTGTGAACTCGGGGGAATCCGAGCGCCCCAATCAGACCGACCCGTGGTGACAGTAGGAGATACGGAGTACTCCATCCCCACCCAGAATTCCTTCGAGGCTCTGTGTGATCTCGATGGAGAGGATTGCGGTGATGAAACTCCAGTAACTGATGATGACTGTTCTGTAGACGAGATAATTGAGGAAGTTATTGATGAAATTCCAGTGGTGGAAGATGATACCTTTGGAGACGAGGTGGAAGAAACTTTTACTGATGATAATCCGCCATCGTGTTTGCATATTAGTTCCAGTGCAAATATGGGTCCCTTAGTAGAAGGATCCGTGTATGGTGCACCCGTCCAGGTGTTTATGGATTCTGGAGCACAAGTCAATATCATCAGGTCTAGTTTGTTTAGAGATAAGCAGCTAAAACATGTCCTTCTCATAGAACCAGCTCGTGTGTCCACCCTTCGTGGTGTTGCGGGTTCTCCATTACGTGTCAAGAGGTCGGACTACTCTTACCTTCTTTATCCAAGGTAGAGAATTAACCACTACTTTCCTTGTCGTTGATAAGATTAGTTTCCCTGGTGACCTTCTAATCGGATTTGCTGCCATGAGAGATTTCCGAATTGTGCTTGATCCTTACCGATGGCAGGCAGAAATCGATGACCTAGTTGTGCCATTTTGGGGTTATCAACTGGGATCCGAGGTCTGCCATACAGCTGCAGAGTTTACAGACCGGATTAAGTACTTGCAAGCCGATATGTTACCTAGTAGCGTTGCCAAGCGGCCAGGCACTGGAAATTCTGTCACTCAAGTCTGTGTTCCACCCTCAACAAATTTAGACATGCAAGATAGTGCCCAGCCTACTCAGGTACCGGAGGTATCCCGGACCGCCTTGAGTACTGAGTCTATCTCGGCAATGCCGACTAATTCAAGTAGTAGTTTCTCCACAGGGGACGCCTTGTCGGAAAACACCTATTTGAAATTAGTAATGCCATCTCTTGTCGACGTCACGTGCCGTCTGCAGAAAGATACCTCTGTAGCAGCTAGTGCCCTCACTAGAGTGTCTGTTGTTGTCCCCCATGTTCCAGATGGTGACAATGTCCTAGTTGACAGTAATTCCTGCAGAGTGAAGGGTTTATTTGTTGAGCCATCTTTACATACTGTCCAAGACAGTAAGATATTCCTAGTTGTCGCTAATACCTTGGGTCACAGTGTTCGACTCAGAGCCAATACCATCATTGTTGATCTTGTTCACTACCCTTACCCTATTCGGGTTGAGGATGAGTTGCCACCTGACCAGTGGGTCGGTGCTATTTCAACCGGGGAGGATCCATCCACTCCACCGGACCAGTCTATTCCACCAGTAGAAGAGAAAGACTTAGCTTCTACTGACTTTCCAGACGAAGTCGGACGGTTGTTGAAACTGTTGAATAAACACCGTAGAGCAATTGCCTTACCAGGTGAGAAGATGGGTTTAACGAACCTATTGTCCCATCGTATCCCACTTGAACCTGGTACCAGACCAATTTATGTACCTGCGTACAGGATGCCGCATTCACAAGTCGCTGTCGCAGAGGAATTAATAAATAAGATGCTTGACGATGGTGTGATCGTACCTAGTAACTCACCCTGGAATGCGCCCTTAATCCTAGTACCTAAGAAGGACGGTACTTGGCGCCCAGTGATTGATTTTAGGAAGTTAAATGCGAAAACAATTCCAGACCGTTTCCCACTTCCTGTACTTGGTGACCTGTTACGTAATATAGGAGATAATAAGGTCTTCTCAACCCTCGATTTGTTACAAGGGTTTTGGCAAGTTCCTCTTCATGAGGACAGCCAAGAGCTCACCGCATTCTCTACTCCAACAGGTCATTTCGAATTCTGTCGTATGGCTTTCGGATTAAGATCCTCACCTATCACATTCTCGAGGCTCATGACCAATATCTTTAGAGGCCTTATAGGAAAGATCTAATGGTATATTTAGATGACGTAATTGTTATGTCCGAGGATGTAAATAAGCATTTAGAAAGACTGGAGAAGGTACTGAGTAAGCTTGAAGAAGCCAATCTAAAGATCAAACTGTCTAAATGTCAATTTTTCAGATCAGAAATTAAGTTTCTGGGTCACGTAGTCACTCCTAGAGGGGTTATGACTGACCGAAGTAAAGTAGATGCAGTATTGAATTTTCCAACTCCCAAAACTGCTGATGCCGTAAGATCCTTTGTGGGCTTAGCAGGTTTTTATAGATCATATATTGCCAATTTTTCCTCAATAGCAGCTCCTCTAACTGAGTTGCTAAAGAAAGATACTCCATTTGTTTGGACCTTCAGTCAGGAAAAAGCATTTCAAACCTTGAAAGAAAGATTAACTTCTGCTCCAATCTTAAAATTCCCAGATTTTACAAAGCCTTTCTATTTAACCACTGATGCCAGTTCTATAGGCATTGGTGCAGTTCTTCACAGAAGATTGATAGTAAATACAACGCAGTTGCATTTGCTAGTCGAGTCCTTACAAAGGCTGAAAGTAATTATACAGTAACTGAGCAAGAAGCCTTAGCAATAGTGTGGTCTTTAAAACACTTCCGAGACATAATTTATCAGTACCCTGTCCATGTCTTGACAGATCATGCACCTCTAATACCATTGTTCCAGAATAAACAACCTACTGGAAGACTAGCTAGATGGTCCTTAACTATCCAAGAGTTCAACCCTACCTTGAACATTTACCTGGCAAGTCAAATGTTGTTGCAGATGCTTTATCGCGTCATGTTAGCGTAGTAACTGCTGATCCTCCGTTTAGTGCTGAGGATGTAAAGAATGCCCAAAGAACAGATCCCTTGTGGTCTGGTGTGACTCGATTCCTGCTACAGGAAGACCTTATTCTTACTGTGAAGCCACCAGCACCTATCAGTGACTTTGTTATGAACCAAGAATTACTGTATCGCGTAACCGAGCTGGGAACGCCTAGTAGACGGGCATACCAGTTAGTAATTCCTCAGTCACTAGTAAAAGTAGCTTTACAGCTAATTCACGATGCACCAGGTGTTGCACACCCTGGTATGGACCGTTCGATTAAACAAGCAAGATTGAAGTACTTTTGGCCTCGTATGGCAACTGATATTACCGAGTATGTTAAGAAGTGTAGTGTTTGTATGAAACACAAGGGTAATATCAACGGTCCCAATCCTATCCAGATGTATCCCACTACTAGTGAGCCATGGGAAAGAGTTGCAATAGATCTGCTAACTAATTTTCAATGTACAACGCAAGGCAATAAACATCTGTGTGTGATGGTCGATCATTTCACCAGATATTGTGAGTTAGTTCCTATTCCAGACAAGACTGCCGAGACAGTAGCTAAAGCGTTTAAGGAACGTATAATCTGCAGACACACCACTCCTAAATCCTTAGTATCCGATAATGGAGGTGAATTTTGCAACGAGATTCTAGAAAACCTATGTGCCTTGTATAAGATTACTAAATCTACCATTGTTCCACACCATCCTGCTAGCAATGGTTTAGCAGAAAGAACGAATAAGAAAGTCCTTGACGTCTTAAGAGCTACCATCAATCCCAATAGTGTAACCTGGGATGAAGTTATACCTGATGTTCAATGTGCTATAAATTCTGCTTTCAATGCTTCTATAGGTGATACGCCGCATTACGCCTTGTATGGTGTTGACAAGCGTTTGCCTTATGAGCTGTTATATTCCAATCCGAAACCGACTTACAATCCAGATGATTTCGTAGCAGTTCGTACCAGTCAAGCTCAAAGTGTTTTCAGACGAATTCGTGAAACACTTCATAAGTCAACAGCAGAATTTACTAGAGTAACTAATACTAAAGCCAAACCGTCTAAAGTTCAAGTAGGGTCCAGAGTAATGTTGTTCAACTTTAATAAAACTTCAGCAATGCCTAAATTAGACCAAAAGTTTGTTGGCCCATATCGAGTAGTTGAACATATCAAGGGCAATAAGTATAAAGTTAGAGAAATTAGTACGGGTCAGTTTAAAGAATCGCATTTAGATCATATGAAGTTAGTATGCGATGATGATGACGAAGTCCCTGTCACCCCTAATAATCAGACAAGTGAGACAGAATCTGATAATTCTCCTGTTGCTGTACCCTCTACCTCTAATGATCAGTCAGATCAACCTGAATGTCGTTATTCCCTACGTACACGCCAAGTGTTGAGAAGTCCTCAAGTATCATTTGTAGATACCAGTGTAGATCCTCCTCAATCAGAAGTTGAGTTACCTATTGTAACAGAGTTTGATCCACCCAGAGATGATAATTATACAGCCTATATCAATCTCACCCTAGCAGAGTTGGGGTTAAATGTAAATAACCTGTATAGATAAATATGTAGTAAGCGTTTAACTGTGTGTTATAATATCTACTTAGTATTACTCAAATTTTTTTTTGTGTGTTCACGTTCTCTCCGAGTTCTGAGAATTAACAGTATAGATTTGAGTGCACCAGATCTACCTTGTCTGTTAATCACTACCTTCTTGTAAATATATTTCCTCAGAATTCGTAGATCACATGAAGACAGTTCGATCGAACAAGTTATTTTTTTTTTTTATCTCTTTTATCATGATTTTCTTGAATGAGCTCATTTAATTAATTCCTATGTATCATGATGCATCATATAGTAATGTAGATTATTCAGTCACGATAATATCCATGTGATGTATAATGTTAACTGTTGTGTACTTTGACATTGTATAGAATCAGCTGAGAGTTGTTGCCTGTTGCCCTTAGTTTGTATAGTTGTATGTCGAGACGCCATACGTAGCATGCCCGAGCTGTGCGGTTAGTATTTCTAACGGCTGCACCACGGCTGTTCACGTGATTTCCAACCTCTGCCCATGTGATCTGGCATTAGCCAATCAGAGGCCTGTCTTTTGAATGCCTCAGTGCCGGGCGGCCTAGTAGATCAGTATCATCCGGAGTAGGCATACGAGACGGACACAGGCATAGGCTCTCAGCTCCCATATATCCAACGCCTCATTAAACGCTACCAAAAACCAAGCTCATCGTCTGTTAATATTACCAAATCTATGAAAAGAACCCCACAACACACTGTGTCCTCCACACAGTGACGTTACTGTGTCCTCCACACAGTGACGTTACTGTGTCCTCCACACAGTGACGTTACTGTGTCCTCCACACAGTGACGTTACTGTGTCCTCCACACTGACGTTCCTGTGTCCTCCACACAGTGACGTTACTGTGTCCTCCACACAGTGACGTTACTGTGTCCTCCACACAGTGACGTTACTGTGTCCTCCAAAAGTGACGTTACTGTGTCCTCCACACAGTGACGTTACTGTGTCCTCCACACAGTGACGTTACTGTGTCCTCCACACAGTGAGGTTACTGTGTCCTCCACACAGTGACGTTACTGTGTCCTCCACACAGTGACGTTACTGTGTCCTCCACACAGTGACGTTACTGTGTCCTCCACACAGTGACGTTACTGTGTCCTCCACACAGTGACGTTACTGTGTCCTCCACACAGTGACGTTACTGTGTCCTCCACACAGTGACGTTACTGTGTCCTCACACAGTGACGTTACTGTGTCCTCCACACAGTGACGTTACTGTGTCCTCCACACAGTGACGTTACTGTGTCCTCCACACAGTGACGTTTGGTCCTCACATGGCTGTGTCCTCCACACAGTGACGTTACTGTGTCCTCCACACAGTGACGTTACTGTGTCCTCCACACAGTGACGTTACTGTGTCCTCCACACAGTGACGTTACTGTGTCCTCCACACAGTGACGTTACTGTGTCCTCCACACAGTGACGTTACTGTGTCCTCCACATGGATGTGATGTGATCTCTATTAGTTCTGAAGTAACAACAATCACGTCTAAGTTGGCCATACAAAAAACTAAATGTGATGGATTCAGTTACTTGTTGTGGTGTCAAGAACGAGACGGTGGTGGATGTTGTGGGACACATAAGTAATGGTGGCAGTGTGTGGAGCTTCCTCTTGCGGGCGTCATGTGTATATGTAGTGCCTTTGATATGGCACCGCCTATTATTGCTTCGAAAGTAATTACGAAATTATGCTCTAAAAATGGCAATTAAGAAGCCCCCTCTCTCTCTCTCTCAACACACACACACACACACACACACACACACACACACACACACACACAACACACACACACACACACACACAATGGCATGGTGGCTAGCGCTCTTGCTTCACGCACGGAGGGCCCGGGTTCAATTCCCGGCGGGGCCGAAACATTTCGAAGTATTTCGTTACACACACACATACATACAACAGGCCTAGTGTCTAATCGACATGTGCCTAGGACAAAATGGTAACTAACACACACACACACACACAGTACACACACACAGATGAGGATCAGGCAGGACTACAAAGAGACCTGGACAGGCTGGACACCTGGTTCAGCAACTGGCTACTCGAATTTAACCCCGCCAAATGCAAAGTCATGAAGATCGGGGAAGGACAAAGAAGACCGCAGACAGAGTATAGGCTAGGTGGCTAAAGACTGCAAACCTCACTAAAGGAGAAAGATCTTGGGGTGAGTATAACACCGAGCACGTCTCCGGAAATACATATCAACCAGATATAACTGGTGCAGCATATGGGCGCCTGGCAAACCTGAGAATAGCGTTCAAGACACTGTACACTGTGTACGTCAGGCCCATATTGGAGTAGGCAGCACAAGTTTGGCACCCACACCTGGTCAAGCACGTCAAGAAATTAGAGAAAGTGCAAAGGTTTGCAACAAGACAGTGGTGGAGATCCTGGATATGTTTGGCAATAGTTTTTGGCTACGACTACCAGTCGAAAATGAGAAGAGGCGGGGCCAGGAGCTGTGAGTCGATCCCTGCAACAACATATAGGTGAGTACACACACACACACACACACACACACTCTCTCTCTCTCTCTCTCTCTCTCTTTCTCTCTCTCTCTCCCTTTTTCTCCTCTCTCTCTCTCTCTCTCCTCTCTCTCTCTCTCCTCTCTCTCTCTCTCTCTCTCTCTCTCTCTCTCTCTCTCTCTCTCTCTCTCTCTCTCTCTCTCTCTCTCTCTCTCTCTCTCTCTCTCTCTCTCTCTCTCTCTCTCTCTCTCTCTTCTCTTATTAGTTACTTTTATATATATGAATTAAAGTATCCTTGATTACGGGTGTATAAGGAACATGCACTTTTAAGGACCCTTGTGTAACCAATAGGCTTTAAAACTCACAAACCAAGTAAATCAAGAATTTATACCGAATATATATTACACAAAAACTATATCAATAAAAACTTGTAGGAAAATGAATTTCAGATTTAAGAAATATAAATTATGAAGACTAAGCTTGCTGTCTTAGGCAAAAAGTAAGATATGGTACCTACTTACAAAGTCACAACGAGATAATAAGCAACAAGGATGTTTTAGAGCGACCAACAAGGGAGAGAAGAGGATAAAAGCAACGTAAAATAAAACGTGGAAATGGAAGTAAGTGAAAGGAACTACAAAAGGAGGATGTTTGTGCAGGTTGATTCAGCTATATAACTATGAGTAAACTGTATGTAAAGCAGAGGAGAAATACTGGTAAATTATGTTGTGTTTGCTGCTGGAAATGTTCCTGTGACAGTAACACCTGTGTACACTTCTCGCACTCACTAACGTGAACAACTTTGCTAAAACTTTCCTCCCACAGAGCACAAAACACCATAAAATAAACACTAAGAACCCCAAACCAGCTAAAATGTATAGCCTGCCAAAAATCCACAAACCCGGGATCCCACCGAGACCACATATCCTCCGGAGAGTCAGCATCCTTCACGAGATAGCGGACGTTCTAACTGAACACGTATCCAAACTCTTAGGCATGATCAGTGCGCTAGATCTCAAATATTCAGGAAAAAACAAACCAAATTTACAACATGAACGTGAAACTGAACAGACTCGACCTGACCTTCTCTCTCTCTCTCTCTCTCTCTCTCTCTCTCTCTCTCTCTCTCTCTCTTACACTGTTAAAGTGATGATTCCCTTGATTTACCTACTGCTGTCCACGACTTCGTGGACCTCATTGAGTTAGGCATCAGATTTTGTTTTTCACAGGACTCCACTTTCCGACATATCGTTAACAAACGACTTTTCTCTTAAGAACAATCTTAGCAAAGCCAATATGGAACAACTTAAAGCTTTTGTCACTTGGCTTCGCCATGTAGACGACAAAGATAAGATTCAACGTCATCTTCCTTTCCTAGATGTTTTGGTCTGCAAATCTGACAACAACGTCGTTTGAGCGCTTGTGGGGAACCCATCAAGCAACAACATTACTCAAGCAGCATTTGGGAATATTTACTGGGGAAACGTTTCGCAAACACAGTCTTCATCTGTGTATTTTACTGAAGACACTGACTGCCGAAACGTTTCTTCAATAAAGATTCCCAAATGTGGCACAAGTGTCTCATTCTTCAAGTTGCTGGTTGTCTAAACCACTTACCACAGAAGATCACTCACACCACGACACCAAGACTGTGGTGTTTCTATAGGTTACTCTTTAAAAGACCTGCAATAAAGAATTTCTTGAAAAAGACACTCCTTTCCTGTGACATACCTTCACCAAACACTTCCATCGACGTTTCATTCCTCGTATGATGACAAACTATACCCGTAACATCAAGACATCAGACTCGTAGATGCATAGACACACATGTACTCCCCCCAACAACTCTATTGCCAAACACACCTTCAGAATATTATCCAAACTCAGCATAGTCACCACTGGTTCTAATACCAGACACGAAGAACATTGAAGAACTCAAATATAACAGAGCAGACGATTTCTTTTAATCAGATAAATTGGAATGGCACACTAAATGCCAAGAAGGATGACACCCTGAGAAGAGGAATCCTTGAGTACCCCCTCGTCAGCATCTCCAGCAACTTCAACCACACGGTATCCCCGTACTGCATAACCCCAGGTCCCCGCACCTCGATGCACGAGGGTGGAATAGTGCAGAGTGCGGCACAAGTTTATCATGCACTTAAATATCAGCAGTGAAGGTTTGAAGGGAATCAGAAGTATTTACTGGTCATACACAAATTAATATCATAATTCCTTCAATAAAAATGGGAAATTAAGACGTTCACACGCCAAATCTAATTCAAAACTTCTAATACCAAACACCATTTTTGAAACTAAATTGAAAAGGCACAATATATATATTTTTTGTATATATATATATATATATATATATGCAAACCACAAGGGGAGTTGAGTGATAGCTCTAGGCCTCCTTTACTAGGATTATTTGTTTGTGACCTGAAAAAGTCCACTGTGTGGACGAAACATCGCCAATAAAGATTCTATATAAGGACGTTTGTTTGTTCTTATGCGCATTTGTCTTTTACAGAGATACACAGACCTTGCTACAAGTGCATTAATATTTATTTTTAATACATGTAAATGAAGCCAAGTCTTTCCCCTAAAAGCTTTACAATTTGATTTGCACCACCAAAGACATTAATTCAGAACAGACTAGGCTAACTTTTTTTTCCATTACTTTTATAAAGGGGAGATGGAGGGAGGGAATAACATATAAACAAAGAGGAAGAACAGTAGGAATTTAAACTTGCTGGCAATATATCGTGGATGCAATAAACAGTTTGCAGGATCACCAGTGAAGTGGTGGGTATCATTATTCTGGAAACGTTTCGCCACACAGTGGCTTCTTCAGTCCAAATGCAGAAAAAGGGGAAATGAGAAGAGTTGGAGGTAATCAGTCCCTCAAACTTGAGTTGATATGTTCAGTCCACCAATGTTTCACAATCTTAGAAGTGACTTCACTAAACTGCAAAGATCACAAATTAAAACTAATGTAGTTTAGTGGTTGAGCATCTAAACTAGTGTCGGTCAATGCTAATACATTTTATATCAGTCGCTTTTTTTAATAAATATTGCATTCCTCGGAGCTATTAGTTTAAAGTTTAATTGAAATTCTGCCTGACGACGGAGCCTAATAGTGATTGTGTCATAATTAACTAAAATTTACTGGAAAATCAGGTGAGGGAAAAAAGTCTAACTCGCTAGCCTGGCTGATCCACTAGCATGGCACGTGCCCTAACATGGCTGATCCACTAGCATGGTACGTGCCCTAACATGGCTGATCCACTAGCCTGGCTGGTCCACTAACATGGCACGTGCCCTAACATGGCTGATCCACTAGCATGGCACGTGCCCTAACTTGGCTGGTCCACTAGCCTGGCTGGTCCACTAGCCTGGCAGGTACCCTAGCATGGCTCGCACCGTAGCGTACCTCGTACCTAGCATACTGCACACCTAAATATATCATCACAATAGGAATTATAACTGACTGCAAAACCTTGAGGTATAGTGTAAACACAAATTAATGTCATGACCAGTTGTCGTTGAAGTTCACGTACAAGCAAAAGTATCATCAACACCTGCGTGGTAGCAACCACGCAGGTGTTGACATCAGACCACCATTGGCAACTATAAGAAATCCATCAGAACTAACACACAAGGCATCAAATAATAAATAATAATTCTGCTAAATCGTTCAACCTGTGAGTAAGATTCAGTGGTACACAGTCAGTCAGGGAGAGGAGGGAGACAGAAGGAAGCTGTAATATTCACTCTCCTGTCCACTTAACGAGGCAGTATATCACTGCTGTTATGACAATCAAATGGGGTGTTTAATGAGTCTTAAACAGTGATTATCTGACTTTGTCTTCTGCACTTGGTGTGTCCCCGTTTTGGGTTCGCGCCTCGAGAGTTTTCATTGCTTTTATATTTCGTTTATTGGCCTTGTGTTTGTTATAAATGATTAAATTTATATTAATAGAAGACAGTCTAACCTAACTAAATCTAACCTAAACGTAACTAGAGATATTTCCTGCAAGTCGTATGTTACAACCTTACATAAGAACTGCCAGATGGGATTCTTCTCAGAGAGCTGAGAGCTACCGCGTCATTCCAAGCTCTTGACAATACAAAAACAAACACTGATACATATACTAACTAGCACAAGAGCTATCAACTGACCCTTAAAAACAAACACCAATAACACGAAAAAAAAAAAACACGAGTTGAAAATACCTCGCAGCAGCAGCAGCAGCAGCAGAATACAAAGAATAACTACGACTAAAGGAGAACGAACACACGAGGTATTCAGAGTGGACGCAACAGGTCAACATCGCTATGAGAGTACATCCGTTAGCGGTTTTATGTGACCTGTCTTCCTCACGACCCTGCCTCACACCAGGTCTCCGAGGATCATAATTTTTTTTTTTTTTTTATTTCTTTGTGTAGTATACAAAGCGTAGTTTACATGCAATACAGTATTGTTAGGCGCAAACAAAGCCACTAGCATATCATGAGCATTTCGGACAAAACCTGAGCATTTCGGACAAAACCTGAGCATTTCGGACAAAACCTGAGCATTTCGGACAAAACCTGAGCATTTCGGACAAAACCTGAGCATTTCGGACAAAACCTGAGCATTTCGGACAAAACCTGTTCTTTTTACATTTAGTAATTTATTAGTCGCCTCTTGCGATACGCATGGCTTACGGAGGAAGGATTCTTCTCCACTTATTAAGTTATAAACAAATACTGGAGAAAGGTAAACAAAGCATACAACTAGGTTGCCCCCCCCCACCTCAGGGGATACTTAATACTGCCCTTCGATTAGAGGCAGAGAGGCGGGACCAGGAGCTGTCTCTTCACCTCTGGAAGCACACTTCATTGAGGCAGCTAGTCCTCTTAAATCACATTCACCATTTCATTGTTGTAAACAGTCAAATGGGAGACTGATGAAGGACCTTGAACAGTGAAAATCTGACAGTTGAGTCTATCGTACAATTTTTTATCGCCTTAATCTTATATTTATTTTTCTCGTTGGGGTTTGTTATAACTGGTTATTCTTTGTGGACAGAGCACAACCTAAACTAACTGGAGGACTTTATAAGGACTTTAAAGAAGCTAGTGAGAACATTATAGACCTTAAAGAAGGTAATGAAAATAGTGTATATGAACATTACAAAGACTGGTGAAGACAATTTATATGGACCTTAAAGAGGCAAATATTTTATCTTGCACAGCTTTTCCCCCTTGTTGCCCTGAGCAACACTAACAACACCACCAGGGACCCGGTGAACACTGTAAAGCACCTTAGCAACCAACATCCCCGCACCCACTATAATCATCCCCAGCAAAGAGGATTGTGACCATGGGCGAGGCCCCTGCGCTCTGTCGAACCCGATAACTGAAGTACTTATATACCAGGACGGTATTGGATGTCAACGGAAGTTGCTGTCACCAAAATGACGTCCGGCTCTATGCATATCCTTATCTTAGCTGTCTATTAGGACTTAAATCACTCGGGAAAGGAGGGGGAAAACATTTCCATATATATATGCTGATCTGTATACAGGATAGTAATGTGTTCGGTCTGTGATATTAAAGGTCGATGTGCTTATGGGTATGGTAACAATGCAGGCACAATTAATACCTTTATCTCGCTTGTATTTACTTTGCCCTGACGTTTCTTCACACCGCTTCTTCGTATTTTCGAAACCCCTTCCTCTCTTCCATGACTATATGAAATTATGTATACATTTTTATCTCCTACGTTTCAGTGTCCCAATGCCAAGGAGGTTGTAGAATATACCAGAGAAGTATGTAAAAAAAAATAATGGCATTTTTATCGAGAAAACGTTTCGCCAACCAGGTAGGAAACATTTTCTCAATAAAATGTTATAAAGTGCATATTGTCTTGTTTACGTTGTGTTCCTTAACGATGGTATTACCTTGTATTCGCTGTCTTAACTCTAAGGGTTCTTAGGCTTTTATATAATTTGTGAACCAAAACTTGACATATTTTAACTGAGTTCTGACAAGCCCAATATTGATGATTAAGAGACATGTTTACCTGGAGAGGGTTCCGGGGGTCAACGCCCCCGCGGCCAGGTCTGAGACCAGGCCTCATGGTGGTTCAGGGTCTAATCAACCAGGCTGTTACTGTCGGCCGCACGCAAACTGACGTACGAACCACAGCCCGGTTGGTCAGGTACTGACTTTAGGTGCCTGTCCAGTGCATTCTTGAAGACAGCCAGGGGTCTATTGGTAATCCCCCTAATGTGTGCTGGGAGGCAGTTGAACAGTCAGTTGGCGTAATCAGTCCATCAATCTTGGGGATATGAGGTGGTGAGTCCCTCAGCCTGGAGAAGAGTTCAGCTGAACTCTTCTCCAGGATGAGGGACTGACCACCTTAAATACCATTTCTCCAAGGCTGATAGACTGATTACATCTTATTTCATTACTACTATTGCCTCTATATCTGACTGAAGAAGCCTACTGTGTGGGCGAAACGTTTCAATAATAAAGACACCCAACTGTTGCACATGTCTTAATCATCTATTCAATGTTCAGGTGACAACACCTGATAATTTTCCATTCCTCTCTCCAAACATTTATTCAGCACCATTCTCAGAATTTCCCATTACTTCCTATTTCTTGCATTACGCTTCAACCCTCTACGCTCTCTTGCCGTATGACTCCTACAGGTTTGCAGCTTTCCTTATTTACATAATAATAATCTGTTGTCATCCACGATAGTTTAAATTATTAATAACAAGAAATATCTACAAATTATATATATATATATATATATATATATATATATATATATATATATATATATATATATATATATATATATATATATATATATATATATATATATATAATGTAACACTTGAAGAAATTAAGTATTTTTATTGTACTGGAGACTGAGGTACTGACCACTACGAGTGCGAGGGAGGCTCCCCAGGAGGCGGTGCAGTATAGGGCAGTGTGTAAGGGTCGGCGGTGGAGGAGGGATCCCAGTAGTCTGCCTGTTAGTGCTAGCAACCAGCAGCACGACACCAGATGAAGGAAGTGGAGCAGCAGACCCACCACTCCACACACCCATGCCTTCCCAGTGGCCTGCAGGAGCAACAACACGCACTTGTCAACACGTGTCACCAGACAGGTGTACTTATAAAACATGGGTGAGTGGGGGAAACCTGGTTTTGAGGAGAAATGGGTGTTAGGGTAAAACGAGGCGTGTAAAGGTGGAAAACGTTTTGTGGTGGGGAAAACGCGTGAGGTGTGAGTGGGAAACTGTGAGGTGTGGTGGGGAAACGCGTGAGGTGTAGTGGAACGTGTGAGGTGGAGGGGAACGCGTGAGGTGTGAGTGGGAACGCGTGAGGTGTGAGGGAAACGCGTGAGGTGTGAGTGGGGAAACGCGTGAGGTGTGAGTGGGAAACGCGTGAGGTGTGAGTGGGGAAACGCGTGAGGTGTGAGTGAGGAAACGCGTGAGGTGTGAGTGGGGAAACGCGTGAGGTGTGAGTGGGGAAACGCGTGAGGTGTGAGTGGGGAAACGCGTGAGGTGTGAGTGGGGAAACGTGTGAGGTGTGAGTGGGGAAACGCGTGAGGTGTGAGTGAGGAAACGCGTGAGGTGTGAGTTGTGAGTGGGGAAACACGTTAGGTGTAAGTGGGGAAACACCCTATGTGTGAATTGGGAAAAAGTGTGAGTGGGGAAATGCGTTGTGTGATCACTAAAAAATATAAAGTGTATACAGACAACAGATGTGAACAGAAAACGGTATTCTGTTTAAAAAACGGAAGTCAATAGTCAGAAAATACCTGTTTGTGAACACATTACTTAACACCTGCAAGAAAGAGCCATTAACACCTGCAAGAAAGAGCCATTAACACCTGCAAGAAAGAGCCATTAACACCTGCAAGAAAGAGCCATTACACTCAAGAAGATCATTAACACCTGCAAGAAAGAGCCATTAACACCTGCAAGAAAGAGCCATTAACACCTGCAAGAAAGAGCCATTAACACCTGCAAGAAAGAGCCATTAACACCTGCAAGAAAGAGCCATTAACACCTGCAAGAAAGAGCCATTAACACCTGCAAGAAAGAACCATTAATACCTGAGAGAGAACCACTAACACCTGCAAGAAAGAACCACTAACAGCTGCGAGAAAAACGAGATTAAAATTATATCTAAATCTCAGTTTTATTATTTACAACCACACATTACAGTCAAGACTAAAGAAAATGGGAATAATGATTATAATAATTAAAATAAGAAAAATGGGAATAAACATTATAATAGCCAAGATAAAGATATACAGAGAAAATGGGGTTAGGACGGCTACTAATCATTTAAATAAACAAAAGAAAGTAGTTACCCATCAAAAGAACAATAAAGGCGAGGTAATAATAATATCTTTATTTACTACAAGTACATGTACAAGGTATACAGACCATAGCTGACATCAATGACATACTACTATATAGAAAGCCCCTTGTTATGCAGAGCATTTCGGGTAAATTAGGTCAGTTTTGTCCCAGGATGCGACCCACACCAGTCCACTAACACCCAGGTACCTATTTTACTGATGGGTGAACATAGACAACCGGTGTAAGGAAACACGCCCAGTGTTTCTACACTCGCCGGGAATCGAACCCGGATCCTCACCGTGTGAAGCGAGAGCTTTGGCCACCAGGCCACGGGCCACCGTAAATACAACATAATAAAAGCTAAAAGAGAATAGAATAAGAGAAGCACAGCCAGTGACTGTCAACGTTCTACACTAGCTGGAACTGTCAGGCTGGCACTGACTAGTGCAGCTCTAATTGGAGGGGGAAGGGCGAAACGTTGCTGCTATAGCTGGTGTGCATAGAACCGTTGTTGCAATAAGAGCTCAACATTGAAATGTTGCTACAGTAAGAGCTCTATATTGAATCGTTGTTGCAATAAGAGCTCAACATTGAAATGCTGCTACACTGAGAGCTCTACACACAAACTTTCCCACATGCAATCTTGCTTTGTACCCACGTGGGCGGTGCCAAGAGCTACACCTTTTTACCCCACGGTAATTACATACCCGCTGACCTGTATATAGAGAGAGTTCACTCTTAATCACAAATATTGTAAACGTATTTTAGAGTTGAGATTACAAAGTGTGAACAGATTGAGGGATAAAAAGATTTTTATTTAATTTCTACGTCGCTTTCAACAATGCGTCGTTTCAGAAGAACACGAAGCAACGGGAGCCGAAAAAAATTATTATTGTCTAGAATGAAGCCTGATTAATATTATTTCTTTCAATTACTGCCGGTGTGTGGGGAGGAAAAAGCAACCAGCGTGAAACGAGGTTAGGAATCGAGGTCACCGGCGATATTTCAACTCCAAAGGAATATTGAAAGCGAAGAATGATTACGTTTTCTCTGTTTAAGGGAATAGAAAATGGAACTAGGTTCAGTTACGAGGACCCCAATTGAAATAAGTCACTTTGATTTATTTTTTGGGGTTATCCTGGGTAATCTACACATACGCTATGTATGATAATTTACGTAACTGTGTTTGTGTGTACTGTAGCTGAATAAGCGGCACAGCTGCATGGCAGTGACGTGTGTGTCTGTGTCGCAGTGTACGGAATACACAGAAAGAGGCTTTACAACACTGAATAACGTTAAAGAAAATAGGACATATATGTATAGGTGCCATATTAGTTTTTTTTTTACATGGCATGACTATGGATGTGTCCTGGCGCTAGTATACCAAGAGATCAATCGCAGTATGACAGGGCAAGGCTTGTTAAGGTTGCATAAATCACACACAGATGAAGAGAGAGATGCGTGAAATGTGCAGGCAATGCTTGCAGAAAACAGACAACAAGCACAGATGATGACACATCTGTGTTCAAGTGCCATTACCAAACGAATTTATCTCCATAAGAAATGATGTAAAATAGACTAGTCCGTTTAGACCCCCAAAATTACACTTACAAAAGCATTTAAAAATATAAAAAACTTACATAAAAGGGTGAGTTTGAGGGACCATCGTAAGTCGGGGTTTACCACTATATATATATATATATATATATATATATATATATATATATATATATATATATATATATATATATATATAACAGAAAAAAATTTTAAAAGAACTTAAAAGGTAATGTCCCACAAAGGTTCGTTTAAGAAATCACATCAAATAAGAATTAAAAAGACGTCATCCCATAAGAATGTTCCCACATTAGTTTGCTCTACAAGTTACGTTACTCGATAAAAAAAAAAAACCAGTAAATTATAAAACAAGAGAAACGAGTGAGAATCCCACCAAGGTTCGTTCAAGAGGTCAGTCTGCAAGACAGAATCAATCAATCAATCAGACTAACGTATTTGACCCACAATTACCTTGGAGTTTACCGTCCATCTCTATTCCACTGACTGACGGTATCTAACTTTCGCCTCCTTCCTCCCTGATTCTCCACTTGGAAACTTTTTTATTTCCAAGACTCTGGCTGACGAAACCTTGACCCATATACGGAACCTAGATATTGTGAGATTGTGTAAATAAAATTCCCGTACCAATGTACACAATAGCTTGTAAATAGTATATTGACACATGTGCAGCACTTGAGTATCTTTACTGTTGAAACGTTTCGCCCCACACTGGCTTCATCAGTCCAGTACAAAGAAGAAGAATGAAAATCAGAAGGAGTTTAAGGTAATCAGTCCCTTAGCCTGGAAACTTTTCCAAAATAAGGATACCCAAGTGTTGCATATGTGTCTAATTTATCAACTCTTCGGTTCTCTGAACCATTCATCTAAAAGCTTGTAAATACATAAGATGGCCGTTTTATTGACTCGTTATATAAAATATATAAATCTCTCCCGCTCATATATCAGTGTTGGCAGCGGAGAATCTGCTTTATAAACGTGTCTTGGTACGGAATCAATCGACTTAAATTCCACATCAAAGAGACGTAAGCAATATCAGCACAAAGTCGTTCCTGGAACCAGAAATTCGGTTTACAATAGTAATCTTCAGCATCCATATGAAGCTCGCCTCTCTCAATGCCTCGCAGAGTCTCTGACGATTATCAATCCCTTAGATCCTGGAATGTAACCGTAGTTCTCCTCCCGCTCGGGACTGTTCAACACATTCCAGGTTTATCTCTTCCACATTTCGCTCTCTGGGAGAGAGAACAGGCAACTGGAGGAGCCTTCATTAAGCCTCAAGATTCCTGGGTAAAGGCAAAACGTTCCAGGCAAGTGCCTGGAGAGTGAATAATCCAGGTGGGACGAGGGACCACAGCCTAGGGGCTCTGATTTAACACAGGAGCTGCTCCTGCTACGAATGGGAAACTTAGTGGTGCAGCTGTTGCTGCTTGAGAGAAACTAGGTAATGTTGCTACGAGTTTGCAGCACCAGCGTGAAGCCTTCACATAACCATGCACATAAAGAAGCTGGAGAGACGCCAAAGGTTTACAAATAGAATAGTTCGAGCTCCACCCCTCCCACTTACACTGGGTCACAAGCGCCATCAACGAGGCCAGTGTCCGAGAAACTAGTGCCAGCGCAACTGTAATGATCTGAAGAACAGGCTTTCGCAACGAGATTATAAACCAATCAAGAACCTGTTTCCCTCCCGACCAGACAAACAAGAAAGTTAGTTTGGTGTTGAGGAGTCAGTGAGAGAAGGTAAACAGGCTTGCAGGCCAGGCTGCACTACTCCCACATCTCTAACATTGTTGGCAAAGTTGGAAGCGAGCCTGCCCTTTTATACTCTCAGCAAGGTTTTTATATTTTTATCGTTGGAATCTTCGTGCGTGAAGTCGTGCACGTGCGCGCACCCACGTTCATCTTAGAACCGGAGAGCCTGGGTTCAATTCTGGGCGAGGAGGGATATATTGGTTGTCTAATAGGTGCTGCCCCCTGTTCGCAGGGAGGAAGATAACTTAAGGACCTTAATGGAAATAACACAGTTTGACCCTATTAGTTATCCTTGGGTATTAACCTTCCCGGGTTAATAAACCAGTTAATCACCAGCCATAGATCGGAAAAAAAGACAGTGGGATCAAAACCTGTTTTCTAGTTATATTACAGCATGAAGTTCATACAAAGTGTTAGTCTGTCAGCCTACGTCAGCTGGGAGACTACAGAAGGGCAGTGAGGGTATACTAGAGTATTCCATCATAGGTTCATTAGCTACGGCAGTTTAAAAAAAAAGCTTCGTCCCAGCAGAGCTAAAGCTAGCTAGAAACCTTTAGAAAAAAGCACAGTACCCTGCATGTATTACACAACTCGCCCACTGATTGGACACAATTTTCACACGACATTTCGGCGCCAAGGTTAGGAAACAGACAAGGTCAAGTGAAGAGAAATTCAAGGTCAGCCCTAAAGATTAGAGCATTTGACAATGTACAGATTCATGCTAAGAACTTTGCGTATAAATGTACGCCTGGTTGATCAGGCTCTGATCCAACATGAGGCCTGGTCACAGACCGGGCCGCAGGGGCGTTGACCCCTGGAACTCTCTCCAGGTATACTCCAACTTGTGTAGTAGGTTCGCCGGTACGTCCGGCCCGGGTCTTGTGGATTGTGAATTGTTCCCGCCAAGGTATTACAACTTCGTTTTCTATCATGGATGGCAACCAGTGCGGGACGACTCAAGAGGATATACCACAATCTTCATTCATCGTTCTCACACTGGCTTCTGAAGCAGCTCACCGGCTCTGAAGGAGCTGGTGCTGCTGCCAGCTTCAGGGGCACCCGGAAGAAATTTAAATTCACGTATTTTGACCAACGTTACAACTGTATCTTTGTAGTTTCGGAGAGACTTCGCTTAGTAGAAAAATGCCTGTTGAAGTTGGTGTAAGTGTTGGGTGACTAACTCGTTAAGGAAAGCATGGAGCCCATGGCAACCAGTCTCTTACTGCTGTGACACTGTTGCGATACAGAGAAGTGTGATATATATATATATATATATATATATATATATATATATATATATATATATATATATATATATATATATATATATATATATATATATATATCACTGAGAGTAGCCGAGGATTCGAACCCATGTAGTTTTGGCCCTGCGTCGTGGTGAGCGAAAATCACATGACGTTTAACCCACTGGACCAGTGGGTCCAGTGTAGACAGTTTAAGGGTTAAGTGTTGTTATTATGTGTTGTGTGTATGTAAAACTATAGTTAATCTTTACAAAATTAATTTTTTGTGAATATTTTTGGGTGTCTGGAACGGTCTAATTGTATTTACATTATTTCTTATGGGAAATAATGGTTCGTGGTGAGCGAAACACATGACGCCTTAACCCACTGGACCAGTGGGTTAAGGCGTCATGTGATTTTCGCTCACCACGAGGCAGGGCCAAAACTACATGGGTTCGAATCCTCGACTACTCGCAGTGTTATTGATTCAATACCACTCGTTCGTGGTCACAATAATATATAATATATATAATGCAAAAATCGCGAACAGGCGATACAAGATGCAAAACAACCACGGGGGGAGTTGAATGATAGTTCTAGGCCTTTCGTGCAAATACGATCACTGTGAGTCCTTAATCAAGCTAGCACTAGATACTACTCAACAGATAGCCTCGATGTGGATTTTAAATGTTCTCTGCTATTTCTTCCCTGTATATTCCCTCCAGTTTCCCTCTCGTCTAGAGTAAAAGTCGCCCACTTTATGAGCGAGAATTAAAATATAATTCTGTATTATAAGAACATAAGAAAGAAGGAACACTGCAGCAGGCCTACTGGCCCATGCAAGGCAGGTCCATGTCACCCCCCAGCTTAGACCAATGACCCACCTAGTCAGGTCACATCCTCTGAAGGAAGGAGCATGGCATCAGACCTAGTAGCACAAGCTAGTCAGGTCCAACTCACACCCACCCACAGCCACTCATGTATTTATCTAACCTATTTTTACTTTCCTCTTATAAGGGGAGTGTTAATGCGACATGGCATGAGTGAATCCCTGGTGTTTGCCACAGTATTTGCTTTAGCTGGCACTCAATCGAACTCAATCGCACACTGAGGGCGCAGACCCATTCTCTCATGTCTAGGCGACTCAGGCCTATCGCACTAAATTTGAAGGAATGAAAAATAAAATGTAGAACTACGTTCCGGGCAGTACGCACGTGAACGTATATCTACGTGTGGACAGTTTAAGGGTTAAGTGTTGTTATTATGTGTTGTGTGTATGTAAAACTATAGTTAATCTTTACAAAATTAATTTTTTGTGAATATTTTTGGGTGTCTGGAACGGTCTAATTGTATTTACATTATTTCTTATGGGAAATAATGGTTCGACTTTCGGCTAGTTCGAGTTAAGGCCTAGCTCCTGGAACGGATTATGGCCGATACTCGGGGGTCCACTGTATATGTTAGTGTAAACTTATTATCTGACATTTAAAGTGGAAACAAATGGCATTCCGCTTTACGGCGATGTACGCTATCTGGCAGTAGCCTGGAACCTAACCTGCCGTATAAGTGGGGTCCTACTGAACGGATTTTCACTTGTTCAGGAATCAGACGTGACGACTCTGCATCATGTGTAATACCTGTTGGTTCATGGGTGGTTCTCTCACTGAGACAAAGAGAGACAAGCAGAGACACAGGAAGACAGAAAGACAGATAAGCAGAGACAGAGATAAAAAGAGAGAGCTAGACAGACAGATAGAGACATGTTTATGTGTAACAGTGAAAAAAATAAAGGGAGGGGTTGAGACGATGCAGAGCAAATAAATCGAAAAATATAGAAAATGAGTTTTGTTTACGGAAAAATAGTTTAAGAATCTGGCAACATTTTGGTGAAAATCCCATTATAATACAATGTTTCTATAGCAAATTATAGCTATTTGAACATGTCTGGTGATAAAGCACCACCACATAAATATATGCGTGACAGCGAGGTGATTTTTTTTTTTTGTCTATTTTTCTTTCTAATACACTAAATTTACGACTGAACATCATTACAGTGTGGGAGCTTATAGGAGAGTAGGAGGAGTCAAGAGGCGAGGCAAGGATGAGAACTGCTTCGTTAGCAGTCTGGTCCTCGGCCACAATATATCTTATACTGACGCTATTATTACTAATAAACTTCATCTGATTATACCATTTATTCAGAAATGATAGTAGACATAAGATAAAAGCATAATAAATATGGCTAAAATATTATTTGGCATATATTATACCAGAGGGTGTGGGTGGTGGCCCACAGTCAATGATTTACAGTGGACCCCCGAGTATCGGCCGCCCTGAGTATCGGCCGCCCTGAGTATCGGCCGACTAAACATTACCCAGCGCGCTCATTCAAACTTTCACAATAATTTTATTGTGTTTATTGCTTGTTTATTGATTGTCACTGTGAAATAAGTCACCATGGGTCCAAAGAAGCTTCGTAGTGGCACCCCTGTGGTAAAGATTATAAGTGTGTAAACATTGTAAGGTCGGCCACATCACAACTTTTGTTAAAACTGAAACATTAATTATATATACACAAAATTAAGTAAGAAATTATAATCTAAGAGCTGGGGAAAATATATATATATTCGCAGACACATTTAAACAGCGAACAGATATTTGTATGTAACAATATATTATGAGAAGGGAAAGTGCTACTTACGAAATGAAATATTCCGGTTCGGAAATAAAGTATGAGTTCTGAAGTGAAATGTGTTAGGAAGTGTAATGAGAGAGAGTAAGGAAATTGAATATTTTTAATGGAATATGTGAAGGTTGGCGAGTGTGATCGTGGGATTATCTCTCTCTCTCTCTGTACTTTTTCGACTAGATATTCAATATGACGCTTAGTTTCGGTCTTCAAATTACACGAAGGAGGAAAGTATACAAGAGAGGTACAGAAGAACTATCAAATTCGTACTTCCACTCAAACACGGAAACACTCGAGGCACTCAACCTTTCTCTCTCTCAGGAAACACTCGGGGCACTCAACCTTTCTCTCAGGAAACACTCAGGGCACTCAACATTTCTCTCAGGAAACACTCGAGGCACTCAACCTTTCTCTCAGGAAACACTCGAGGCACTCAACCTTTCTCTCTCTCAGGAAACACTCGAGGCACTCAACCTTTCTCTCTCTCAGGAAACACTCGGGGCACTCAACCTTTCTCTCAGGAAACACTCAGGGCACTCAACCTTTCTCTCAGGAAACACTCGAGGCACTCAACCTTTCTCTCTCAGGAAACACTCGAGGCATTCAACCTTTCTCTCTCTCAGGAAACACTCGGGCACTCAACCTTTCTCTCTCCAGGAAACACTCGAGGCACTCAACCTTTCTCTCTCTCAGGAAACACTCGAGGCACTCAACCTTTCTCTCTCTCAGGAAACACTCGAGGCACTCAACCTTTCTCTCTCTCAGGAAACACTCGAGGCACTCAACCTTTCTCTCTCTCAGGAAACACTCGAGGCACTCAACCTTCTCTCTCTCAGGAAACACTCGAGGCACTCAACCTTTCTCTCTCTCAGGAAACACTCGAGGCACTCAACCTTTCTCTCTCTCAGGAAACACTCGAGGCACTCAACCTTTCTCTCTCTCAGGAAACACTCGAGGCACTCAACCTTTCTCTCTCTCAGGAAACACTCGAGGCACTCAACCTTTCTCTCTCTCAGGAAACACTCGAGGCACTCAACCTTTCTCTCTTCAGGAAACACTCGAGGCACTCAACCTTTCTCTCTCAGGAAACACTCGAGGCACTCAACCTTTCTCTCTCTCAGGAAACACTCGGGGCACTCAACCTTTCTCTCAGGAAACACTCAGGGCACTCAACATTTCTCTCAGGAAACACTCGAGGCACTCAACCTTTCTCTCAGGAAACACTCGAGGCACTCAACATTTCTCTCAGGAAACACTCGAGGCACTCAACCTTTCTCTCTCTCAGGAAACACTCGGGCACTCAACCTTTCTCTCTCTCAGGAAACACTCGGGCACTCAACCTTTCTCTCTCAGGAAACACTCGAGGCACTCAACCTTTCTCTCTCTCAGGAAACACTCGAGGCACTCAACCTTTCTCTCAGGAAACACTCGAGGCACTCAACCTTTCTCTCTCTCAGGAAACACTCGAGGCACTCAACCTTTCTCTCTCTCAGGAAACACTCGAGGCACTCAACCTTTCTCTCTCTCAGGAAACACTCGAGGCACTCAACCTTTCTCTCTCTCAGGAAACACTCGAGGCACTCAACCTTTCTCTCTCTCAGGAAACACTCGAGGCACTCAACCTTTCTCTCTCAGGAAACACTCGAGGCACTCAACCTTTCTCTCTCTCAGGAAACACTCGAGGCACTCAACCTGTCTCTCTCTCAGGAAACACTCGAGGCACTCAACCTTTCTCTCTCAGGAAACACTCGAGGCACTCAACCTTTCTCTCTCAGGAAACACTCGAGGCACTCAACCTTTCTCTCTCTCAGGAAACACTCGAGGCACTCAACCTTTCTCTCTCTCAGGAAACACTCGAGGCACTCAACCTTTCTCTCTCTCAGGAAACACTCGAGGCACTCAACCTTTCTCTCTCTCAGGAAACACTCGAGGCACTCAACCTTTCTCTCTCTCAGGAAACACTCGAGGCACTCAACCTTTCTCTCTCAGGAAACACTCGAGGCACTCAACCTTTCTCTCTCTCAGGAAACACTCGAGGCACTCAACCTCTCAGGAAACAGAGACTACCAGAAGATCTCTTATAACCTTTTATTATTATTTATTATTGTTATTAAGATACTGAATGGCTTTGATCCAATAAAAAATAAACACTTTGAAGTGGTGAACGAGTCCATAACTTGAAACAGTGGAATAAAACTTCGAGGCACAAGATACAACACGAGCGTATGCAGTTTTTTTTTTTTTTAAGATAAAATCAAGCAGATTGGAATAAACTAATGACTAATGTAAGTGCGAAGATAATAGTGATTCAACAACCAGCTAGACAAGCAGTTTGCAAGTATATAACTCAATATATATCGTGCTTTAGTGGGGGTTGCTAGTCTTAAGGTCCACCTGCTCTGTGTAAATCTGTCGGTTAAGGTCGCTGGGTTAGAACAAATTTCTTGTGTATCAGAACACGTATTCACCTTCATTAATAAAAACCCTGTGGGTTTGCCTGTGTCGTGCCGAGGTAAAACTTGCGGTATTGGCTAGTAGTAGTAGTGATACTGGAAGCGCATAAGAACAAGAGAGCAGTGCATAAGAACAAGAGAGCAGTGCATAAGAACAAGAGAGCAGTGCATAAGAACAAGAGAGCAGTGCATAAGAACGAGAGAGCAGTGCATAAGAACAAGAGAGCAGTGCATAAGAACGAGAGAGCAGTGCATAAGAACGAGAGAGCAGTGCATAAGAACGAGAGAGCAGTGCATAAGAACGAGAGAGCAGTGCATAAGAACGAGAGAGCAGTGCATAAGAACGAGAGAGCAGTGCATAAGAACGAGAGAGCAGTGCATAAGAACGAGAGAGCAGTGCATAAGAACGAGAGAGCAGTGCATAAGAACGAGAGAGCAGTGCATAAGAACTAGAGAGCAGTGCATAAGAACGAGAGCAGTGCATAAGAACGCGAGAGCAGTGCATAAGAACGCGAGAGCAGTGCATAAGAACGCGAGAGCAGTGCATAAGAACGCGAGAGCAGTGCATAAGACACGCGAGAGCAGTGCATAAGAACGCGAGAGCAGTGCATAAGAACGCGAGAGCAGTGCATAAGAACGCGAGAGCAGTGCATAAGAACGCGAGAGCAGTGCATAAGAACGCGAGAGCAGTGCATAAGAACGCGAGAGCAGTGCATAAGAACGCGAGAGCAGTGCATAAGAACGCGAGAGCAGTGCATAAGAACGCGAGAGCAGTGCATAAGAACGCGAGAGCAGTGCATAAGAACGCGAGAGCAGTGCATAAGAACGCGAGAGCAGTGCATAAGAACAAGAGAGCAGTGCATAAGAACAAGAGAGCAGTGCATAAGAACAAGAGAGCAGTGCATAAGAACAAGAGAGCAGTGTATAAGAACAAGAGAGCAGTGTATAAGAACAAGAGAGCAGTGTATAAGAACAAGAGAGCAGTGCATAAGAACAAGAGAACAGAGGAGCACTGTAGGACAAAAACTCTGGAAGGCCAAACCCCTCCAGAGAACAGAACCCACCAAGACAGAAGACAAGCAATGAGAATACAAGAAAGGTGGACAGGTAACGAGAACAGAGAGACAAATGCCTGGTCAAGTCACTAGTGTTCTGAAGTTTAAAGCCCTTGACAACGTAATGAGAGAGGCAGGCATCCTCAGAGACAAAGCCAGAACTACGATTCATGTTGGGATTGTTGTGTATAAGGGCTGCTTATTACTCTATCCTCTCTTGTATATACACTGGCCTTCTCACCTCGTTTCAGTGTGACTTGTCAGGGCTCCAAGTCGGATCGAAACGATGTCATAACTTGGTATAGTTCTACACAGGGGAAAACATGACTCGGTAAAGCTCTACACAGTGCTAAACCTGAGTTGATAAAGCTCTACAAAGCACCAAACATGACTTGGTAAAGCTGTAGAGAGGGTGAAACGTTGTCCCAGTAAAATATAAGGGCATGTTTCGCAACCTATATCTTTTCTTTCATAATTATCGATCAGCACTACACGGGGATCGAAACTAAGGCTTCGAAACTTCTCTCTCTCTGTTAAAGTTATCATTGATATCGTCTTGTCTCTGAGAGTGAGGGACTTCCCTTACCCTCTGAGGGTAGGAGACCCTCCCTGTGAGATTTCCCTGACGCTCTGAGGGTACGAAAACACCATGCAAATCTCCCCTCAGTCTCAGAGTGGGAGACATCTGTGGGAGACTGGGAGGAGGAGTGGCTGTGTTGATTGTCCTAAGTTACTCCTTGAAGGGTGAAACAATAGTGACTCAAGCTGTAACTTGGGCGCCTTTGTTAACACGTTCATTGGGTGGGCGTGCGTACTGGAAGTGGGTGGCTGAGGGACCGGAGAGTGGGTGGGTGGTTGGTCGGCTATGGAGTGGGTGGAGGACAGGAGTGTGGATGGTCAGCAGTCGGAAAAGGGTGAGGGAGCGCCCAAGGAATGGGTGGATGAGGGGAAATAGGTAGAAGTAGGTGGGTGGATTAAGAGAGAGAGAGAGAGAGAGAGAAGGGAAAAATTATTATACTATCTTAAATATACTGTCATTCCATTATATATGTTTTTGTGTGTATACTATACATGGCAATTCAGCACTTTAATAAATGGTCACAGCATCCTCCAAAAACGGGAAAATAATTAGCTAAGCTTTTCACAATAGCTAAGAATCCATTTTCAGACCAGAATACAAGAAATGAGAAAAAAAGTGTAAACAATGGAGGGTACTCAGCTGAAAGCCGGCGTTCCAAACATCACTGCAGAGAAAGGTTGTAGTCTGTGTTGCAGCTGAAGACTCGGTTAACTACCAGCTGTGCTACGATCATACGCTTGTAATGACCGAATATGTACACCGAGACATTCAACATTATTGTGACTAAAGATTGTTATAAACGTCAGTTCATTATTAACTACTGTTTATGGGACGGTATAAACGTCCATAGCCTCGCACTGACATTAATACGAACCCCGTTTCTATTTTCCCGATGGTAACAACTACGAGGTTAAGTTAGGTAAGATTTGTCAAGAAGAAGAGTGTTTCCTGACGCGGGTCTTAGTCATATGATGACCCGCAGCTGGAGCTTTTGGTCATCTGACCGAGGCCTTCCGTTGGCTTACCGGTCAACCCCTTTAAATTTTATGGTTATGATTAGTTATTTTATCTAACACGAGCAAGATCAGACCTTCATATTACCAGCAATTTAACTACATTAAAACAAACAAACCCTGTAAACAATGCCTTTCTAAATACTTTATTCGCTCGGGAAAGTCATTAAAGCAGTGTTAGAGACGAACATTCCATTAGAACAGGACAGGTCTGATGCATTGTAAACCATACCACGGGTGGGGTTAGAACTCGCGATCAGAGTCTCTGTGACTAACGCGACGGTCTGGAGTTTTGAGACTGATCGCGGGTTCTAACACCACCCGTGGTATGGTTTGTTTGCAATCGTGTCATTACGATTTCGTGAGTCTAATGCATTGTTTTATCATAAGAGGAACACGGGACATATTACTTACTGGGGGTACTTGTCCTGCTATTAATCACAAGCAATTTATGTACTAAACTAAATACTTTGAAAGTGTCTTCTGCGGTATGATGATCAACATTGTTTAAGTGCGAGTCCTGACTGTATAGATACCTAATCAATAATATAGTCCATGGGCTAAGAGACACCTCCATATGCCATGAAATTAGTGTGACCGCTGAATTACGCCTAGATTGGAAAGAGAAAGCTTTGAGCTTCGCTGTTCTGACCATATTGGCCCCTTTCTATAAAATTAAGAAACAAACGATGGTCTGACACAAGTCACAAGTTCTTTCATGCAACTCACCTTGTTTTGTAAAGTTCCCCCTTGTGGCACTGCCCAAATTATTATTTATATTATTTTTAATTATAATAATATACAATTTATATATATATATATGTATATATATATATATATATATATATATATTATATATATATATATATATATATATAAATAAATATATATATATATATATATATATATATATATATATATATATATATTATACACTTGTACAATTCCAATGAACTATCAGTGTAATTAATTATATTGTAATTTTCCGAGCTCTGACCGTGATTACACTGTACTGTATAATGTAATATTTGTTCAAATGCATAATGTAATATTGGCTGGCTTGTATAATGCAATATGGGCTCCCCTGTATAATGTATTATTGGCTCCCCTGTATAATTCGTCCTCTATAAATACTAGATGTAAACGTCAATACTGACATACTGACAAACACTCTTAACACTTATCCTAAACAGCCAATCAGAGAGATGGCTTTGATAAAGGAGCCTGTCGTGAACGGTTATTGGAGGAACAATTAACCAATTAGATTGCGAGAATCCTATCGTAATCTACAGCGTCAGTGATCAACGTCAAGGGCCCTTGGGACCAATAATATCAGCCAGATTGCAAACGGTATCGAATATCATTGTCAAGCATAAACTATATGCTTGAAAGTAAGTAAAATGGATTAGAATAACTTCGAAATTAATAATTAATGTAAAATAAATATGGCTGCTTCTTTAATACCTCTTTTAAGACACAGAAAGATCGCGGTCACCAGGACTCGATACTGCTATTGAGATGGGCGAGATTCCCAGGCAGCGCCCTAAAACACTCAGCCACAAATGCCTCAAAAGCTGGGCAGTCTGGTTCACAAATCATGTTTCTTTTCCAGCCCGGGCACGTCAGTGAGCCTCAAGCATGAATTCAAGCTATTTCAATCTCCTCCTGTATGTTCTGACCTCAGAGCTAATTTCATTCTACTCCCCGTTTGGTGTTCTAGCCTAAACAAGCTAGTCGCAGTGTTGTTATTGATTAAATACCACTCGTTCGTGGTTACAATACTATATATACTGCTTGTGGAGGCTAGTACACCAAACGGGAGTAGAATGAAATTAGCTCTGAGGCACCCACACCATCGTATGTCCTCGGATCAAGGTACAATACCTAGCTCTGCTGGATGCGTGATCTTTTTTAGGACTATATGTTCCAGTGGGTTACAGCGTCGTGAATTTTCGCTGACCATGAGGCGGGCTAAAACACGGGTTCGATTCCCCGGCTAGTCGCAGTGTTATTGATTAAATACCACTCGTTCGTGATAACTATATATATGCATGTGTAGTATGACCCGTCATCTTGCGTGTTTGAGAGAAAAAGACACCAGCATTCCTGCTTCAGTGTAAAACAAATACAGGTCTGAGTATATCTTATTATATTTAAGATATAATATGAACCTTCACACTAAAGAAATTAATCACACATCAATATTTAGGATAAAAATGTTATTGAGTGGTGGTGAATAGGTTAAGTGCAGCCTTTATGACCCTCGTATGTCGATACGCATTAAACCTATTTAACCAACTAATTGGTTTCAGTTGTATAGCTTGTAGGTAGCAATCATCCCTTGCCAGGGAGGTATTACTGTCTACTCCTTGTGTGAACAACGAGGTATAGTCTACTCCTTTTGAAAAACTCCTGCCAGGAGGTATTACTGTCTACTCCTTGTGTGAAGAAAGCCTCCCTTGCCAGGGAGGTATTACTGTCTACTCCTTGTGTGAACGAAAGCTCCCTTGCCAGGGAGGTATTACTGTCTACTCCTTGTGTGAAACGAAAGCCTCCCTTGCCAGGGAGGTATTACTGTCTACTCCTTGTGTGCAACGAAAGCCTCCCTTGCCAGGGAGGTATTACTGTCTACTCCTTGTGTGAAACGAAAGCCTCCCTTGCCAGGGAGGTATTACTGTCTACTCCTTGTGTGCAACGAAAGCCTCCTTGCCAGGGAGGTATTACTGTCTACTCCTTGTGTGAACGAAAGCCTCCCTTGCCAGGGAGGTATTACTGTCTACTCCTTGTGTGAACGAAAGCCTCCCTTGCCAGGGAGGTATTACTGTCTACTCCTTGTGTGAACGAAAGCCTCCCTTGCCAGGGAGGTATTACTGTCTACTCTTGTGTGCAACGAAAGCCTCCTTGCCAGGGAGGTATTACTGTCTACTCCTTGTGTGCAACGAAAGCCTCCCTTGCCAGGGAGGTATTACTGTCTACTCCTTGTGTGAAACGAAAGCCTCCCTTGCCAGGGAGGTATTACTGTCTACTCCTTGTGTGAAACGAAAGCCTCCCTTGCCAGGGAGGTATTACTGTCTACTACTTGTGTGAACGAAAGCCTCCCTTGCTAGGGAGGTATTACTGTCTACTCCTTGTGTGAAACGAAAGCCTCCCTTGCCAGGGAGATATTACTGTCTACTCCTTGTGTGCAACGAAAGCCTCCCTAAGGTTTTGCACTCTGGCAAGATCAATGTTTTTTGTTTTGTTAATATTAAAAGTGGCAGATAAATCTTACACAAGACTGGAAGATACGGGAGGCTGTGTATAATGAACCCATTGAAAAGAAGGGATGCAAGATAGGGCAGGAAATATAAAATAAATCCCGTGTAAAGCAGTAGTGTAAGATACGGGAGGAAGTGTATAATAAACTCAGCAGTGTAAAGGAGGGGTGGGAGATACACAGAGAAAACACTGTCAGCATCCGTGATCACCAACTTAAATCTTAGACCAGAAGATAAAAAAAATGTTAGAGAAGGGGGGGGGGGAGAAATGGAGAAATATAAGGACAAGAGAGAGAGAGAGAGAGAGGGGGATGGAGAGAGAGAGAGAGAGAGAGGGGGGGGAGGGAGGGAGAGGAGAGGAGATGGGGTAGAAGACAAATGGTATTGTGGTAGAGATCAATAGAAGAGCAACAACCACACTACACTCCCTGGGATTGTGCCTGTCAACACCTCCCTCCCTTCCCAACACCTCCCTCCCTTCCCAACACCTCCCTCCCTCCCTTCCCAACACCTCCCTCCCTCCCTTCCCAACACCTCCCTCCCTCCCTTCCCAACACCTCCCTCCCTTCCTTCCCAACACCTCTCTCCCTCCCTTCCCAACACTTCCCTCCCTCCTTTCCCAACACCTTCCCTTCTTTCCCAATACCTCCCTTCCTTCAGAACACCTCCCTCCCTCCCTTCCCAACACCTCCCTCCCTCCCTTCCCAAAACTTCCCTCCCTCCTTTCCCAACACCTTCCCTTCTTTCCCAATACCTCCCTTCCTTCAGAACACCTCCCTGCCTCTCCATTACCACCCTCCCTCACTAACACCATCCTCCCTCGTGGCTCAAGCGGCAGAAATATCAGCTCATATCCGAAGCACCCGGGTGCGATTCCGGCACGAATGGAAATATTGGGCATGTTTCCTTACACCTGCTGTCCCTGTTCACCTAGCAGTAACTAGGTACCTGGGTGTAAACTGCCTGGTGTGGGTGGCATCCTGGGGGAGAGGATTACAGGATCACAATGGAAGTAAGCCAGAGTGGATTTAATGGGTTATCCTGGGATATTAACCCACCCTCCCTTCCTCTCACTGCCCCCTCCCTGTCTCTCGTGTCCCCAGTTCTTCCTCTCGTTGCCCCCTCCCTTCCTCTCATTGCCCTGTCCCTCCCTCTCATTAACTCCTCCTTGCCTCTCATTGCCCTCTCCCTCCCTTCCTTTCATTGCCCCCTCCTTCCTCTCATTGCCCCTCCTTCCTCTCATTGCCCCCTCCCTTCCTCTCATTGCCCCTCCCTTCCTCTCATTGCCCCTCCCTTCCTCTCATTGCCTCCTCCCATCCTCTCATTGCCCCTCCTTCCCTCTCATTGCCTCCTCCCTCCCTTTCATTGCCCCTCCTTGCCCTCTCCCTTCCTCTCATTGCTCTCTCCCTTTCACTGCCCCTCCCTCCCTTCCTCTCATTGCTCTCTCCCTTTCACTGCCCCTCCCTCCCTTCCTCTCATTGCCCCTCCCTCCCATCCTTTCATTGCCCCTCTCCCTCTCATGCCCTCCCTCTTCATCACCCTCACCATCCATCCCCTTCTCTTCTCCCAACTCTCCTCTCCTCTCTCTCTCTCTCTCTCTCTCTCTCTCTCTCTCTCTCTCTCTCTCTGCTTCCCTCTGCCCTCTCCTCCCTCCCTTTCTCCTCACTTGGTAAGCACCCTTACCAGCTCTATCCCCTCTATATAACTTCCACGTTCACTCCCCTTCATCTCTCCTCACCCTACCCTTCATCTCCTCTCTCTACCCTCCCTCCATCTCCCCTCTCTCTACCTTCCGTCCATCTTTCCCCTCTCTACCCTCCCTCCATCTCTCCCTCCCTCCATCTCTCCCCTCCCTCCATCTCTCCTCTCTACCCTCCCTCCATCTCTCCTCTCTCTACTTTCCATCTCTCTACCCTCCCTCCATCTCTCTACCCTCCCTCCATCTCTCCTCTCTCTACTCTCCATCTCTCTACCCTCCCTCCATCTCTCCTCTCTCTACCCTCCCTCCATCTCCCCTCTCTCTACCCTCCCTCCATCTCCTCTCTCTCTACCCTCCTCCATCTCCTCTCTCTCTACCCTCCCTCCATCTCCTCTCTCTCTACCCTCCTCCATCTCCTCTCTCTCTACCCTCCCTCCATCTCCTCTCTCTCTACCCTCCCTCCATCTCTCCTCTCTCTACCCTCCCTCCATCTCTCCTCTCTCTACCCTCCCTCCCTCCCTTCTCTCTCTACCCTCCCTCCCTCCATCTCTCCTCTCTCTACCCTTCCTCCCTCCATCTCTCCTCTCTCTACCCTTCCTCCCTCCATCTCTCCTCTCTCTACCCTTCCTCCCTCCATCTCTCCTCTCTCTACCCTTCCTCCCTCCATCTCTCCTCTCTCTACCCTTCCTCCCTCCATCTCTCCTCTCTCTACCCTTCCTCCCTCCATCTCTCCTCTCTCTACCCTCCCTCCATCTCTCCTCTCTCTACCCTTCCTCCCTCCATATCTCCTCTCTCTACCCTTCCTCCCTCCAAATCTCCTCTCTCTACCCTTCCTCCCTCCAAATCTCCTCTCTCTACCCTTCCTCCCTCCAAATCTCCTCTCTCTACCCTTCCTCCCTCCATCTCCCGTCATAATGCCTGGCACCGTAACTGGCGTCATGATATAACTGGTGCTATGACGTATGTAGAACTCTGACGTAACTGACACTGTCGCCTGAGTGGCACTGTCGCCTGAGTGGCACTGTCGCCTGAGTGGCACTGTCGCCTGAGTGGCACTGTCGCAGGATTCCCGCCCAATTAACACTCAATTGCCGATTCATACGACCAATTAAATCACTCTTAATTAATCCCGGAAATGTGGCAGCAACGCTGCTGTGTGGGGGGAGTGGCAGAGGGAAGGGGAAGAGGTTAGGGAGGGGAGATAGTGGCGAGAGGTGGGTTAGAGGGGGAACGGAAAAGTTTTGGGGTGGTGGGTGTGAATGGTATTGGATGCGAGTGGTGGTAGTGGTGGATGTCTTGTGACACAGGAAGGCAGGGAACTGTCTTGTGACACTGGAAGGCAGGGAACTGTCTTGTGACACAGGAAGGCAGGGAACTGTCTTGTGACACTGGAAGGCAGGGAACTGTCTTGTGACACTGGAAGGCAGGGAACTGTCTTGTGACACAGGAAGGCAGGGAACTGTCTTGTGACACAGGAAGGCAGGGAACTGTAGTGTCTTGTGACACAGGAAGGCAGGGAACTGTCTTGTGACACAGGAAGGCAGGGAACTGTCTTGTGACACAGGAAGGCAGGGAACTGTAGTGTCTTGTGACACAGGGAAGGCAAAAGGGAACTGTAGTGTCTTGTGACACAGGAAGGCAGGGAACTGTAGTGTCTTGTGACACAGGAAGGCAGGGAACTGTCTTGTGACACAGGAAGGCAGGGAACTGTCTTGTGACACAGGAAGGCAGGGAACTGTCTTGTGACACAGGAAGGCAGGGAACTGTCTTGTGACACTGGAAGGCAGGGAACTGTCTTGTGACACAGGAAGGCAGGGAACTGTCTTGTGACACAGGAAGGCAGGGAACTGTCTTGTGACACTGGAAGGCAGGGAACTGCAGTGTCTTGTGACACAGGAAGGCAGGGAACTGTCTTGTGACACTGGAAGGCAGGGAACTGTCTTGTGACACTGGAAGGCAGGGAACTGTCTTGTGACACAGGAAGGCAGGGAACTGTAGTGTCTTGTGACACAGGAAGGCAGGGAACTGTAGTGTCTTGTGACACAGGAAGGCAGGGAACTGTCTTGTGACACAGGAAGGCAGGGAACTGTCTTGTGACACTGGAAGGCAGGGAACTGTCTTGTGACACGGAAGGCAGGGAACTGTCTTGTGACACTGGAAGGCAGGGAACTGCAGTGTCTTGTGACACAGGAAGGCAGGGAACTGTCTTGTGACACTGGAAGGCAGGGAACTGTCTTGTGACACTGGAAGGCAGGGAACTGTCTTGTGACACAGGAAGGCAGGGAACTGTAGTGTCTTGTGACACAGGAAGGCAGGGAACTGCAGTGTCTTGTGACACAGGAAGGCAGGGAACTGTAGTGTCTTGTGACACAGGAAGGCAGGGAACTGTAGTGTCTTGTGACACAGGAAGGCAGGGAACTGTAGTGTCTTGTGACACAGGAAGGCAGGGAACTGTCTTGTGACACAGGAAGGCAGGGAACTGCAGTGTCTTGTGACACAGGAAGGCAGGGAACTGTAGTGTCTTGTGACACAGGAAGGCAGGGAACTGCAGTGTCTTGTGACACAGGAAGGCAGGGAACTGTAGTGTCTTGTGACACAGGAAGGCAGGGAACTGTAGTGTCTTGTGACACAGGAAGGCAGGGAACTGCAGTGTCTTGTGACACAGGAAGGCAGGGAACTGCAGTGTCTTGTGACACTGGAAGGCAGGGAACTGCAGTGTCTTGTGACACAGGAAGGCAGGGAACTGCAGTGTCTTGTGACACAGGAAGGCAGGGAACTGTCTTGTGACACAGGAAGGCAGAGGAGCCTAGAAAACCTACTGTGTGTGTTTGATATATATATATATATATATATATATATATATATATATATATATATATATATATATATATATATATATATATATATATATGAGCATAACTGCACTGCTGTTTATTGGTAAAATTTTAGATAGTGTATTTGCAGGGCAGAAATAGTCTTGGCAGGTTCAGGAAGGTCTTAATCCTCTTCTGAATTGCTGGGATACAATTGTTCCCTCGTGAAGTTTTCCAACGCAGATAATGGTGATGAAACGTTTGTGGGTTGAAATTTTTTGGGGTGAACCCTTCAGGAGACTTCAAGGTGAAATGGTAGAAACTTCAGCACTTCTCACCGAAACATTACGAGGTAAAACCTAAGTTGAAATTTTGAGAGATGAGACTGAGGGGGTTGAAACGTTTTACCCCTTAATAAAATGGGACAGTTTTCCTCGTATAGCCAACATCAAGAGGCTTTGAATGTGAAAATACATTTATACAACCTCAGTTTGTAAAACTAAATAAAATGTATAGATTATTTACTTAGAATCTTCATGAGACTATCATCCATTGAGGACGCGATAAATCTCCAAGCAGATATAATCAAAGTTCTCCAATGGGCAACTGAAAACTCTATGATGCTCAATGAGGACAAATTTCAACTACTTCGTTATGGAAAACTAGAGGAAATAATATCTAGAACTGAGTATACTATAAACTCTAATCCCACAATAGAGCGGAAAAGTAGTGAGAAGGATTTAGGAGTGTTAATGTCAGAGGATCTCACCTTCAAGGCTCACAACAGTGTCACTATCACATCTACGAGAAAAATGATAGGATGGATAACGAGAACCTTCAAAACAATGGATGCCAAGAAAGTGACGATCCTTTTTTAAATCACTTGTTCTCTCCAGACTGGAATACTGCTCTATACTAACGTCTAGACTCATGGTAGGTTAAATCGCAGACCTAGAGAAGGTACAGAGAACCGTTAGTGCACATATAAGATCTGTTAAGCAACTTAATTACTGGGAACACTTGTAGTTACTTGACTTGTACTCACTGGAGCGCAGGCGAGAGAGATGCATCTTAATCTACACCTGGAAAATTGTAGAGGGACTGGTCCCGAATCTGCACACACAAATCACTCCCTACGAAAGCAAAAGACTTGGCAGATGGTGCAATATACCCCAATGAAAAGTAGGGGCCCCATTAGTACACTAAGAGAAAACAATAAGTGTCCGGGGCCCAAGACTGTTCAAAGTGTCCCACCAGGAATAAGGGATATTACCAATAGACCCCTGGTTGTCTTCAAGAGGAGCTGGACAGGCACCTAAAGTCAGTACCCGATCAGCCGGGCTGTGGTTCGTACGTTGGACTACGTGTGGCCAGCAGTCAGCCTGGTTAATCAGGTCTTGATCCACCGGGAGGCCTGATCATGGATCGGGCCGAGGGGGCGTTGACCCCCGGAACACCCTGCAGATAGATCGTCCTGCTGTCCAACATTCCGCTTTAACAGTGCTTGCGGAAACAACGTATTTGTTCCTACATTAAAATATGAACGTTTCTCACAATAATAATAATCATAAGTTTCTCACTAATAATAGTAAAATAGTAACAAATAATGAATAAAGATTACTACTACTATTACTATTTCTGCTACTATTACTACTAATAATAGCGTAAACATAAAGTATATTAAATCAAAAGGTAATATTTTTTGCTAGTATCACTCTTGATTTTAACCTGTTTTCATAGGTAAATATACAGTGTTTTCCCAGCAGTGTATCAGCTGTGAGTTTCCGCTCATAACAGGGCATTAATTCAGCGAGAGTCTATGACTCACAAACAGGTTTTCAATCGTAATCATAACAGTAAGAAAGTGTAAACAGGAAATCTCGTATTTTTCTCGCATTCTTCTCTCGTTAATTACTTCATTACTTGTGTTAATTATGTAATTACATTTTGTTTTAGGATTGGTTGTTTACAGATGAGTTGCAAATTGTTTCGCTGCAGAACTCTCTATAATCCTCGGCCTAGTGTGTTTGTTTATACTTTGTGGTCCAAAAGATGCCGAATTAGTTGGACGGTCTCCACCTGAGGCAGGAGGATGTGGAGTTGTGTTGGTGGCCAGGTCAAGTTGGTGTCCCGGGAAATGAAGCGGCGGAAGCCGAGGCGAAGGCTGCTAGTTCAAGCTTGCTGCATAGCAGACGTATCCCTCACATTAATTTCATGGACTGAAGAATTGGACACATCAGCAACATCTGGGTATCTTTACTAGTAGACGTTTTACCATCCAGTGTGTTTACCAATGCAATTCAAGGACATAATATGAAGACCGTAGAACTCTATACAAAAGGCGAGGTAATCAGTCCCTCAGCCTTGTCGGTACTGTATACCATTTATGTACAGGTTCATGGACCACATACTTAGAAATGTCCCTAGCAAGCGGTGGATGCTGTGGACACTACAGAGAAGAAAAAAAGTTACACAATGTTCATCAGTATCTGGCTTCCATCCTGCAAGAATAATCATCACTTGTATCGACCGAGGATCGGGCACACCCATTTCAGCACTGGCAACCTGCTTGCAGGTGTTCTTGCTCCTGTCTCTGCAGCTTGAAACATGCAGCTGTGCAATTCAGTTTATTTTCCCCGTGGCTTAAGCCTTTCCGCCCTCGTCGTGGATTTTATAATTACCGAGGTATCTCGAGGGATCTCGGGGAAATTTTAAAGGAGTCTTCCGACTTTGACAATTTGATGGAAATTTAACCAATACGGGTTATATTTATCTTGGTAGTATTTAACTATTTAGTATTAATAGTTTTTTTTTGTTAACTTTCGCCTAGGATGTTCTCTTGATGAGTAATGTACCAGGTGAAAGTGATTTTCAGACTTCATATTCTTTCTTAAACCCCACTCCACACCCGGCTCTACCATGATCCCACTCCACAGCCACCACTACCCCACCCTACCACCTTGACACCACTCCACAGTCATCTCCACCCCATCCCTCAACTTGACCCCACTCCCCCAGAGGCTCCACCCCACTTAATTATCGTGAAGAGGGCACGATCGAAAGGGACGTGTTTGTCATCTGCTTGTCGGAAAATTAGATTTTGATTGAACTGAAGAAAGACAGGAAATAGAACCAGGAATGAATGGACGAGGGTGGCTGTGTGCCAGAGTGAGTGGACTTGTGCCAGAGTGAGTGGACTTGTGCCAGAGTGAGTGGACTTGTGCCAGAGTGAGTGGACTTGTGCCAGAGTGAGTGGACTTGTGGCAGAGTGAGTGGACTTGTGGCAGAGTGAGTGGACTTGTGGCAGAGTGAGTGGACTTGTGGCAGAGTGAGTGGACTTGTGGCAGAGTGAGTGGACTTGTGGCAGTGAGTGGACTTGTGGCAGAGTGAGTGGACTTGTGGCAGAGTGAGTGGACTTGTGGCAGAGTGAGTGGACTTGTGGCAGAGGGTGGACTTGTGGCAGAGTGAGTGGACTTGTGGCAGAGTGAGTGGACTTGTGGCAGAGTGAGTGGACTTGTGGCAGAGTGAGTGGACTTGTGGCAGAGTGAGTGGACTTGTGGCAGAGTGAGTGGACTTGTGGCAGAGTGAGTGGACTTGTGGCAGAGTGAGTGGACTTGTGGCAGAGTGAGTGGACTTGTGGCTACGATTTGTGGCAGTGTGGTGGATGTGTGTGTGTGGAGAGTGAGTGGACTTGTGCCAGAGTAAGAGATAATGAACCTGTACCATAATGTGGTAAGGTGTGTTGTACTCACTATTGTACTCACTGGTTCGTGTGTGTGTGTGTGTGTGGTGTGTGATGGATGAGAGGCGGTGGGTGGTAACAATTGTGTGAGGGTCGATTTAGAAGCTCCTCCGCCTCCCACTGGTCGGTAAGAGAGAGAGAAGAGAGAAACAGAAAAGAGAGAGGGAGGAGGGGAATTTTGTGAGTGAAATATGATAATTAGAGATATTGCAAAGGAAATAAAATTGCGTAAGCTGACTGTTTCACTGGTTAAACAAAATAGGAGGCTGTAGCGGGGTTTCTGTAGCGGGGTTTCTGTAGCGGGGTTTCTGTAGCGGGGTTTCTGTAGCGGGGTTTCTGTAGCGGGGTTTCTGTAGCGAGGATCTGTAGCGGTTTCTGTACGGTTCCTGTTGCGGATTCCTGTGGCAGATGTTAACGGGTTCCCGCGACTGTAGCAGGTTTCACTGTTAACGGTTCTCACTGTTAACGGTTCTCACTGTTAACGGTTCTCACTGTTAACGGTTCTCACTGTTAACGGTTCTCACTGTTAACGGTTCTCACTGTTAACGGTTCTCACTGTTAACGTATTGAATCTCTCACCTTTCTATTTTATCTAAGAAGTGTAATTCATTTTTAACGGACATTGTTTACCTAGTTAACGAGTTCCTCACGTTAACAGGATGAAATTTTCCCCCTCACCACCATTCATATTTTATCAAAGAAAGGAGTAAAAGTCATTTTTTTAACAACGGGACATCAGTATTTTCTCCCATCAACAAGTGAGGACAGTGACAGTATTTTCCCTCCCGTCAGCCAACGAGGACAGTGACAGTATTTTCCCTCCCGTCAACCAACGAGGACAGTGACAGTATTTTCCCTCCCATCAACCAACGAGGACAGTGACAGTATTTTCCCTCCCATCAACCAACGAGGACAGTGACAGTATTTTCCCTCCCATCAACCAACGAGGACAGTGACAGTATTTTCCCTCCCATCAACCAACGAGGACAGTGACAGTATTTTCCCTCCCATCAACCAACGAGGACAGTTACAGTATTTTCCCTCCCGTCAACCAACGAGGACAGTTACAGTATTTTCCCTCCCGTCAACCAACGAGGACAGTGACAGCATTTTCCCTCCCATCAACCAACGAGGACAGTGACAGCATTTTCCCTCCCATCAACCAACGAGGACAGTTACAGTATTTTCCCTCCCGTCAACCAACGAGGACAGTGACAGCATTTTCCCTCCCATGAGCCAACGAGGACAGTGACAGCATTTTCCCTCCCATGAGCCAACGAGGACAGTGACAGTATTTTCCCTCCCATCAACCAACGAGGACAGTTACAGTATTTTCCCTCCCATCAACCAACGAGGACAGTGACAGTATTTTCCCTCCCATCAACCAACGAGGACAGTTACAGTATTTTCCCTCCCGTCAACCAACGAGGACAGTTACAGTATTTTCCCTCCCATTAACCAACGAGGACAGTTACATTATTTTCCCTCCCATCAACCAACGAGGACAGTGACAGCATTTTCCCTCCCATCAGCCAACGAGGACAGTGACAGTATTTTCCTTCCCATCAACCAACGAGGACAGTTACAGTATTTTCCCTCCCATTAACCAACGAGGACAGTTACAGTATTTTCCCTCCCATCAACCAACGAGGACAGTGACAGCATTTTCCCTCCCATCAACCAACGAGGACAGTGACAGTATTTTCCCTCCCATCAACCAACGAGGACAGTGACAGCATTTTCCCTCCCATAATCCAACGAGGACAGTGACAGTATTTTCCCTCCCATCAACCAACGAGGACAGTTACAGCATTTTCCCTCCCATCAGCCAACGAGGACAGTGACAGCATTTTCCCTCCCATCAACCAACGAGGACAGTGACAGTATTTTCCCTCCCATCAACCAACGAGGACAGTGACAGCATTTTCCCTCCCATCAACCAACGAGGACAGTGACAGTATTTTCCCTCCCATCAACCAACGAGGACAGTGACAGCATTTTCCCTCCCATCAACCAACGAGGACAGTGACAGTATTTTCCCTCCCATCAACCAACGAGGACAGTGACAGTATTTTTCAAAGTTGCTTCGTAATTTATATGTAGTAACTCTGGGAATCACTTTTATAAATGGGTTTTCACTGTTATAACTTATATTTACCTGCGGAAACCTCACTTTGGCTGGCCAATTATATTCTCCTCTCACAAAATAATGTGAGCAATATTTACACCATTTTACGACCGACGTGTTTGGAGTCTCAGAATGAGTTCGAGCCTTGGCGGTCCTGTACTCGCCTGTGTGTGGTTGCAAGTGTCGTTTCATAGCTCCTGGCTCCGCTTCTTCACTGATCGCTACTAGGTCCTTTCTCTCCCTGCTCCATGAGCTTTATCATACTTCGTCTTAAAACTATGGATGGTTCTCTTTGACTCATCCGAGTATTCAACTTCCAATTGTGAGTCTGTCATCGTGTTAGGTTATTATAGTGTAACAAGACCAGTATAGTGTAACAAGACCAGTATAACTCAAGGCTATATTGTGGCGAGTTTCTCATGACTCGCGAAATCTTAATAGGACTCAATCGCCACTAGTTCAAACCCCACCCGTTCCGTGGTTTGGTGAGTGTCTCCTGTTTGTGATCCTCTAGTGAAGATTTCCTTGTTTTTGATTGCTATGAGATTCCACATTAAACAGATTATCTCTAATTTGCTTGAAACAGTTAAGACAATTATAGATATATATCCAGATGTACCACTGTTAACCCTATTTGGGGCCTAGTTCCTAGGCCTTTTGTATATCCCAATACTATTGGGCTACCGTCCACACCATGGATATAGGACGCACAATAAACTAGCAACTACCGTCCAAGGGATGGATATAGGACGCACAATAAACTAAACTACCGTCCAAGGGATGGATATAGGACGAACAATAAACTAGCAACTACCGTCCAAGGGATGGATATAGGACGCACAATACACTAGCCACTACCGTCCAAGGGATGTATATAGGACGCACAATAAACTAGCCACTACCGTCCAAGGGATGGATATAGGACGCACAATAAACTAGCCACTACCGTCCAAGGGGTGAATATAGGACGCACAATAAACTAGCCACTACCGTCCAAAGGGGTGGATATAGGACGCACAATAAACTAGCCACTACCGTCCAAGGGATGGATATAGGACGCACAATAAACTAGCCACTACCGTCCAAGGGATGGATATAGGACGCACAATAAACTAGCCACTACCGTCCAAGGGATGGATATAGGACGCACAATAAACTAGCCACTACCGTCCAAGGGATGGATATAGGACGCACAATAAACTAGCCACTACCGTCCAAGGGATGGATATAGGGCGCGCACAATAAACTAGCCACTACCGTCCAAGGGATGGATATAGGACGAACAATAAACTAGCCACTACCGTCCAAGGGATGGATATAGGACGCACAATAAACTAGCCACTACCGTCCAAGGGATGGATATAGGACGCACAATAAACTAGCCACTACCGTCCAAGGGATGGATATAGGGCGCACAATAAACTAGCCACTACCGTCCAAGGGATGGATATAGGACGAACAATAAACTAGCCACTACCGTCCAAGGGATGGATATAGGACGAACAATAAACTAGCCACTACCGTCCAAGGGATGGATATAGGACGAACAATAAACTAGCCACTACCGTCCAAGGGATGGATATAGGGCGAACAATAAACTAGCCACTACCGTCCAAGGGATGGATATAGGACGAACAATAAACTAGCCACAACGGTGGCATAATTGATTTTGGATCCCTTTCGTTGTCTGATATTTTTGTATTTCATTGTCTGTTTTTCATGTGGTATCTCGTCGCTTTCTCGTATTTCCATTGCCCACGAACACCAACAGAATAACTGGTCAGAGACCGAGATGTAATTAGCAGACGAAGGAAGAAAAATGGAAACAGAACGAATGAAGAAAGTTGTAGGAATTACAACAACAAAAATCCTCATAATCCAGTAACACTCAAGTCGAAACTTGCCTGCAAAAATAATTTTGACATGGCTTTGCATATACGTATCTGGATTGAAGTGTAGTAGCCACCTGATTAAGTAATCCTGGAGGCTGTGAGAGTTCTTTCACTCTCAGTTTTGCAGTGTTTTTATTCTTGTTAGTTTGTCATAGCCATTATACCTGGAGTATACCTGGAGAGGGTTTCGGGGGTCAACGCCCCCGCGGCCCTGTCTGTGACCAGGCCCCATTAACCATAATTAGGAACTGACAATAATAGTTTAATGAAAGTTTTTTTAACTAAATCTGGTTATTTTAACTAGGTATGATAATAGATGTGCTGAGTACTCCTTGTTTTTTATTGCTTAATATTGTGTTTGTCTTGTATATGTGTTTTGTGTCTTGTATATGTGTTTTTGTGTCTTGTATATGTGTTTTTGTGTCTTGTATATGTGTTTTTGTGTCTTGTATATGTGTACAGAGAAGAATGATGAAGATCAGGAGGAGTTTGAAGTAATTAGTCCCTCAATTTTAAAAAAGATTGATGGACTGATTATATCGACTCCAGGCTGAGGGACTGATTACCTCAAACCCCTCCTAATCTTCACCACACTTCTTTGTATAGGACTGAAGAAGCCAGTGTTGCGAAACGTTTCCACAATAAAGATACCCAAGTACATACTTCACATGTGTCTAATTGCACACGTGTCTAACAATACACAGGAATTAATCTCGTGACTAACGAAGCCCCTGACTAGGCTGTCGTTAATAATTTACAAACTCTTCTGAAATATTTACTTAAAGTGGAACTTGACTGCTCTATAAGTTTATTATAATTGACTAAAAAAAATGAAAATACTTTCTCAAGAATAAAGGAAAATTGAATGTTTAAAAAAGTGTTGTATATTTTAGCATAACAGAAATCTAACTGGATTTTTAAGATATTTTTAACACAATGAATCATTTTAGGTATAAAAAAAATCTGTTTTAGAAAAAAATAGATAAAAGTTAAAAAGTGAAATCTTCAGAAAATGCTCATGTAGCTTGTTAAAAAAATACAAGTAGACTATTGTTTGCAAAAATTCACCTGATATATTGATCATTTAAAAATGCGAAAAATTTTATATGGGAGATTATGGGAAATTTTGGTCACTATAGTGGCCAAAATTCACGGTTCAATTGTGTCCCTCTCAATGTTGCCGTCTTCATGACCTCAGTAATTAAAGAGTACTCTTAAAAATGGTGCCATTAAAAAACAAATTTCCCGATAACCTGGTTAGAAAAATTGAACAACAATGGAAGATATACCAAATATTTTTTTTAGTTTCTTCGAAGAATTTTGTCAGTAGATAAAACTGAAATATTTTTGATCTTTTCTCAACCATTCTCGCCCAGACAGTGAGCGAGGCCGTTAAAGGAGACACACAGAGACACAGATTGGAACCGGAAATAGAGGTAGCCATGAACCTTGCACGCCTCCACAATGTATCGTTCACCGCACGTTTAAGCACCGTCATCGGAAACTAGTCGCAGATCTCTGAAAACTTGGGTGTAAAACGGGAGTAAATATTGAATTTATGCAAATGTGTGTGTGTGTGTGTGTGTGTGTGTGTGTGTGTGTGTGTGTGTGTGTGTGTGTGTGTGTGTGTGTGTGTGTGTGTGTGTGTGTGTATGACGTGTGTGTGTAACGTGTGTATGTGTAACGTTTTGGTGTGTGTATGTGTAACGTGTGTGTGTGTAACGTGTGTGTGTGAACGTGTGTGTGACGTGTGTGTGAGTGTGTGTGTGTACGTGTGTGACGTGTGTGTGTGTGTACGTGTGTGTGTGTGTGTGTACGTGTGTCGTGTGTGTAACGTGTGTGTGTGTGAACGTGTGTGTGTGTGACGTAGTGTGTGTGTGTGACGTGTGTGTGTGTACGTGTGTGACGTGTGTGTGTGTGTGTGTGATCGTGTGTGATGCGTGTGTGTGTGTACGTGTGTAGTGTGTGTCGTGTGTGTGTGTACGTGTGTGTGTGTGTGTACGTGTGTGTGTGTGCGTAGTGTGACGTGTGTGTGTGTGTACGTGTGTGGTGTGTGACGTGGTGTGTGTGTGTGACGTTGTGTGACGTGTGTGTGTGTGTACGTGTGTGTGTACGTGTGTGTGTGTGTGACGTGTGTGTGTGTGTGAACGTGTTGTGTGTGTGTACGTGTGTGTGTGTGTGTAACGTGTGTGTGTGTGTACGTGTGTGTGTGTGTGACGTGTGTGTGTGTAACGTGTGTGTGTGACGTGTGTGTGTGTGTGTGTGTGTGTGTCGTGTGTGTGTGTGACGTGTGTGTGTGTGTGTGTAACGTGTGTGTGTGTGTGTGACGTGTGTGTGTGTGACGTGTGTGTGTGTGTGTAACGTGTGTGTGTGTGTAACGTGTGTGTGTGACGTGTGTGTGTGTGTGTGTGTGACGTGTGTGTGTGTGACGTGTGTGTGTGTGTGACGTGTGTGTGTGTGTGTAACGTGTTGTGTGTGTGTGACGTGTGTGTGTGTGTGACGTGTGTGTGTGTGTGTGTAACGTGTGTGTGTGTGTGTAACGTGTGTGTGTGTCGTGTGTGACGTGTGTGTGTGTAACGTGTGTGTGTGTGTAACGTGTGTGTGTGTGTGTGTGACGTGTGTGTTAAACTTGGGTTGAGTACAGTGGGAGTGGTAACGACGCCATCACTCTGGGTAATGGCAAGTATTGTATGGTGTGCTAGTGCCAGACGGTGCGAGGTATTCCATAATGAGGTATCCCCCTGACAGACGTTGCGGGATGCCACATAATTAGGTATCCCTGGAAGGGCATATCCATAACAAGTATCGAGTTTTTCCTTCATTTTCTTTAAAAGTTTTCGCGCGGTAACTTGAGGAACGGTTTTTCTGGTCGGCTTCAAACTTTGGACACTAGTATAACCCATGTAAAGGAAGTTTGGGATTAATATTGAAATCTGTAGGTGTTAATCTGACATTTTTATTTAAATAAAAAAGCAATGGGAAAATTTGTGTAATAAAAAAAATCGCAAAAAAAATCATTCTGAACCTAACGAAAAAAATATATTTTTTTGTGTTTTTTTATTATTAAATTATTTTAAACTTATCTAAAATATATTTAGTTGGATAAGGCTAAATTAAATTGCGCTTCTTATAATAAGGTTAGGTAAGTTTTCTAAGGTTCTTTTGGAACAAAATTATTAATTTTTACATTAACATAAATTAAAAAAAATCTTTAAACGTATAAGAGAAAATTTTAGAAAGGACTTCATTTTAAACGAGTTCTTGCTAATTGACTAATTTTACCTATTCGGCACGACACACACACACACACATATATATATATATATATCACAACATAGCTCAGCTATATTGTGGAAGCCGTTGTTCTGGCTGAAGTTGAGTGAAGGATGTGTGTGTGTGTTTATGTACTCACCTATTTGTACTCGCAGGGGTCGATTCATAGCTCCCGGCCCCACCTCTTCATTGATCGCTATTAGGTCCTCTCCCTGCTCCATGAGCTTTACCAAACCTCATTTTAAAAGTATGTATGGTTCCTGCCTCCACTACGTCACTTTCTAGACTGTTCCACTTCCTGACAACTCTATGAAGAAATACTTCCTAACATCCCTTTGATTCATCGGAGTCTTCAACTTCCAATTGTGACCCCTTGTTTCTGTGTCCCATCTCTGGAACATCCTGTCTTTGTCCACCTTGTCAATTCCTTGCATTATTTTATATGTCGTTATCATGTCTCTCCTAACCCTCCTTCTCTCCAGTGTCGTCAGGCCGATTTCCCTTAACCTTTCTTCGTAGGACAATCTCCTTATCTCTGGGACTAGTCTTGTTGTAAACCTTTGCACTTTCTCTAATTTCTTGACGTGCTTGATCAGGTGTGGGTTTCAAACTGGTGCTGCATACTCCAGTATGGGCCTGACGTACATGGTGTACAGTGTTTTGAACGATTCCTTACTGAGGTATCGGAACGCTATTCTTAGGTTTGCCAGCCGCCCGTATGCTGCAGCAGTTATCTGGTTGATGTGTGCCTCAGGAGATGTGCTCGGTATTATATTCACCCCAAGATCTTTTTCCTTGAGTGAGGTTTGCAGTCTTTGGCCACCTAGACTATACTCTGTGGTCTTCTTTGCTCTTCCCCAATCTTCATGACTTCGCATTTGGGGGAGTTAGTTTCAAGGAGCCAGTTACTGGACCAGGCTTGTAGCCTGTTCAGGTCTCTCTGTAGTCCTGCCTGATCCTCGACTCATTTAATTCTCCTCATTAACTTCACATCATCACACATATATATATATATATATATATATATATATATATATATATATATATATATATATATATATATATATATATATATAATACAGATGAGTAATGTGTGGAAAGCTCACTCATAGATACTGTGGTAGAGGCTTTAGGAATTGTGAAAAATAAAGAGAAAATGGCAAAGAGGATTTGTGGCACTGATAACACCAGAGGGGAACTCCACTGCGATTGTAATGTTTCAGTGACACTGTGATCGTAACGCATCAGTGACACTGTGATCGTAACGTAACACTGAATTAACGTATTTTTGTCGACAACATCGGCTGTTTCCCAGCAAGGCAATGTGTCCCAGAGAAGGAAACACACTAACCATCATTCATTCAATAGCTATCTCGCCAGTAGTGTGTGTGTCAAAATACACTATTCTCTTACCCTCTTCACGTTTTCACTACCTCTAATTCTCCCTTTACTGTTTGCATTCTTTTTCCCCCTCCCTCCCTTCGTCCCTCCTTCCCTTCACTGTTTCCATACCTCCCTCTCTGCACGTCTCTCCCTATAATTAGTTTGGTTAACCAACCTGGGAGACGTATATCTATAACCATCACCCAGTCGCTGTGTAGACTCATTGTATGTCTGTCTCAGTCAGCCTCTGCTTTAGTCTCTCCTTGTCTGCTTATGTCTTAATAAGCCTCTTTTCATATGTCTGTCTAAATTTGGCTCTATCTGTCTTTAACTGCTTGTCTATCTATCACTGTCTGGGTATTTCTCTGTATCTCTCGTTGTATCTCACTGTATTTCTCGTTGTATTTGTCATCTGTCGTTGTATACATGTGTCTGTATGAATAAACAAAGATGGAAGGGGAATTGAACCGAGGTCCCGGGACTATCTGTCATCTGTCTACCTGTCATTCCCTGTTTATTATAAGTGTTATTCACCCCCTATGCTAATGGAGCTAATTATCTTTCTCTAGTTTTACCCTCTCCTCTTTCCCTCTCTCTCCCCTCCAACACTTTCCTCTCTCTCCCCTCCAACACTTTCCTCCTTCACAGTCTACCTTTCACACACTCTTCCTCACACACTCTTCCTCACGCAATCTTCCTCACACACACTTCCTCACACACTCTTCCTCACACACACTTCCTCACGCACTCTTCCTCACACGCACTCTTCCTCACACACACACACTTCCTCACACGCACTCTTCCTCACACACACTTCCTCACACACACTTCCTCCACACACACACTCTTCCTCACACACTCTTCCTCACACGCACTCTTCCTCACACGCACTCTTCCTCACACACACACTTCCTCACACACACTCTTCCTCACACACACTTCCTCACGCACTCTTCCTCACACGCACTCTCACACACACTTCCTCACACACACTCCTCACACACACTCTTCCTCACACACTCTTCCTCACACCACTCTTCTCACACTCTCTCACACACTCTTCCTCACACCACTCTTCCTCACACACTCTTCCTCACACGCACTCTTCCTCACACACTTCCTCACACTCTTCCTCACACACTCTTCCTCACACACTCTTCCTCACACTTCTCACACACTCTTCCTCACACACACTCTTCCTCACACGCACTCTTCCTCACACACTCTTCATCACACACACTCTTCCTCACACACTCTTCCTCACACGCACTCTTCCTCACACCACTCTTCCTCACACGCACTCTTCCTCACACACTCTTCCTCACACACACTCTTCCTCACACGCACTCTTCCTCACACACTCTTCCTCACACGCACTCTTCCTCACACGCACTCTTCCTCACACACTCTTCCTCACACGCACTCTTCCTCACACACTCTTCCTCACACACACTCTCTCCACACACTTCCTCACACACACTCTTCCTCACACTCTCACGCACTCTTCCTCACACGCACTCTTCCTCACACACTCTTCCTCACACACTCTTCCTCCACACATCTCTTCCTCACACCACTCTTCCTCACACACACTCTTCCTCACACACACTCTTCCTCACACACCTTTCCTTTCACACGCACTCTTCCTCACACACACACTTCCTCACACGCACTCTTCCTCACACGCACTCTTCCTCACACGCACTCTTCCTCACACACTCTTCCTCACACACTCTTCCTCACACACTCTTCTCACACATCTTCCTCACTCACTCTTCCTCACACACTCCTCACTCACTCTTCCTCACACCACTCTTCCTCACACGCACTTCTCTCTCCTACACACATCTTCCTCACACACTTCCTTTTCCTCACACACTTCTCCTCACTCTTCCTCACATCTACACTTTCCTCACACCACTCTTCCTCCACACACTTCCTCACACACCTTCTCACACCACTCTTTCCTCACACCTTCTTCCTCACACTCTTCTCACACTACTTTCCTTCACACACACTTCTCACATCTTCCTCACACACTTTCTACTTTCTCACACACACTTCCTCACACTATTCAACTTTCTCACTACATATCTATTCTTTTCCTCACACAACTTCCTAATCTACTACATTCTACATCATTTTCTCACACACACTACTTTCACACACACACTTCCTCACACACACACACTTCCTCACACACACACACTTCCTCACACACTCGTGAAAGAAAAACTATATAACTTTTAAGACCCTGGAGTAAAAATTCTTGATAAAATATTATTGAGAATTTTTCTCAGAAATATTCAAAGCTGACCTTAGCTGTCCACCCTGGCCTCCGTGGCCACCCTGCCCATCCTGGCCTCCGTGGCCACCCTGCCCATCCTGGCCTCCGTGGCCAACCTGTCCATCCTGGCCTCCGTGGCCACCCTGCCCATCCTGGCCTCCGTGGCCACCCTGCCCATCCTGGCCTCCGTGGCCACCCTGCCCATCCTGGCCTCCGTGGCCACCCTGCCCATCCTGGCCTCCGTGGCCACCCTGCCCATCCGTTCTCTCCGTGGCCACCCTGCCCATCCTGGTTTCTTAGCTGACGTGGTGCTCCCGGTGCCCAGTTGAGGGTGAGGTGGAGGGTGAGTGTGTGAGGGTGAGTGTGGAGGGTGAGTGTGTGAGGGTGAGTGTGTGAGGGTGAGTGTGTGAGGGTGAGTGTGTGAGGGTGAGTGTGTGAGGGTGAGTGTGTGAGGGTGAGTGTGTGAGGGTGAGTGTGTGAGGGTGAGTGTGTGAGGGTGAGTGTGTGAGGGTGAGGTGGTGTGGAGGGTGAGTGGTGGTGAGGGTGAGGTGGAGGTGAGTGTGTGAGGGAGTGGTGAGTGTGAGGTGGAGGTGTGTGACGGTGTGAGGTGGAGGTAGTGTGTGAGGGTGTGACGGTGAGTGTGTGTGAGGGTGTGACGGTGAGTGTGTGTGAGTGGTGTGAGGGTGAGTGTGTGTGAGGGTGTGACGGTGAGTGTGCGAGTGTGTGTGAGGGTATGACGGTGAGTGTGTGAGTGTGAAACAGTTATTATGCATAGTGACATAGGTGTAAATTACCTAGGATAAACCCAAGAAAAAGAGAGTGCTGGCGAGAGGAACGTTATAATCAAACTGTTCCAATCTTCTTCAGAGAAGAGTTGAAGACAGTCGTAGTGCTAACAGCCTCGTATGAACCTTTCTAATATTTACATTCTTGTGACCTTTTTTTTTATTTAAATTTGTGACCTTAATTAATTTAAGCTTCTGTTAATTTTAGTGACCTTATATATTCTAGTGACCTTTAGTATCTTTAAATTCCTGTAACCTTAGGTAAATTTAAACACACGTAGTATAAAGAATCCAACACAGATGATCACAGAAGACAGAGGAAGATGAGGTAATTAGTCCCTATGCAACCTAAATTGGCCTCATTAAGTCGATAGACTTCAAACCCCAGTATCCTCTTGGAACTAGAGTACGCCAGGAGTTATTTGAGCGAATGAGTCTGGTACACATGGAAGGCCTAACACACATTCCTTCGTTTGTGATAGATATTGTTTGTATTCTCAGCTCACGGTTGCAAACTGTATGTCTAGGAATCACAGCTTTTAGCCAAAGTGTGTGTGTGTGTGGGGGGGGGGGGTCCGTGACCCTCAGTTAAAGCTAGCAGCTGAGAGGTGCTTGGTCGAGGCTTCATCATACAGCTTTAACCAACACTGGAATTTACCACCCCTTCCTACTGCCGCCACCACTGCTACCACCACCACCGCCACCACTGCTACCACCACCACCGCCACCACTGCTACCACCACCACTACCACCACCATCATCATCACTCCCCACACAGCTACCAAAACCACTCTTCGTGTCACCACCACAGTCAGCGCCACTAAAACCAAACAACCCCACCAGCATATCTCTACCACCAGACAATACAATGTCCAGACAATACAATGTCCATCTACAAAAGCCACTACAACCCCCACGAACCACCATGCCATGAAAACTACCACATTCCCTTACATCAACCACCCTCCACAGCCCACCAGTATCGTTGCAACCCAACCAGTCACCATCCCCACAAGTGGTTTTGAATCGTTTACCAAACTGCGGCAGGCCAGGATTCAACCCCACGACACATTGTCCCACCTCAAGATGCTACACAATGTACATGTCACTTATATATATATATATATATATATATATATATATATATATATATATATATGGTAGAGTGATATGTACATTGTGTAGCCTCTTGAGATGGGACAATGTGTGGTGGGGTTGAATCCTGGCCTGCCGCAGTTTGGTAAATAATTCAAAACCACTTGTTTCGTGGTTTCATTCTTAATTTAAATTTATTTATTACTATTTAAAAAAAATGATTATATATTTTTTCGTACTGCTCAGATCGATTTACGCTGATTTACGGCAAAAACCAACAACAGTGCTAATTAAAACATTTGTTGATGTACTTGTAGAAATATTATTTATTATTATTATTATTATTATTTATTATTATAGCTTGCTCCATCATCAAGCACTGTACAAAATCAGAGAAAATCAATTACAAGAAACTGATCTAAAGAAAAGAGAAAAATCAGAAATAATAATTATATACGAAGTAACAAAAAAAGGCCCAATACCGGAACAATACACAAAGTAACTCCCAGTAACTCCCAGTAACTCCCAGTAACTCCCAGTAACTCTACTAACTTGTTCATTATTACACAGTTACGTAATGCGTCGAGACACTCCAGTGTTGTCAGTCGATCTAATATATTTTATGTACATGTATTTCTTATATATACTTTATATATACACATATATGCCTTTAAATATACGCATGTATTGTTTAATACAAAATAGGCTTTAGAGTACCGAAGCAAATCTATATTAAGTATATTCTAGCAGAGTTAGGTCGCTAAATTAATATTAATTAATACAAATGAATATTTTAATTCACACAGATATCCATCAATCAATCCATAAGGGGAAAAAACGGGAACCAATCAAAGTGCCCACAAAACCTTCAGGCTTGTCTGGCAGGAGTGGCCTTAGAACAACAACAAAAAAAGAGATTGCAGTTACCCACAGTGATCGTTACTGCAACACACTAATATCTTCCCATCAGTCCCACAACAAATACTGAAAAATCAGTCGGTTTCCAGGTAAATCCCACCATATCGCCCTCTCCCCTCCCCTCCCCCTTGCTGACAACGGCACCATGTTTTAATTTAAGCGGCATGTTTTTTAGAGGGGGGAGGGGTGGAAAACCAGTTATATATATATATATATATATATATATATATATATATATATATATATATATATATATAGCATTGGACACTGGACCACAGAAAGGTAAGTATATTTTTTCCCTTAAAGCGACAGACTGTTGAAGTTTGATCCAATGTAAGGCAGTTTGTGCTAAAATACTTTGTGTATAAGAGAAAATGGGACACACACACACACAGTAGCGGCCAGTGAAGAGGCGGGGCCAGGAGCTATGTCTCCACCACTGCAACCACGACTAGGTGAGTACACACACATTTACGTATGTGTAAGGAATTGGAGAAATTTGCATACAGTTCAGCTGCCGTGAAGAATTTTATACATCCTAAAGAATTTTGCTTACTAACAGTGCCCGAGAATGTAAACTCCGGTTATTGTAATAATACTGGAGTTCTTACGGGTAATAATGTGTAGGCGATTTACAACCATTATTTAACACAATGATTTACAAGGGTTTCTACTACCATTACTTCTAACAATGATTTACAAGGGTTCAACTACCATTACTTCTAACAATCATTTACAAGGGTTCAACTACCATTACTTCTAACAATGATTTACAAGGGTTCAACTACCATTACTTCTAACAATCATTTACAAGGGTTCAACTACCATTACTTCTAACAATGATTTACAAGGGTTCAACTACCATTACTTCCAACAATCATTTACAAGGGTTCAACTACCATTACTTCTAACAATGATTTACAAGGGTTCAACTACCATTACTTCCAACAATCATTTACAAGGGTTCAACTACCATTACTTCTAACAATCATTTACAAGGGTTCAACTACTACCATTACTTCTGGCAGTGATTTACTTCTCACAACCAACAGGTTCAGCCACACCAGTATCGTGTTGTAAACATTGTCTTTTTTTTGTATACCAAAAAAAGGCGTCCGCTTTTATCTTCGTATTCTGTACAAGCCCTCCTCCTCCCCCCCCCCCCAAAAAAAAAAGTAGGAAAAAGTATGGAATAAAACACGCACTGTGGAGGTTTTTTTTTCCTGTACTGGTGTTTTATTGTGGAATTTTGTCCTAGTGTTTTTTTTTCATGTTTTTTATTGCTGATTAAATTGAAAAATTTCGATATTAGCGCCAAGTGCGAGCTAAGTTGTATAAAGTATCGGGGTATATTTGGTAGTGAAGAGTTAGTGAATGGTCTTGTGGAATAATGACCAAGACGTAAGTAACTGAGTGGTGAAGAGTATTGAAGGTATAACCTTGAAACTGTATATATTCGCCTAGTTGTACTCTCCTAAGTTTACCGGGGTTGAGCTACTGCTCCCGGTCCTGTATCTTTGTGTGAGAGGGAGGGAGTGTGTGTTATCTAGTTACCGGTTATAAGAATATAAAGGAGCACTGAAGCAGGCCTACTGACCCATGTCTATATATATATATATATATATATATATATATGTTAGCGAATAGGTAAAAACTTTCGATTTTGGCTTAAATAGCAACGCTTTTCTTGCCGAATAAGGCAAGCGAAAATTTGTGTATGCAATAATTTCGTAAAAATCATTATTGTGTTTGTTTATTATTAAATTATTGTAAACTTATCTGAAATATATTTAGTTGGATTAGGCTAAATTAAATTGCGCTTGTTATAATAAGGTTAGGTAAGTTTTCTAAGGTTCTTTTGGTACAAAATTATTAATTTTTACATTAACATAAGTGAAAAAAATATATCTTTAAACATATAAGAGAGAATTTTAGAAAGGACTTAATTTAAAATTAAGTCCTTGCTAACTGACCAGTTCAACATTTTCGGCACGACATATATATTAACCTATATGCTTTTCACATACGAAAGCTGGTATATAAATTGTCAAATATGAAATATATCTGTTACAATTATTAAAATGTTTTACATATAATTTTTTTTTGCAGTTTAAGCCAGGTACTGGGCGAATATCTTAAGTGTTGCAGATGGGTTGCTTGGCAACACAGATCATATTCAAGCATCTTTTGAAACTTAATAATTGGGAGGGGGGTGACAATCTGACAGTCAATAAAGCTGTGATTGGCTGACTCCCGGCTCAGATTTTCTGAGTTTTTATTGGCTGATCAAGTAGAGTTCTGAGGAAATAATGTTTGGTTGGCTTGCCATCCAGTAGGTGCTGAACCACTGAGGGAGGAGGAAGTTCTCTGCCAGTTTCTGCAATACTCGCCAAATTAATTATTAATAATGTTTTTGTTGAACTAATTACATGAAGGTTTAGTTTTCCCCAACACTGCCTCCTACACCACTACAACACATTCCCCAACACTGCCTCCTACACCACTACAACACTTTCCCCAACACTTCCTCCTACACCACTACAACACTTTACCCAACACTGCCTCCTACACCACTACAACACTTTACCCAACACTCTTCTCCATTAATATGCAAGAACACAATACTCAAAACAAGCTTTCCCGAGGATCACGTTTCGCTCAGGGTGAAAAGTCTCCAAACCTGTGAGCACTGCCTGGTCACTCTATACACCCACTAACCTCTCCCACCTAACTTCCCTCCAACACTAACACTCAACACTTCTCCAACATTTATCCACTGTCCCTCTCCCGCTTCCCCCCCCCTCTCCATTATTCTCCAACACCCCATCTCCAACACTCCACTAGGACCAGAGAACTATCGATCAAGGATATAAAGTTAGGTATTAAACAGTAGTCACTTTATACTGAGGATTCGTTCAACAGGGAGCTTTAGAAAGACAGATTTGTTAGTCTTGATAAAGCCTGATCCAGGTATCAGTTATCAGTCAGCCAGTCACCAACAATTAGTCATTATTATCGGCTGTCAATCACCCAGTCACAAGTAATTAGTCACAATTACCGACTATCAGACAACCAGTCACCAAATCTCAATCTAGGCCGAAGAAGCTTGTTCATTCTCCACCTGCAGCTGGTACTCTCCACCTGCAGCTGGTACCCCCTAGCTGTCGACAGGTCGAGCAGGAAGCCTGACAGATATTTTATCGCAGATTTCAGAGAGAGAGAGAGAGAGAGAGAGAGAGAGAGAGAGAGAGACCTTCGACAAAACTGAACACAGCTCACTGCTGTGTTCAGTTTTGGTATTCCATACAATAGTTAGCTTTTGTTCGCTCTGTACAATTGTGTTCCCTGTCATATTCCATTACACACAATGGTGTTCATAGAGGGTGTTGGAATGTGTCAGCCTGAGCTGGTGTGTACAAGGACCACGGTTCCAAAAAATTGTTAGGCGCCAAGGTCGTTCAATCACGCATCAAGGTCATTCAATCACGCATCAAGGTCAGTCAATCACGCATCAAGGTCATTCAATCACGCATCAAGGTCAGTCAAAAAGTTTACATTCATCATAACTTTTGCATTACATTTGACCTTTTTTCTTTGGTTAGTGAACTTTGCGAGTTCTTACAGGCTACTTAAGTTCTCAGTATCTCAAGAAGCTGTAAACTCGTGTGTGTGATTCAGTGCAAGGAGCGGTGGAGGTTCGAAACTCCGGCCGCTAATCGCGTTCCAGTCTATGTAGTCGGACGGCTGCTGGTCACTTCGTGTCACTGTGAACTTGAGGAAGGGAACTTAAACTGAAATCACTGTTCTGTGAACTTTTACAAGTGAACTTGATGCACAATCATGGTGTGACCATATCTAAGTGAACTTGACCCGCAGTCGCCGTGCTGCGATGACCTGTAGATGAATCTGCAACGTCACCACTGTGACCTGTGCAAGAACCTCTAGTGTCACCACTGTGACCTGTGCAAGAACCTCTAGTGTCACCACTGTGACCTGTGCAAGAACCTCTAGTGTCATCACTGTGACCTGTGCAAGAACCTCTAGTGTCACCACTGTGACCTGTGCAGGAACCTCTAGTGTCACCTGTCCCTGTAAAACCTGTGCAGGGAACCTCTAGTGTCACCACTGTGACCTGTGCAAGAACCTCTAGTGTCACCACTGTGACCTGTGCAAGAACCTCTAGTGTCACCACTGTGACCTGTGCAAGAACCTCTAGTGTCACCACTGTGACCTGTGCAAGAACCTCTAGTGTCACCACTGTGACCTGTGCAAGAACCTCTAGTGTCACCACTGTGACCTGTGACCTGGCTTTAATTTTAGACGTGTCTAATTACGATGTCTGAGGCGGTTTTGCTGTGACCTCGCAAAGTTTAAATGAAATTCTCTAGCTAGTTTTGATGTAGCATCGTACACACACAATACTGTACTCACCTAATTGTGGTTGCAGGGGTCGAGTCTCAGCTCCTGGCCCCGGCCACTGTGTGTGTGTGTGTGTGTGTGTGTGTGTGTGTGTGTGTGCACGCGCATACATAAACACACACGCACACACAACTATACATATACACTTGCAAACAAGAAGACCAGTGCATACATAGACAGGGTGACAGAAATTTAACAAAATCGGGTAAAGCAATAATGATTAATAGAAATATAATAAGGGAAATGCAACTATAAAAAACGAAATAGAAGTTTTGAAGGATCTCCTTCCAGCATCTGCAGGAGACATTAAGTGAGCAAGCCGAGGTGATGATGAGAGATGATGATGAGAGATGCTGAGAGATGAGAGTTGATGAGTGATGAGAGATGGTGAGATGAGATGAGTGAGGATAGAGGTGATGAGAGATGATGAGAGATGAGAGATGCTGAGAGATAATGAGATGAGTGATGATGAGAGATGATGGTGATGATGAGTGATGGAGATGATAGATCAGAAACTGGCTAAAAATCAGGATTGTATTGAGAATGATATTAAAGGCTTAGAAGTGTACAAAGTAAAGCTAGAAAAGTTATTCAGGAAGGACTAAGCATAAGTTAGAATTATCACAACAGGTGCAGCTACCACGGGATATGTCTCAACATGTCAGCAAAGAGAGAGAGAGAGAGAGAGAGAGAGAGAGAGAGAGAGAGAAGGGAGGAGAGAAAAGGTCTGGAAGAATATAAATCTTAGACTGAAGATAGTTATGCATAATTCAATAGAGAAAACACAGAAATTGAACAACAGCTGAATTTAGCTCAAAAATTCACTGCTGGACCCAGTGCCAGCCAAGTGCCAGCCAAGTGCCAGCCTAGAAAATAAAAGATTGTTAATAACTAAATTTGTAAGGGACAGATGAATGATGGCATTTATCTCCATTAAATTCCATGTAATGGTAATGGGAGGAAGTGAAATCAGGTCACATGAAGAATACAGACATTGAGAAAATACTTAAGGTATCAGACACAGGAAGAACTCTAAGAGTTATTAAAAGTGTCACTAGAAGATCATGTAAATGAAACTGTGAGAAACTCAGACTACACTAGCAAATTATACAATAGCTTTGATCTATATGGATGGTGAAATGTTAGTTGTTTATAATTTATACTAAGTCAAAACTGGAATATTCAGCCCTTATTTGGTGCCCACAACTGAAAAACAAGCTAAAAAACGTCCAAAGAGTTACAAAATGGTTGCCAAAGATGAACAACATGAACCAAGATGAGTGTTTGGAAACATTAAAGACGCCCATGTTGGTAATAAGTGCTGCAACCACTTGCAATTTATATATATATATATATATATATATATATATATATATTATATTATTGCACACACACACACCTACCTTCACCATCTTTCATTCAGTGTCTTGTCAGAAGTGTGCTGACATGAGTTTAGATGACCCTCCACACTATAACATCAGAGTGCAGGCACTGTACTTCAAGACTCGAGTCCGGCTAACCATTTCCCCCCCCCCCCGAGTTCCTTTGTGACCCTGTTCACTCCAACAGCACTTCACGCCATAAAAGGCACTTGTCTCCATTCACTCCTACCTAACACGCTCAAACAAGCCAAGGGGGAATTCAGGAATTATCCAGGAAGAGAAAGGTTTAAAATATCAAGAAATATTATTTTTTAATACAATTCGAAAGAAGATTTCATATTGGCCCAGCGGAGGCCATGGCCCCCTATGGCCCCCACTGTGGATTCGACCATGACACAACCCTCTTAGATATTCAAAGTTCTTCGTTCCATCCCTCGTGTGTGTGTACTCACCTAACTGTGTCGAGACTCAGCTCCTGGCCCTGTGTGTGTGTGTCTGTTTGTGTGTACCTCTTGTGTCTTTTACTCTCTTGTTCTATTTTCCACTACGTGTCCACTCTGTCCCTCTCTTTACTGGGTGTTCAACTGTCGTGTTCCATTCTTTACTAGGTGCTCCACTAACATGTTCTATTATCTACCACGTGTTACATATTCTACTACGTGTTCCACACTCGTGTTCCGTTTTGTGTGTTCCACTCACCTGTCCCTTTCTCAACTAGTGTTCCACATATTACGTGTTCCACTCTCTTCTACGTGTTCCACCATTGTGTTCCACTCTTTTCTACGTGTTCCACCATTGTGTTCCACTCTCTTCTACGTGTTCCACCATTGTGTTCCACTCTCTTCTACGTGTTCCACCATTGTGTTCCATTTTCTCTACTGATTCAAATATGTTCCTGCGGATACTCAAATTGTTAGAGAATAGAATTGTGCTCTACGTGTGCACGCTGGTGCTCCACTCTGGTGTTTCTCTCTCTGCATGGGGCATGAAGCATAGCAAGGGTTGGGCAGGGGAAAGAACAGGACAGGGCAGGACAGGGCAGGGCAGGGCATGGCAGGGCAGGGCAGGGCCACGTACGTGCCCAGAATCTACAACAATCACCTCTTAACACTTTTTTTTAGTTACTGTCAACTGCTGATGCATTTCAATTCAGTTTTTATTTTTTTCCAGTGATGGGGATGGAGGAGGGGATGGAGGAGGGGATGGAGGAGGGGATGGAGGAGGGGATGGAGGAGGGGTGGAGGGAGTGTGGAGAGACTGGTATGTCAGAGGGAGGGAAAGGTAGGAGGGAATGAAGTGTAGAGGGAGAGGTAGGAGGGAAAGGAGGGGTAGGAGGGAGGAAAGGGGTATGGAAGGAGGGGTATGAGGGAAAGAAGGAAGGAGGGAACGTACTAGGGAGTGTAGAGGGAGGGAAGGAATGAGGGAAGGTACTAGGGAGGGAAGCAAAAAGAGGAGGTACTAGGGAGGGAGGAAGGAGGAAAGGTACTAGGATGGGAGGGAGGTTACTAGGGAGGGAGGTTACTAGGGAGGAGGTTACTAGGGAGGGAGGTTACTAGGGAGGGAGGTTACTAGGGAGGGAGGTTACTAGGGAGGGAGGTTACTAGGGAGGGAGGGTACTAGGGAGGGTACTAGGGAGGGTACTAGGGAGGGAGGTTACTAGGGAGGGAGGTTACTAGGGAGGGAGGGTACTAGGGAGGGAGGAGGGAGGTTACTAGGGAGGGAGGTTACTAGGGAGGGGTTACTAGGGAGGGAGAGTACTAGGGAGGAGGGTACTAGGGAGGGTACTAGGGAGGGTACTAGGGAGGGAGGTACTAGGGAGGGAGGTACTAGGGAGGAGGTTACTAGGGAGGGAGGTTACTAGGGAGGGAGGGTACTAGGGAGGGAGGGTACTAGGGAGGGAGGTTACTAGGGAGGGAGGGTACTAGGGAGGGAGGGTACTAGGGAGGGAGAGTACTAGGGTCATGGAGGGATATATTCGTTGAATATTGATATGGTGTAAAAATATTCCTCTACTTTTTTTTGACAAAAGCGACCAAATAAAAAATGATACACAATGTGGTTTTCATAATTTTATTTTAGTGATATATATATATATTTTTTTTTTCATGCTCGGGGAAATTTTTCATTTGATCTTTTAACTCGATTTTACCCAAACTATTTTGCTTTATTTTAAACAATAAATTCCATAATTTTGCCACCTTTATTATTGATAATAATAAAAACAGATATTTTACAGTTAAAGATTTATTGAATTGTTTGTTTGAATATATATATATATATATATATATATATATATATATATATATATATATATATATATATATATATATTATTGTGTATGTGTGTGTGTAAGACTCGCGAACAAACGATACAAGATGCAAAACCAGAGGGGGAGTTGAATAATAGCTCTAGGCCTTCCGTGTTGCAATCAACACATCAGAAGCTTGCAGAGTTGCAGAAATTATTAAGAAATCTCAGCAGATTCGTTGCAAAGGACGCTTGCTGAGACTGAGCTAGGAGGAGAGGCGGGAAGTATAGTGCCCAGGCACACGAGTGCCAAGTGCCAGACAGTTTCAGCATTATAATAACAGAGGACAGTCAGTCCACAACTGACTAATCTGTGTAGTCAGCTAGGTAAGTACACCTACATACTTATACTGTCGGAAACTTCTCAAGGAAGTTAGTTATCAGTGCTAAATATTTCTAGGAGAGAGAGAGAGAGAGAGAGAGAGAGAGAGAGAGAGAGCGAGCGAGCCTGGTTAGTGCTTGTGGAGTGTGCCAGAATGAAGTGGATAGTGGAATCTCCCAGAGTGCTAGTCAATTAACGAGAGCCAATTGCTTGTACTGCAGAGAATAGAACGAGGTAGCAATGTGGGAGAGGAAGGGGAAGTGTGAGTGGGAGAGTGTTGAGGGTGGGAGGGAATGCCAGAGAGTAAGGGAAAGTATAAGGGGTAGAAAGAAAGAAAGAAAGAGAGAGAGAGAGAGTGAGAGATGCTTCAGCTTCACATTATTCCAGATTCTTGAGCAAAACTCTTTTCCAGGCTGAGGGACTGACTACCTCAAAACTACGAGGGACTGATTACATCTAACTGCAAAAGAGTCTTGTCTATGAAGTGGAACAAAACACTGGAAGATTCAAAATTAAATTAAAAAAAAAACTAACGTACATGAGGTATAAATGATCTATAAAAACTGAAAAGTTGAAGATAGAGACTTGTGCAACATTTTGGAAATCTTTGAGGAAACTTTTCGTCAGCCAGTGTCGTCTTCAGTCCAATACAGAGAAGATCGGTGGATGATGAGGAGACTGAGGCAATCAGTCCCTCAGCTTGGAGTTGATGTGTTTAGTCCATCAATCTTGAGAAGTAATTTTCTCAAGATTGAACACATTGACTCCATGCTGAGGGCCTTAGCCTACGTAACCCAAAGCCTACCCAAAAGTGTAACCCAAAGCCTACCCAAAAGTGTAACCCAAAGCCTACCCAAAAGTGTAACCCAAAGCCTACCCAAAAGTGTAACCCAAAGCCTACCCTTGACCCTGACCTTGACCATATAAGGGGCAGATTGATTTTCCAAGACTGGAAAAAAGGGCGCGCCTTGTATGCCGGAAAATACGGTATATCAATAAAAAAATCATGCATCCCGCGTACACCCATGGATTTTTGGTCATGTGGATCACTGTCGTAAATCTTGGCTGATCAATGTTGTTCAGGTAGACTCGAATGATCTTAAGTTTGATAATCTAATGCGCACGCATCTAATGTCTTTTTTTTATTATTCACACCAGATCAGCCAGATCAACCAGGCAGTCATGGATATTTGAGGCAGCGGGCCACCAGCAGCAACAGTCTGGTTGACCAGGCAATAACTAGACAATCCTTCCCCATGGCAGGGCTCCGGGAGTGGAAAAACTCTAAACTCATCAAAGGTATATCAAAGGTACACCGTTGAATACAGAGACTCAGAGCTGTTATCTTACCACGACTTATTATAGAGTCCAGCTCTATTATCCTAGTGTGCTACTGGGAGGTGATGTGTACTCCCAGGTCTGTGAGGTGATGGTACCCCAGGTCAGGGATGTGTAATCCCAGGTCTGTGGGAGGTGATGTGTACTCCCAGGTCTGTGGAGGTGATGTATACTCCCAGGTCTGTGGGAGGTGATGTGTACTCCCAGGTCTGTGGGAGGTGATGTATACTCCCAGGTCTGTGGGAGGTGATGTGTACTCCCAGGTCTGTGGAGGTGATGTGTAATCCCAGGTCTGTGGGAGGTGATGTGTACTCCCAGGTCTGTGGAGGTGATGTATACTCCCAGGTCTGTGGGAGGTGATGTGTACTCCCAGGTCTGTGGGAGGTGATGTTACTCCAGGTCTGTGGGAGGTGATGTGTACTCCCAGGTCTGTGGGAGGTGATGTATACTCCCAGGTCTGTGAGGGAGGTGATGTGTACTCCCAGGTCTGTTGGAGGTGATGTATACTCCCAGGTCTGTGGGAGGTGATGTATACTCCCAGGTCTGTGGGAGGTGATGTATACTCCCAGGTCTGTGGGAGGTGATGTATACTCCCAGGTCTGTGGGAGGTGATGTATACTCCCAGGTCTGTGAGGGAGGTGATGTATACCCCACAGGTCTGTGGAGAGTGATGTATACTCCCAGGTCTGTGAGGGAGGTGATGTATACTCCCAGGTCTGTGGGAGGTGATGTATACTCCCAGGTCTGTGAGGGAGGTGATGTATACTACCAGGTCTGTGAGGGAGGTGATGTATACTCCCAGGTCTGTGAGAGAGGTGATGTATACTCCCAGGTCTGTGAGGGAGGTGATGTATACTCCCAGGTCTGTGAGGGAGGTGATGTATACTCCCAGGTCTGTGAGGGAGGTGATGTATACTCCCAGGTCTGTGAGGGAGGTGATGTATACTCCCAGGTCTGTGAGAGAGGTGATGTATACTCCCAGGTCTGTGAGAGAGGTGATGTATACTCCCAGGTCTGTGAGGGAGGTGATGTATACTCCCAGGTCTGTGAGAGAGGTGATGTATACTCCCAGGTCTGTGAGGGAGGTGATGTATACACCCAGGTCTGTGAGGAGGTGATGTATACTCCCAGGTCTGTGAGGGAGGTGATGTATACTCCCAGGTCTGTGAGGAGGTGATGTATACTCCCAGGTCTGTGAGGAGGTGATGTATACTCCCAGGTCTGTGAGGAGGTGATGTATACTCCCAGGTCTGTGAGGGAGGTGATGTATACTCCCAGGTCTGTGAGGAGGTGATGTATACTCCCAGGTCTGTGAGGGAGGTGATGTATACTCCCAGGTCTGTGAGGGAGGTGATGTATACTCCCAGGTCTGTGAGGAGGTGATGTATACTCCCAGGTCTGTGAGGGAGGTGATGTATACTCCCAGGTCTGTGAGGGAGGTGATGTATACTCCCAGGTCTGTGAGGAGGTGATGTATACTCCCAGGTCTGTGAGGAGGTGATGTATACTCCCAGGTCTGTGAGGAGGTGATGTATACTCCCAGGTCTGTGAGGAGGTGATGTATACTCCCAGGTCTGTGAGGGAGGTGATGTATACTCCCAGGTCTGTGAGGGAGGTGATGTATACTCCCAGGTCTGTGAGGGAGGTGATGTATACTCCCAGGTCTGTGAGGGAGGTGATGTATACTCCCAGGTCTGTGAGAGAGGTGATGTATACTCCCAGGTCTGTGAGGGAGGTGATGTATACTCCCAGGTCTGTGAGGAGGTGATGTATACTCCCAGGTCTGTGAGGAGGTGATGTATACTCCCAGGTCTGTGAGGAGGTGATGTATACTCCCAGGTCTGTGAGGAGGTGATGTATACTCCCAGGTCTGTGAGGGAGGTGATGTATGATACCCAGGTCTGTGAGAGAGGTGATGTATACTCCCAGGTCTGTGAGGGAGGTGATGTATACTCCCAGGTCTGTGAGAGAGGTGATGTATACTCCCAGGTCTGTGAGGGAGGTGATGTATACTCCCAGGTCTGTGAGGGAGGTGATGTATACTCATAGGTCTGTGAGGGAGATGATGTATACTCCCAGGTCTGTGAGGGAGATGATGTATACTCCCAGGTCTGTGAGGGAGATGATGTATACTCCCAGGTCTGTGAGGGAGGTGATGTATACTTCCAGGTGGTTTACGGTAGACGTGCAGTATACTCCCAGGTCTATATATATCCTTGATTCTCTGCTGTTCATCTAGTTTTTTGGCCCCACAGGCCACAGGTTCACCAATATCCTTTAGGACCCAGAAATCAGACACCTGGCTGCAACAATAGCAAGAGTAAACACACACGTGTGTGTGTCTTCTGCAACCTGCTCTCCGATCACATCGTGTGTGTGTGTCTTCCCAATTACTGTCCGAGCAAATTACGGAAATTTAATATATATTTCGGATAGGTTAGGTATGGTTAAAATAACTTATATTTTCATATAATTAACAGAGTAACGTGATTAAAATCTGGTCTGGCAGTGCGAGGTGTAACACTTTTGTTGATAAATGACTCAGAGAACCGACAAGTGATAAATTAGACACATGAGCAACACTTGGAAACGTTTCGCCACACAGTGGCTTCCTCGGTCGAAACGTTTCCACAGTGAAGATAGCCAAAGTGTTGCACATGTGTCTAATTTATCAGGAGTAACAATAGTTGGAATGTCTTGCTCTGCCGGCCCCTCAACCCTTAGAACATAAACAAGGATCACTGTAGCAGGCCTGCTGGCCCATGCTAGGTAGGTCCAAGTTACACCAACTTAAGAAGGAAGGAGCACTACCGCAGGCCTACTGTCCTGCCGCAGTGTAACATATTAAATAATGACAATCTCTCTTGTGCATGAAGCATACTTTGCCTCGTAACCAGTCATCATTCCAACGCTGTAAAGACAGTCGAGTGAGACTGATGAAGACTTCGTAAACAGTGACAGCTTGACAGTTACGTCTACCGCACTCATTTTTCTGCTGTGGTATGTTAAATGGCTAGAGCACAACCTAACACAAACCTAACTTGACCTAACCGAGAAATTTACTGCAAATCTTCTGCGAGAAATACGCAGTTGTAAACGCTGGTTTAAGAGCAAGGTGTTGTAAACGCTGGTTTAAGAGCAAGGGGTTGTAAACGCTAGTTTAAGAGCAAGGGGTTGTAAACGCTAGTTTAAGAGCAAGGTGTTGTAAACGCTGGTTTAAGAGCAAGGTGTTGTAAACGCTGGTTTAAGAGCAAGGTGTTGTAAACGCTGGTTTAAGAGCAAGGTGTTGTAAACGTTGGTTTAAGAGCAAAGTGTTGTAAACGCTGGTTTAAGAGCAAGGTGTTGTAAACGCTGGTTTAAGAGCAAGGGGTTGTAAACGCTGGTTTAAGAGCAAGGTGTTGTAAACGCTGGTTTAAGAGCAAGGTGTTGTAAACGCTGGTTTAAGAGCAAGGTGTTGTAAACGCTGGTTTAAGAGCAAGGGTTGTAAACGCTGTTTAAGAGCAAGGGGTTGTAAACGCTGGTTTAAGAGCAAGGTGTTGTAAACGCTGGTTTAAGAGCAAGGTGTTGTAAACGCTGGTTTAAGAGCAAGGGGTTGTAAACGCTAGTTTAAGAGCAAGGGGTTGTAAACGCTAGTTTAAGAGCAAGGTGTTGTAAACGCTGGTTTAAGAGCAAGGTGTTGTAAACGCTGGTTTAAGAGCAAGGTGTTGTAAACGCTGGTTTAAGAGCAAGGTGTTGTAAACGTTGGTTTAAGAGCAAGGTGTTGTAAACGCTGGTTTAAGAGCAAGGTGTTGTAAACGCTGGTTTAAGAGCAAGGTGTTGTAAACGCTGGTTTAAGAGCAAGGGGTTGTAAACGCTGGTTTAAGAGCAAGGGGTTGTAAACGCTGGTTTAAGAGCAAGGGGTTGTAAACGCTGGTTTAAGAGCAAGGGGTTGTAAACGCTGGTTTAAGAGCAAGGGGTTGTAAACGCTGGTTTAAGAGGAATATAGGATGGACCACCACTAGTTCTGAATGGAGACCCACAGCCTCCGAGAAGGGAACAGACGAACGTAATGGGAATATTATAAGATTTCTCCTGATTCCTAAGACTTTATGGGACACTTGATGAGAGAGAGAGAGAGAGAGAATGTGTGTGTGTGTGTGTGTGTGTGTGTGTGTGTTTTACCATTTCTGAGGGGTCATCTTCCGTACCGATAGTACCACTTGACCCGGCTACCCACACTGAATATTGCCGGCTACCCACACTGGATATTGCCGGCTACCCACACTGGATATTGCCGGCTACCCACACTGGATATTGCCGGCTACCCACACTGGATATTGCCGGCTACCCACACTGGATATTGCCGGCTACCCACACTGGATATTGCCGGCTACCCACACTGGATATTGCCACTGCCAATGCTGCTCTATTTTCCCTGGTATGTTGGCCATCCATAACTTATCAGCGGAATGTGTTTTTATGCTTACCCCCCCCCCCCCCACACTCCTTGTAGGCGCAATTGCCGACCTGCAGAGTGTACAGAGAACCTTCACTATCCTCATGAACACAGTCATGCACTAAGTTATTTGGAACACTTGAAGTCACTAGAACTCTCTTCAACGTAGTTACTTTATCTCTTACTACTGTGGAAGAAGAGAGAGTATGCAATACAAGCTTCTATCGGGACGACGTTTCGCCCAGTAATGCAATTAAAAACGATGTTTTTGCTATGTGAAACATTAAATGTATGTTTAAAACTTTACTGTATGTTAAAAACACATTGTATGTTAACCATAGCATATGTTAAAAAAAAAACCATTATGAATAGCTAAAGTGTAATGAACATTTGTCAGTGCTCATTGATAATCCATATGCAGTCAGAAACAGGGAAGATTAATTGATCTGTATATTTCAAAATACACAGACCAGTTAATCTCCTGAGTTTGTCGCAGTGTTAGTTATTACTGAGCACCCCAGTGGATGTTAAATACCCACAGTGGGGTAGGGATCGTTCTAGGAGAGGTTAGAGGGATAAAGTAGGAGGTTTTGTGTGCGAGGGGCTTAGACTCCGAGCAAACGTACGTGTGTTAGAAAGGAGCTGGTGAAGTCAACTGGTTTTTATGACTTGAGGAGCTGTTGGAGTGTGAGGAAAGTAGCATTTATGAAGGGATTCAGGGAAACCGGTCAGCCGGACTTGAGTCCTGGAGGTGGAGATAATGCATGTTAAACTACGCATGCGTAAAAACTCTGGGAATATGAGATTATAACAGCAATCTGCTACCCATAGGGGAAGGAAAATATATTTTCCCACCGTAAATACAACCAGGAATAGTTTTCCTGCTCTTGGTGGGAAAAACCCCAGTGAGTGTATTGGGTTCCCTGGGTGAGGCTGGGTTGTTCTTACAGGCTGTCTGGTGTATACATGAGAGGGCAGGGCAGGGCAGGGCAGGGCAGGGCAGGGCAGGGGAAAGTGACTCTCAGAGAAAAGGGGAAAGCTAAAGAAAGAGGACGCAGGAATTGGTGGAAGATCTTACGGTCAGTAAATAAGTCACATGTTCGATATGTTTATTGCGGCGGTGTTTCGCCCACCAGTGGCTTGATCGATTTAGTAGAGATGCTGCACATGTGGCTTAGTCGTCAACGTGTCCGTATTGTGTAGCATTAACATACGATACTTACGACCTACATTAGTGTCTACTGGGAATGCTGAAATCCAAATTCTCCATCTCCATCTCTCTCTCTCTCTCTCTCTCTCTCTCTCTCTCTCTCTCTCTCTCTCTCTCTCTCTCTCTCTTCTTCTTTTCCCCCCCCCCCACAACAGTAATATCCAACAAATCACTTAAATACAAGTACCAGAATACTGCACACAGTCAATATCTACAGTACAGAAGATGGTTGATTAGTTAATAGCACTTAAAGCCTACTGAATACAAGGCCGAAAAAGAAAAACTTTCACCATCATTCACTCCAACACTGTCTTGCCAGAGGCGCACTTACACTACAGTTATAAAACTGCAACATTAACACCCCTCCTTCAGAGTGTTAATGTTGCATTCTTCAAATGTGAAATTAAAAAAAATTGTCTTCACTGATTTTAATATACCTAGAATTCCAGAAAATCTTCAGTATATTTTTTTTAAGAACATGAGAAAGAAGGCACACTGCAGCAGGCCTACTGGCCCATGCGAGGCAGGTCCAGTTTAAGTCTCCAATAGAGTGAGAAAAACACACGCAGCAGAGCAAGTTTTTATTGCGACAACGTTTCGATTCGTGTAGATTAGGCGAGTTTAGGCAGTAGTAGTGATCAAACTAGAAGTGTAACCTTCACCTAGCTTACCGCCTAAAACTCTCACCTGGGAAAGGGTTTTTTGATGAGTTCTAGCCAAGGTATTGTGGATTTTTTCTTTCGCCTATCTTTAATTCTATGACGACATTTTATACAAAGTATATATACAGATTGCGTAAGAAAGTGTTCACAGTTCAGAAGTGTTCAAGAGGACGCTGTTCAAACACGTATTTACAGGATAATTTGCACGAAAGCAAAAAGTTGGGGCATCCTTATTGAAGACGTTTCGATCATGGGACCTTCATCACTTTAAATCAATACCTGGAGAGGGTTTCGGGGGTCAACGCCCCCGCGGCCCGGTCTGAAACCAGGCCTCATGGTGAATCAGGGTCTGATAAACCCAAGGTCACAGGACCGAAATGTCTTTAGTAAAACTGTCCTAAGTGCATTCATTACTGTACATTTTTATTATACACATCAATTTTACAGTTTAAGATCTGTTATCCTACCTCAGCTAATCTGAAAGTCCAGACCTATTTAAGGTATACTTCTACCCCACAGGATGCGACCCACAACAGTCGACTAACATCTAGGTACCTACTTACTGCTAGGTAAACAGGGGCATCAGGAGTTTGGAAATATACCCAACATTTCCACCCTTGCCGGGCTCGATCCACCGACACGCAGTTTGTGAAGCGAGTGCGCTACCAGCCGAGCCACGGGACACCTTCCCTCCACTGGAGAAATATCAGGAACTGCATGACCACAGCAGAGAAACTGCTCCCTGAACTTCAAATAAACAATCCCATTTTTTTTTAATTCAGAAGAAAGACTATGAATGTCCTGCATGTCACCGAAAAAAAGAAAAAAAATATATTTCTTCGGGACGGTCGTAGAATAGGTTATTACGTGGACAGCCAGGGGTCCAGTGGTGTGCAAGAGTCATCTTTGATGCTCACAATACACTTCATAACAACGTTCTCTCAATACACGGGAATTGAGTGCACCACCTTTGATATAGTTTCCACTGCTAACTATGCCGTTGAAAGGCCTTTTGAAAGGAATGCTGGAGGTGTCTTTGATGCAAGAGCCTCTTTGTGAATCACGCAGTATATACATCTGTGGCTTCAGGAGCAGCCTATTTTACACTACTCTCAAACCTTCCATTCGACCCGGACAATGAAGGCCGGGGCTCCATCGGCACTCACACCAGCCAACTTTTCCTATCTGAATTCCGTGTTCAGTGAAGGTGCTTGTTTGGTCTGGTCATACCTGGAGTATACCTGAAGGGTGTTCCGAGGGTCAACGCCCACTTGGCCCGGTGCATGACCAGGCCTCGCGGTGGATGAGGGGCTGATCAACCAGGCTGTTAATGCTGGCCGCATGCAAACCAACGTACAAACCACAACCCGGCTGGTCAGGTACTGACTTTAGGTGCCCATCCAGCTCCTTCTTGAAGACAGTCAGGGGTCTATTGGTAATCTTCCTAATGTATGCTGGGAGACAGTTGAACAGTCTTGGGCCCCTGATGTTCACCAAATTAGTCGTGATGAATCCGAGGCCTATGGTCCTTCGTGACTGCAAGCTGGACATCCTCCAGACGTATGCTAGGACACTGTGACCACAAACCTTCATAAAGTTTTAAGAGTAATACGACAGGACTTTCTTGACATGTAAATGCATGGCTATAAGCCGAAAGATGGAGGGTAAGAAGACGCTTTCACCAAAGAAACCTTTTAATAAGATGTGACACCCACTTGCGTCTTTATTAAGTACCTGGATGACATAACCTTGATCTCTCCCGTCAGGAAAGGTCAAGTGAGGTCGAGTGATGCCGGGCGGAGAAGTCAAAAGATTTTAATATGATGATCCAAGATTATATGCATTACGAATTCAGCTAAAATATACATCACTCATATTATATGGCAGTGGTTCTCAATTTTTTTTCAGACTGCTGGCCCCTTGGCTCTCAGGCCACATCCCTGGCGCCCCCCACCAATCATACGAACACACACTTTCTTGGTATTAGGTTTAACTTAAATTCGAAATTCCTCAACACCCCCTGGATCTTTCCACCCCCCAGGGGGAGCGGTACCGCCCACTTTGGGAATCACTGTAATAAGGTTTTGGTGAAGTGGGTGGTGATACAGTGGTAGATTATACTAAGAGTGTGTAAATAACATTATATCAATGGTACTCAATACCTACAGATTGACGAATTGGAACCGGGAGTTACAATGTAACAGGGAGTTCTGAAGTAACAGAAGTTACTTTAAGGAAACATATGGCTGCTTTAAGGTAACAGGTGGCTGCTTTAAAGGTAACAGATGTGTAAATCAACAGGTAATTGCTCTTAGGCAACGTATATTCGCTCTGGTGCATCTGACCATTGTTCTCTCTCTCTCTCTCTCTCTCTCTCTCTCTCTCTCTCTCTCTCTCTCTCTCTCTCTCCCCTCCCTCCCTCTCCAGATATCCCCCAGTCATTGAATATACTCTGCTCTATATACCCTGTCATGTATATTCTCTGCCTCCCCATCTAAACTGACATTATTTTGCGTTGCATCTGACATCGGAGTCTGCGTCATTGGTTGCTATGGTCACGATGACGTAGGTAACTCTATATATAGACACCAGTGTCTTGCTTGTCAAAAGTATTAAGAGGTATTCTCCATTAAGCATTATTGGCATCACTGCTCGGTCCTTAATTGGCATCACTGCTCAGTGTTTTACTGGCATCACTGTTCTTTTGGCATCACTGGCTTATTGGCATCACTGCTCATTCCTTAAATGACATCCCTGCTTTATTGGCATCACTGCTCAGTGCTTTACTTTCGGCACTGCTCAGTGCTTTACTTTCGGCACTGCTCAGTGCTTTACTTTCGGCACTGCTCAGTGCTTTACTTTCGGCACTGCTCAGTGCTTTACTTTCGGCACTGCTCAGTGCTTTTGACGTTATTGGTGTCACTGCGATAATAGGCACGCTTGCACGCGATAGACACATACAGGCACAAGACATGAACACATGGCCCGGTCATGGAGCGGGCCACGGGGGCGCTGACCCCCCGTAACACCACCCAGGTATACGCCGCCACACAAATGTATACATACATGCATATAAATGTCCACATACACGCATACCAATGCAATCACGGTCTGTGACCGTCCTGCGGGAGCGATTTCCGTTCGCGACCACAGGTAATCATAAGAACAGAGAAGCACTGCAGGATGCTTACTAGCCAATGTTAGAAAGTGCAGCTTCTGCTTGATGGCACGTCTAACCTGACCTACATCCACTAGTGGGGCCCCACCCACCTGTGATCACGTCTGTTATTGCTGCATCACTCCACTTATTCCACTGGCTTCTCTACTAGACTGACACTAGCTAACGTGGAGGACTCTAGAAAATGTGTGTACAACTAGATCGCAAAATCTCCGGTTCATCTCAGTCTGACCTGCGTCTTGTAGTGGGCCCCGCCCACTTGCAACCACGTTTGCTACTGCAAACGTGTTTGAAAGTGCGGTTTAGGGATTAATGTACTCAGGAGTACATTAATCCCTAAAATAGCGATTAAAATTAATTTTGTGTATATACACTAAGATATATACCACTCGATGCATATATCCTCTGCCCGGAGGATATACACTATGACGCCAAGTTGTCAGGGAACAAAGAGAACAAGAGAGCCAATAAGAGCCCTAGTTGCCCAGATAGTTAACTACTCTAACAATGTAAACACAATGCCTAGTTATGCTCACTTTGTCTACCTTTTGCCTGAGAGATGTTGCAATTGTTCAACTCACAACAGCAAAATGTTTTTAGTATTTCGTGCTCAGAGAGGGGTCTGGATGAGAGGGGTCTGGGTGAAGGGTCTGGATGAGAGGGGTCTGGGTGAAGGGTCTGGATGAGAGGGGTCTGGGTGAAGGGACAAGGGTAAAAGGGTTGGCATGGGTGACTGGTCAAGGGTGAGTGGGAAGGGCTGTGGCCGGTACGAAGAAGTTAAACGGTAAAACTTTGGGAATAGTTGGCTTGGAAACTACGTTGGTGGTGGTGGTGGTTGTGGTTAGTGATGGTGGTGGGGAAGTAATGGTGTTGGCGGTACTGGTACTGGGGGTAAGGTAGTGGTGAGGGGGTAATGAAAATATCACAGCCTGCCGGGACTCGATTCCAGACCACCAGATCTCCACGTCTCTGGAGGGATGACACACTGATGCCTCTAACCTCTCGACTACAGATGCCTCATAACTTTGGGTGGCCAGCCAGGATAATTTACCATATTACGCAACAAGCGAGGCCCACCAGCAACCTCTAGCATGATTCTCGTTTATTTAATTCTTGTCCTGTATGAGTACTGACCTCCCTGCCCACTACAATATGCTGTATTTATCCACACTCTACATGGCAACATACTATAACCACACAAAACATAACGGCACTAAATATAGTGACACTATATTAAAATCTATTGCTTAGATTTTTACAATTTTCCCCGGAGTTGAAAAATTAACCTACTGTAGCACAACTGTGCCTGTAACACAACTTCCACGGCACAACTGTGCACTTGCACAATAACTTACACACTGAAAATGTAGCACAACTGTAGCACAACTGTAACACAACTGTAGCACAACTGTACACAACTGTAGCACAACTGTAGCACAACTGCAACTGAGCACAACTGTAGCACAACTGTACACAACTGTAGCACAACTGTAGCACACTGTAGCACAACTGTAGCACACTGCTGAGCACAACTGTAGCACAACTGTAGCACACGTGCTACAAACTGTAGCACAACTGTAGCACAACTGTAGCACACTGGCACACTGTAGCACAACTGTAGCACAACTGTAGCACAACTGTAGCACACTGTAGAAACAACTGTAGCACAACTGTAGCACACTGTACACACTCAACTGTAGCACAACTGTAGCACAACTGTAGCACAACTGTAGCACAACTGTAGCACACTTACAACTGTAGCACAACTGTAGCACAACTGTAGCACAACTGTAGCAACTTACACTGTAGCACAACTGTAGCACAACTGTAGCACAACTGTAGCACACACAACTGTAGCACAACTGTAGCACAACTGTAGCACAACTGTAGCACAACTGTAGCACAACTGTAGCACACTGTAGCAAACTGTAGCACAACTGTAGCACAACTGTAGCACAACTGTAGCACAACTGTAGCACAACTGTAGCACAACTGTAGCACAACTGTAGCACAACTGTAGCACACTGTAGCACAACTGTAGCACAACTGTAGCACAACTGTAGCACAACTGTAGCACAACTGTAGCACAACTGTAGCACAACTGTAGCACAACTGTAGCACAACTGTAGCACAACGAGACAACACTGTAGCACAACTGTAGCACAACTGTAGCACAACTGTAGCACAACTGTAGCACAACTGTAGCACAACTGTAGCACAACTGTAGCACAACTGTAGCACAACTGTAGACACAGCACATGTAGCACAACTGTAGCACAACTGTAGCACACTGTGCACAACTGTAGCACAACTGTAGCACAACGCATGTACGCACAACTGTAGCACAACTGTAGCACAACTGTAGCACACTGTAGCACAACTGTAGCACAACTGTAGCACAACTGTAGCACAACTGTAGCACAACTGTAGCACCAACTGTAGCACAACTGTAGCACAACTGTAGCACAACTGTAGCACAACTGTAGCACAACTGTAGCACAACTGTAGCACAACTGTAGCACAACTGTAGCTGTAGAAGCACAACTGTAGCACAACTGTAGCACAACTGTAGCACACTGAGCAACTGTAGCACACTGTAGCACAACTGTAGCACACTGTAGCACATGTAGCACAACTGAGCACACTGTGCACACTGTAGCACAACTGTAGCACAACGTAGCACCTGAGCACAACTGTAGCACATAGCACAACTGTAGCACAACTGTAGCACAACTGTAGCACAACTGTAGCACAACTGTAGCACACTGTAGCACACTGTAGCACAACTGTAGCAAACTGTAGCACAACTGTAGCACAACTGTAGCACAACTGAAAGCTGACCAGGTGTGTGTGAGAGGTTGACGAGGTGTGTGTGTGTGTGTGTGTGTGTGTGTGTGTGTGAGAGGTTGACGAGGTGTGTGTGTTTTTGAGTAGGTGTGTGTGTGTGTGTGTGAGAGGTTGACGAGGTGTGTGTGTGAGGTTGACCAGGTGTGTGTGTGTGAGAGGTTGACCAGGTGTGTGTGTGAGAGGTTGACCAGGTGTGTGTGTGAGAGGTTGACCAGGTGTGTGTGTGTGAGAACTGAACCCGGGTGTGAGAGGTCAACCAGTACTGATATTTAAGACTTGTAACACAAGTACTGGACTACTGTGGGCCAGAAACAAACACACACACACACACACACACACACACACACACACACACACACACACACACACATTTACATACATACAGTTGATGATGGATGGTTTATTGAGTTGAAAGTATATATACAACTCGAGAGACATTAAGACACACCTCAGAAACTCCACTACCTGATAAAGGGTCTGGCAAACTACTTTTAAGAAATATTATTTTTAACACAAAAAAAAAAATATATTTTTAAAAACATTAAAGTGGGCTTAAATTTATATAGATTTTAATAAACTTTTCAAATTAATAAAACAGATACATTATCTGTGGATATAACCGCAAGCCTGGTCATTGACCGGGCCGGGGGGTGTTGACCCCCGAAACCCCCCCCCCAGGTATACCCAGACCATTTAAAACTACGATCAGCGGGAAGGCTTCACCAATGTAAGCGTGTTCTGCTGCCAGTATTTTCACTACATGAGGGTAATTAAAGGGTAATTAAAGGGTGATTAAGGCTGTATATAATCTCTGCATCACCAGTCTTACAAATCTAATAAAAATATATGTACTCTCTCATCATATATCCACTGAGAAAATACACTTCTCATTGTATACACACTTCAATACATCACGTAAACAATAGTATTAGGTAAAGATAGTATTATATATAGCATTAAAGTTTGCATCCAATAGAGATATATTTAAAGAAAGGATTAAATAGAGTATCAGATAAAGCATAATTGTGGATATATAATCACTTATACTGTATGTGCATCTATCACACCTGTACATAAATATATATCATATCTGTATACATATTTACCCTTTTTTTTGGCCTTTGAACAAATGTACAAATTTAAAAACCATAAGCAATATAACTCAAACCGACAGCAAAAATATAATTAATTGTTAGATATTTTAAATACAGTGGTACCCCGCATTTCGTACAGCTCCCAACTCGAACAATTATGCAAGTGTATTTTTGTAAGTGCTTTTGTAAGTGTATTTTTGGGGGTCTGAAACGGACTTATCTAATTTACGTTCGTCCTTATGGGAACAAATTCGTTCGGTAACGGCACTCGAACAGCATTCTGGAAAGAATTTTCAACGAAATCCGGGGTACCACTCTATATTAATATTAATTATAGGTATATACCATGCAGATAATTATTAACGCTAATAGTTTCAGAACTTGCCTGTCTTGTTCCTCTCACGTTCTTACCTGAAAAGATAAAAGAAAAATCACAATTTCATGATTTAGTTTTCATCTCGTCCTAAATATTTTTTTTAAAAGTATATTCTGACCGATTTAACTCACTAATTCTTAATATTTGTTGGTAATACTGTTAGTGGTAATACTATTTAAATTACTGTTATGGTTCAGGCCGATAAAGATTATTATGTCTTAAGTTGGTTGGCAGTCGTTACTAGTATGTCTACGTTTAAAAGACCATATCAGGAGTTCAGTCCCCACCCGTGGTATGCTTTGTTTAAAATCGTTTCATTACGATTATGTGAATTAACGTTACCTGGTAATCTTTACTTCTGACGAATTGTACACACATGTGCAACATCTGGGTGTCTATTGTAGACGTTTCGCCCTCCAGTGGCTTTATCAATACAATGGAAGGACATAATTGGAAGACAATAGAACTGTATACAAAAGATGAGGTAATCAGTGCCTCAGTCTTGGAGTTGGTGAGGAACACCGTAGTGTTCAAAACTACGGTGTTCCTCACTACTCTTCAGGGAGGTCATGTCTGTTATATCTTGGTTAGCCGCTGAATATATTTGAAATGCAAGCTTCAAGAAGGCCCTGGAGAGGCACCTGAAGTCTGTACCTGACCAACCGGGCTGTGGTTCGCACGTCAGTTTGCAGTAATAGCCTGGTTGATCAGACCCTGATCCACACTTTTGTACCATCAGTGCATTCCTTAAGCTTTATCTTCCATATTTCCTAATAAAATATACCCATTTATGCATTTATAAAAGATTGTGGAATATTTAAATGGCTTCAGGGAGAAGTTAAAATATTTTTTATCAAAGCCGTTTTATTTAATTAGAGGCTGTGGGTCCCCCAATTTGCACTAAACGTAGACCCCATCCCCACACACACATACACACACACACACGTGTGTGTATGTGTGTGTGTGTGTGTGTAGACGTGTGTGTGTTTTAAAGTTGAAAAGACAAGATAAATAAGATGAACAAGAAGCAAGTTAAAAGTTGGGGACCATAAATCTTTCTCACTTTAGACAGTGCCGGAAACATTAAGTGATCATTCTTGTTGTTGTCTTACCGCACGAACAATTGTTACTGCTCATTTGTTACTTCAGGAACAGTTGTTACTGAATCATTGGCACAATATTGTAGGTCTCTTGAGAGACGTACGTATGTACACACACACACACACATAAACACACACACACACACACACACATAAACACACACACACACACACACACACACATAAACACACACACACACACATAAACACACACACACACACACACATAAACACACACACACACACATAAACACACACACACACTGAAAGCATAATCAGGGGAGTAGCAAGGTTCTTCTTCCACTATTTAGAAAGGAGTGTTGGGATCAGTCATTGGTGTCCCCCTATTTCTAAAAGGATTATTTTAGAAAGAAACCAACAGAAGGAGGGGAAAAAAATCTGCTGAGGAGTGTATCCAACAAGGTCTGAGTTCTGCTGAGCCACCTCACTGTTCAGAAGTGAGGGGTGGGCGTGAAGCCAAGGTCTGGTCGTAGAGACAGCTTCACAGACATCAAGCCAAGGTCTGGTCGTAGAGACAGCTTCACAGACATCAAGCCAAGGTCTGGTCGTAGAGACAGCTTCACAGACATCAAGCCAAGGTCTGGTCGTGGAGACAGCTTCACAGACATCAAGCCAAGGTCTGGTCGTAGAGACAGCTTCACAGACATCAAGCCAAGGTCTGGTCGTGAGACAGCTTCACAGACATCAAGCCAAGGTCTGGTCGTGGAGACAGCTTCACAGACATCAAGCCAAGGTCTGGTCGCAGAGACAGCTTCACAGACATCAAGCCAAGGTCTGGTCGTGGAGACAGCTTCACAGACATCAAGCCAAGGTCTGGTCGCAGAGACAGCTTCACAGACATCAAGCCAAGGTCTGGTCGCGGAGACAGCTTCACAGACATCAAGCCAAGGTCTGAACGTCGTGGAGACAGCTTCACAGACATCAAGCCAAGGTCTGGTCGTGGAGACAGCTTCACAGACATCAAGCCAAGGTCTGGTCGTGGAGACAGCTTCACAGACATCAAGCCAAGGTCTGGTCGTGGAGACAGCTTCACAGACATCAAGCCAAGGTCTGGTCGTGGAGACAGCTTCACAGACATCAAGCCAAGGTGTGGTCGTGGAGACAGCTTCACAGACATCAAGCCAAGGTCTGGTCGTAGAGACAGCTTCACAGACATCAAGCCAAGGTCTGGTCGTGGAGACAGCTTCACAGACATCAAGCCAAGGTCTGGTCGTAGAGACAGCTTCACAGACATCAAGCCAAGGTCTGGTCGTAGAGACAGCTTCACAGACATCAAGCCAAGGTCTGGTCGTAGAGACAGCTTCACAGACATCAAGCCAAGGTCTGGTCGTAGAGACAGCTTCACAGACATCAAGCCAAGGTCTGGTCGTGAGACAGCTTCACAGACATCAAGCCAAGGTCTGGTCGTAGAGACAGCTTCACAGACATCAAGCCAAGGTCTGGTCGTAGAGACAGCTTCACAGACATCAAGCCAAGGTCTGGTCGTAGAGACAGCTTCACAGACATCAAGCCAAGGTCTGGTCGTAGAGACAGCTTCACAGACATCAAGCCAAGGTCTGGTCGTAGAGACAGCTTCACAGACATCAAGCCAAGGTCTGGTCGTAGAGACAGCTTCACAGACATCAAGCCAAGGTCTGGTCGTAGAGACAGCTTCACAGACATCAAGCCAAGGTCTGGTCGTAGAGACAGCTTCACAGATATCAAGCCACTCACTAGCCATGAATTCAGACCTTACTCGTTCCGTGATGTGTCTGCGATCGTGTTATTATAATTTTGTGAGTCGTGATGGCAGGTTTGGTGCGACTTGAGTCACAGTTCGCCACAGCCAAGCTGGTGTGGGATTCGTCTATAAAAACCTGTGTTTGTGGTCACAGTTGTGGCCCATGCTAACCTCCCTATGGTGTACAGAAATATACCTAGTTGGATGAATCTTATTAAAGCCACCTGGCCGATTGGTTAACCTGTTCCGTGATTTGATGTGCCTGACTAAGACCCCAGCATATATTTTGGCATAAGTGGTGGAGATATTTTCCCTTTTGTCTAAGTTTGATCTCGCTCCTGGCCCATGGAATGTTGCATGGACATGGATTACGGAATCTGGATGTTTTACTTGCGTTGCGATTGTGACTGACGTAATATAAAAGTGAATTAGTTACGACAGTAGTAAGTTGGTACTGATCGTATGTATGTTGTATGATGTTAGAAACAATGTGTTAAAAGAGCTGAATAACTGAAAGGTTCTTGTGCATTATAAACACAATAACTGAAAGGTTCTTGTGCATTATAAACACAATAACTGAAAGGTTCTTGTGCATTATAAACACAATAACTGAAAGGTTCTCGTGCATTAACACAATAACTGAAAGGTTCTCGTGCATTAACACAATAACTGAAAGGTTCTCGTGCATTATAAACACTAACTGAAAGGTTCTCGTGCATTATAAACACAATAACTGAAAGGTTCTTGTGCATTATTAACACAATAACTGAAAGGTTCTCGTGCATTATAAACACAATAACTGAAAGGTTCTCGTGCATTATAAATACAATAACTGAAAGGTTCTTGTGCATTATAAACACAACTGAAAGGTTCTCGTGCATTATAAACACAATAACTGAAAGGTTCTCGTGCATTATTAACACAATAACTGAAAGGTTCTCGTGCATTATTAACACAATAACTGAAAGTTTCGTGTTATTAACATAACTGAAGGTTCTGTCATTATTAACACAATAACTGAAAGGTTCTCGTGCATTATTAACACAATAACTGAAAGGTTCTCGTGCATTATAAACAATAACTGAAAGGTTCTCGTGCATTATTAACACAATAACTGAAAGGTTCTCGTGCATTATTAACACAATAACTGAAAGGTTCTCGTGCATTATTAACACAATAACTGAAAGGTTCTAGTGCATTATTAACACAATAACTGAAAGGTTCTCGTGCATTATTAACACAATAGCTGAAAGGTTCTCGTGCATTATTAACACAATAACTGAAAGGTTCTCTTGCATTATTAACACAATAACTGAAAGGTTCTTGTGCATTATTAACACAATAACTGAAAGGTTCTCGTGCATTATTAACACAATAACTGAAAGGTTCTCGTGCATTATAAACAGTAAAACAAGTGATATGAATAAATGGCTTAGCAAACCGACGTGTTGATAAATAAGACACCTTGTACAACATTTGAGGATCTTTATTCATGAAACGTTTCGCCCGCCAGTGGCTTCTTCAGTTCAGTGCAGAGGAAGGTGGAAGATGAGTAGTTTGAGGTAATCAGTCCCTCAGTCTGCAGTCGTTGTGTCTTACGCATCTAATTGCCTTAATTGAATAAAATTTAGACACCTAATCCATGAAAAACATTTGTGAAAATTAGGTAAGAGAATTATTCATTGATCCAAACAGGAATAATTGCAAATCTAAAGGCGATATAAACTCAGAATAGACTCACGAAATCGTAATAACACTATTGCAAACTTACCACGTTACGGGTGGGGGTTGAACCTATGGCAAATGGGTCATAAAACTCCAGGCCAGTGAGTTAACCACTGGGCCAGCTGGCTACAATAAGATTCACCCAACTAGGTGTATTTATACACCATAGGCAGGTTAGCATGGGCCACCATTGTGACCACAAATGCAAGTTTTCACAGATGAATCTCCTGCCAGCTGGCGGGAGAGTACTATGTACTCTGAAGCCGAGTTCGCAGGGTTCGAATCCTGCTGTGGACTGAGAGAGAATGTTTACACACACACACGCTTCGCTCGTGTAAAAAAAAAAATGTGAAATATTGAAGAGTCAGAGACGAGGGTTGGAGGAAAGGAACGCGGAAGATGGCACCAACTATGATAAGAGACGCCCTGAAGAACACACTGAGGGAGAAGTTTGAAGAGAAACTTAATTCACTTACAAAAGAAAGCAAACAGCATGCGCCAGAGGGAAGAGGTCACCGAACAGGCAAAGGCTAAAATGGCGGAGAAAAAGTCCCTAAAACTGGAGGATTAAACAAAGATGAGGGAGACCATTGAAGGAGGAACTCTTGATTTAAGAGCTCTTAAGATCAGTTTGCTGCTCATCAGAAGTAAACTTGTTAACGTGCGAAAAAGATGGAAAGAGGCTAATGAACAAGTTAATATGGCAGAAGATAGAGCTCTAACGCTGGAGGATGAAATGAAATGATTGAAGGAGACCAGAGAGGATGTCAGAGGAGGCAACAATGGAGGGAGGAGGAGCAGCAGAGACCAGGAGAGGACAAAGATGTAAAGTAACTAGCGGAGATGCTTACTAAAGACTGGGAGGTGATAAGAGACTGCAGAGTTAATGGTAAAAGAACAAACCAAAATATCCGGAGGGAAAGACAATGGGAAGTTATTGATCTACAGATTTCATGAACCTGAAGGAGGCCGCGCAGGAAGTAGGAACCTGAAAGATGAGTGTGAGGTTATGTCGATCATCTAGTGCATCGGAGGACATGAAGATATTGGGTAGGAGGCAAATTTTCAGAGGATTGGAAGGATCTCCCCGAAAATAACAGCGCCCAGTCAAAATAACCTTCTGGTCCCATTTTGCTCGGGACAAGATCTTACAATAAAAAATCCTGGTAGAGGACCACACGACGGTACTATCGTGTATATCTGGATCGGATCAGGACAGAGACGGACAGAGAACTGAGGACGTATCACGACTCAGAAAATCGTAGTAAGACGATTGTAAACAAACCACGGAACGAGTGGGGTTTGAGCTCATGGCGAGTGAGTGGTAAGACTCCAGGCCAGTGCGTAAGTCACTGGGTCAACTGGCTACAACTCTGTACATTTCTGTACACCATAGAGAGGTTAGCATGGGCCATGGGTTCAAACCCCACCCGTTCCGTGGTTTGCGGAGGTATGTGGAAACCCGTCAAGCACGGAGAAGAGTAGCAGCCGAGGGGTCAGGAGGGTTGAGCACCCAAACTCACAGAACTTCTCCAGGCGCAACCCCAACCCACTTCCCAGATGGCCCAACTCTGGGCCACCCTCAGTTCACCAACAACACTAACACTATCCCCTCACCTATTTCCTTCCTCCCCACTCCCCCCGCCTGTCCCTTCCCAGCCTGCAACCCTACCCTTGGCCACACAGTAGCGACAGGCACACCCACCCCACCTCTACCTCCCATACACCTGTAGGATGAGCAACGTGCAGAGGGAGTGGGATTAGTCTGTGGCTCAGTAATATTCATAATTTGCACAAGTGATCTAGCTTCATTCCTTGTCCCATCAATGTTATGAAATTGCATAAATAAAAGGCACAATACCGTGACTGGAACAATACACTAATAACCCGTACACAGAAGAGAGGAGCTTACGACGACGTTTCGGTCCCACTTGGACCATTTACAAAGTCACATTGTGACTTTGTAAATTTCGTCATGAACGTGTAGATAAAATAAGTACACACACAGGGCAGAAGTAAGGGTGCCCCCCCCCACACACACAGGGCAGAAGGTAAGGGTGCCCTACACACACACACACACACACACAGGGCAGAAGTAAGGGTGCCCCACACACACAGGGCAGAAGTAAGGGTGCTCCACACACACAGGGCAGAAGGTAAGGGTGCCCTACACACACACACACACACACACACACAGGGCAGAAGTAAGGGTGCCCCCACACACAGGGCAGAAAGTAAGGGTGCCCTACACACACACAAACACACACAGGGCAGAAGGTAAGGGTGCCCTACACACACACACACACACACACACATACATACAACAGGCCTAGTGTCTAATCGACATGTGCCTAGGACAAAATGGTAACTAACAGGGCAGAAGTAAGGGTGCCCCACACACACAGGGCAGAAGGTAAAGGTGCCCTACACACATTTGATGCACCAACACAGATGGGTTATCAAAGTGAGATCACCTGAAGGAACAAATAACTGAGTAAACTCCAGACATCACAGCCATCACAGACGCAAAACTGACCGACATGCTATAAGATGTTATTTTTTCAGCTGGATATCAAGTGGCAAGAAAAGACAGAGAAAAAAGTAGAGGTGCACGACTTCAAAGTGGGTTCAGTTAATACTGGGGGACCCAAAGTATTAGTAGCAGCAATATACAACCCATCACCTAACAACAGGAGACCGTGACAGGAATATGAAGACAAAACCATGGTTGGCATCGAACTCAGAGGATAGAATAAAAAGCAGCACTCAAGCGAATAGTGAAATACAGGGCTCTGTCCACATCAAGTGTGGGACACCCCCACCACTTGCCAGGGCTCTGCCCACCCACAGCAGGGGTGGGAACACCTCACACACTCTTCGCTTGCTGATCACTCTTCGGGCCAGGTGAAAAGCGCCACCTGTGTAGAGCGCAGCGAGACAAATACAACAGTTTGGCATTCCCAAAATTTGTATTACAGGGAAAATTGTGCCTAAAAACACACTAAAGTGTATTCTTAGGCAGAAGCAATTTTACAATGTCTCTAGGAGTCTGTCACTAGTAAAGTCACTCGGAATGTCTCCCACTCGGAATGTCTCCCATTCGGAATGTCTCCCACTACCCAAGCAATAAGCTTTGATAAATCTATTAGCTTATTGCTAGCAGTCCGCACAGCTAGAGCTCAACAGTAATATGAAGCGCTATTAAGAGCACATAAGAAAGTTCAACATACTGTCACACATACTAGGAAGCCAACAGCACTGATAATATTGCTAGAATTACCCACAATATGTTAGTTAAAAGGACACAAGTGCAACTAATGTGACGTTTTATTGTGGCAACGTTTCGCTCTCCAGGGGCTTTATACAGTCGGCTTGACACGTCATTTTACCTACGGTCAGAGGGAGACGGTGGCAGGGAGCAAGGAAGGGAGGGAGAGAGGGAGGGAGGGATTAGGAACAAAAGAATGGAGAGGGAGACAGAGATAAAAGGAGGGGAAGCGTAAAGGAAGAATAGACGAGAGGGAGAGATGAAAATATGAAGAGGGAAGATATAAATAGACAAATCTGTGAACCTTTGTCTCGTATGTCCCCTGCACCTGTGTGTGTGAAAAGCGTGGTCCCTTATGTTGCATAAGAGTGCAAGAGCAACACAGGAACGTACGTCCCTTGAGACCTTCCTCTAGTGCGCGTGCACAACACTTGCTTGCACAACACTTGCTTGCACAACACTTGCTTGCACAACACTTGCTTGCACAACACTTGCGTGCACAACACTTGCTTGTACAACACTTGCGTGCACAACACTTGCCTGCACAACACTTGCATGCACAACACTTGCATGCACAACACTTGCGTGCACAACACTTGCTTGCAACCTTGCTTGACAACACTTGCTTGCACAACACTTGCTTGCACAACACTTGCTTGCACAACACTTGCCTGCACAACACTTGCTTGCACAACACTTGCCTGCACAACACTTGCTTGCACAACACTTGCGTGCACAACACTTGCCTGCACAACACTTGCTTGCACAACACTGCTGCACAATTGCTGACAACACTTGGTGCACAACACTTGCCTGCACAACACTTGCTGCACAACACTTGCCTGCACAACTTGCTGCACAACACTTGCTTGCACAACACTTGTGCACAACACTTGCTGCACAACACTTGCTGCACAACACTTGCTGCAACACTTGCTGCACAACACTTGCCTGCACAACACTTGCCTGCACAACACTTGCTGCACAACACTTGCCTGCACAACACTTGCATGCACAACACTTGCTTGCACAACACTTGCTGCAAAACTGCTGACAACATTGCTGCAAACACTTGCTTGCACAACACTTGCCTGCAAACACTTGCTGCACAACACTTGCTGCAAACACTTGCTGCACAACACTTGACAAATTGCCTGCACAACACTTGCTTGCACAACACTTCCTGCACAACTTGTGCACAACACTTGCTGCACAACACTTGCCTGACAACACTTGCCTGACAACACTTGCCTGCACAACACTTGCCTGCACAACACTTGCTTGCACAACACTTGCTTGCACAACACTTGCCTGCACAACACTTGCTTGCACAACACTTGCCTGCACAACACTTGCCTGCACAACACTTGCTTGCACAACACTTGCTTGCACAACACTTGCCTGCACAACACTTGCCTGCACAACACTTGCCTGCACAACACTTGCCTGCACAACACTTGCCTGCACAACACTTGCCTGCACAACACTTGCCTGCACAACACTTGCCTGCACAACACTTGCCTGCACAACACTTGCCTGCACAACACTTGCTGCACAAACTTTGAACACTTGCCTGCACAACCTGCCTGCACAACCTTGCTGCACTGCTGAACACTTGCTTGCACAACACTTGCCTGCACAACACTTGCCTGCACAACACTTGCCTGCACAACACTTGCCTGCACAACACTTGCCTGCACAACACTTGCCTGCACAACACTTGCTTGCACAACACTTGCCTGCACAACACTTGCCTGCACAACACTTGCCTGCACAACACTTGCCCTGCACAACACTCTGCCTGCACAACACTTGCCTGCACAACTGCACTTGCTGCACAACACTTGCTGCACAACACTTGCCTGCATGGCAACACTTGCCTGACAACACTGCTGCACTTGCACAACTTGCCTGCACAACACTTGCCTGCACAACACTTGCTGCACAACACTTGCCTGCACAACACTTGCTGCCACTGCTGCACAACACTTGCTGCACAACACTTGCCTGCACAACACTGCCTGCCTTCTGCCAACATTGCTGCACAACACTTGCCTGCACAACACTTGCAACTTGCGCACAACACTTGCCTGCACAACACTGCTGCTGCACAACACTTGCCTGACACCTGCTGCACAACACTTGCTGCACAACACTTGCCTGCACAACACTTGCCTGCAACTGCTGCACAACACTTGCCTGCCAACCTGCGAACACTTGCCTGCACAACACTTGCTGCAACTGCTGCACAACACTTGCCTGCACAACACTTGCCTGCACAACACTTGCTGCCCTTCTGCACAACACTTGCCTGCACAACACTTGCTGCACAACACTTGCCTGCACAACACTTGCTGCACAACACTTGCCTGCACAACACTTGCCTGCACAACACTTGCCTGCACAAACTCTTGACCTGCTCAACACTTGCCTGCCACTGCTACACTTGCCTGCACAACACTTGCCTGCACAACACTTGCCTGCACAACACTTGCCTGCACAACACTTGCTGCACTTCTGCACAACACTTGCCTGCACAACACTTGCTGCCAACTTGCCTGCACAACACTTGCCTGCACAACACTTGCCTGCACAACCTTGCTGCACAACACTTGCTGCACAACACTGCCTGCACAAATGCTGCACATTGCCTGCACAACACTTGCTGCACAACCTTGCCTGCCAACACTTGCCTGCACAACTTGCCTGCACAACCTTGCTGCACACTTGCTGCACAACACTTGCCTGTGCACAACACTGCTGCTTGCTGCAACACTTGCTGCACAACACTTGCCTGCACAACACTTGCTGCACAACTTGTACTGTGACAACTGCCTGCACAACCTTGCTGCACCCTTCTGACACTGCACATAGTCACAACAGCCTGCAACAGGACACACTTGCCTGCACACACATGCAATTGCCTGCACAACTGCTCCTGCCTGCACAACACTTGCCTGCACAACAGACTGCCTGCACAACACGCTACCACTTGCCTGCACACACTGCTGCACAACACTTCCTGCAAAACTTGCCTGCACAACCTTGCCTGCCAACACGCTGCGTAAACCTTGCCTGACACCTTCCTGACAACTGATTGGCTTGCAACATTTACCTCTGTTTACCTGAATTCAAACAAATCTCATTTACAATTAAAACAGGAACAAGACAGGTCTGTTGCCCTGTTTAGTCGGGCTGACCTCCGAAGAATGTTTTTTTTTTTTCTGAAAATAAATGGTATAAAATACCGACACATTGGAAAAATAAACACTTAAGCAGTATAATGTGATCCTTTATTGACAACTAAAGCCCACGCAGTGGGCTTTATCAAGTCACAAACAAAAGGTACGTGAGCATATATAGGATGGAGTCAGGTTTGTGACTTGATAAAGCCCACTACGTGGGCGAAACGTTGTCAGTAAAGGATCACATTATACTGCTTAAGTGTTTATTTTTCCAATGGTTTTTTTCTAAAAGAAAACAAAAATTCTGGACTAAGGGCGCATAACACAAGATCTGCCTGGCATCTGCACTCTCCAGATGGAAGGAAAATCGGGGGGACTCGAACATGTGGATATATTTGACACATTACCACAATATGGATCTAATAGAAGCAAAAACGAGAATATGGATATACTGGAAACACAAGGATAGGGATGAATTATAAACAAAACGAGGATGTGGATCAACTAGAAACTTAAAAGGACGAAAATCTTCCACAGTTGGTTATCAGTGAAGACTGAGGTCTGTCGCAAAATAAGGAACAAAGGATTTGATCTTCGACCTTAAGAAGAAAGACATAAGCTGTGAAAAGAATTTCTAAAAAACACAATCCGCACTGAGGAAACACACTTATGACAACGTTTCGGCCAGAATATTTACGAGAAGGAGAGGAGGGAGTAGTAGTAGTAGTAGTAGTAATAGTTGTAGTAGTAGTAGTAGTTGTATTAACTGTGGTAGTAGTGATACTGACATTTTCTAAGACACGACAAGGCTTACAAATGGCACAAGAAGGAAAAAAGAATATACATGAACACCTAGGAGGTTACAAGGAACAGGAAAAGAAAAGAGGATACACACCGTCAGGAGAACCACGGGGGAAAAAAATAATAAAATAGTGCCAATGTATTCTTAAAGATTTATTTCCCACATGCAGAAGGGGGAGGAATAAGGTCAAAAGTTAGTATGACTTCCGGAGAGCTTAACTTCTCAAGAAGGTGAGAGAAGAAAGACGGGAGTTCCCTCTTCAAGAAACGGAGTGTGTGAGTGTGAGTAAGAGTGCGAGGTTGAGTGTGTGTGTGGGGGGGGGGGATTTTCAAAATCAAGAAATGAAAACTTCTACACAGCGCCTATACAAAATCTTCACACAGCCTATACAATACCATACAACTATACAGGACCCCCAAACAACCTATACATGGCCATATTTATTTCTAAGACAAGAAAACAGAAGAAACACTTGTCTTCAAGAAGACAACGAGAGGTCCACTCTTCTAGAAGTAAAGAAAGCACAGGAGGGATAGAAGAAGAGGAGGAGGAGGAAGAGGAAGAGTAGCAGGAGAGGAGGAAGTAGAATTTATTCCTTTCTAACGCACGCACGCACGCACGCACGCACGCACAATTCTACACCTCGCCTGCACTAACATCACTGAAGAGATATTAAATTTTTCCGTCATGTTGAATATCTGACGTTTCCCAGACCATAACATCTCAAAATTGTCTTGCAGCGTTGCCTCTACGTGTGTGTGTTTGTATGTGTGTGTGGGCGCGTACATAAGTGCGTGTGTACACCTATGAATGTGTATTTGCGTGTATTATGTGCAGTACATGTGTTTGTAGATATGAACATGTGTATGTTTGTTTGAATATGTTTGTATTTATATGTATATTTGCGTATACGTGTATATACATGTATATATTGTATGTGTAAATGCATACATGTGTGTATACTTATGTTTACATTATTATATCAACGTTTTGCTCTCTAGAGCTTTTATTGTGCCAACATTTCGCTCTATGTACACCTTTTAATGTGGCAACGTTTCACTGCAGACCTTTTAATGCGGCAACGTTTCACTGCAGACCTTTTAATGCGGCAACGTTTCACTACAGACCTTTTAATGTGGCAACGTTTCACTACAGACCTTTTAATGTGGCAACGTTTCACTGCAGACCTTTTAATGCGGCAACGTTTCACTGCAGACCTTTTAATGCGGCAACGTTTCACTGCAGACCTTTTAATGCGGCAACGTTTCACTGCAGACCTTTTAATGCGGCAACGTTTCACTACAGACCTTTTAATGTGACAACGTTTCACTACAGACCTTTTAATGTGGCAACGTTTCACTGCAGACCTTTTAATGTGGCAACGTTTCACTGCAGACCTTTTAATGCGGCAACGTTTCACTGCAGACCTTTTAATGTGACAACGTTTCACTACAGACCTTTTAATGGGCAACGTTTCACTACAGACCTTTAATGGACAACGTTTCACTACAGACCTTGTGCAACATGCGACAACGTTTCACTGCAGACCTTTTAATGCGACAACGTTTCACTGCAGACCTTTTAATGGACAACGTTTCACTACAGACCTTTAATGGACAACGTTTCACACAGACCTTAATGGGCAACGTTTCACTGCAGACCTTTTAATGTGGCAACGTTTCACTGCAGACCTTTTAATGCGGCAACGTTTCACTGCAGACCTTTTAATGTGACAACGTTTCAGTGTAGAGTTTTTACGGCGACGTTTCGCCTTCCATAACTTTGCGACATTTCGCCGTATAGAGCTTTACCAAGTGGCTAACGCTTCGGTCTTGAGTGTTTACGACTCCACCGCGGGTTCAAGCCCCGCCCGTGGTATGGTTTGTTTACCAAATTCAACTGACACAACTCTTTAGATATCTGGTTCTCAACAACCTGCTTCACTTCACTTCACTCAAGGCAAATCAAAAGAAAAGAAAAACTGCACCACCTTTTCCAGAAATGATAAAAAACTTCCTGGCAGATTTTATTTTTTTGGATTCTCTTTTCACTGACAAGCTGTCCGATGTTTGGAAAGGACCATTACCTTTTTTTCAGAAATGAGGATTTAGAAAAAAAACAGTAGTAGACTCTAAGATCATTCTGTAAACTTTATTTCTAACTGGCCGGTTTTTTGGATTATTTTTTCACTGCCCAAGCTTTTCAATGGAGTGATATTCGATAATACACAACTAATATCGCTTTCCACTGTAAGCCGATTTCTCTTTTGGGACAACGTGCAACAAACACGATAGTCCAGTTTTACACAATAGCTTGTTGCAAATACCCAAAAAAAATTGCATGTTTTGCTCGATTTGGGGACCTACCAGTCATACTGGCCCAATTTTTTTTTTTCCATGGTAGACTGCTGGTATGCGTCTTGAGTCTCCATATAATTTTTCTCATCCAAAAGTTCCTCCAGGAGACCTGGAACACTATTAATATCTAAATAAATGGTTCAGAGAGCCGATAAGTCCCTTCGCACATAATGTATTCTTATCAAGACTGATGCACTGATTATAACGACTTCAGGCTGAGGGACTGATTACCTCAAACTACTTCTAATCCTCAACCATTCTTTTCTGTACTGGACTGAGGAAGCCACTGTGTGGCAAAACGTTTAGGAACAGAAAGGAAAAATACTGCAGCAGGCCTACTGGCCCATATTTGACAGGTCCTTGTCAAACCCAGACCTACCAATAAAGACACCCAGGTATTGCACATGTGTCTAATTTATCACAATTAACAGCTGTTATTAATGGCTTCCCGATGCAAGATAACCCAGGCCTTGTTCTCTCCACCTCCGGAAAGTATCGCACGAATTCGTCCCGTAGCTTCCGTAAATGATCGAGAATTTGCATACGAATGGTTCCCTTTTGCCCGAGCGTGGCGTCCACACAGGAAATTAAACCAAATTATAACCTTCGACTCTCACGATTCATAGTTTCATCTTATCAAGAACAGCTTTAAGAATGACTGAGTCAGAGAACAGATTTACACATTTTCTCTTGCAGCTGAAGATTGTTTGTTGAAAATTCTAAATACTATATCGATAAAGATACGTAATAGATTTGACTGCGTCAGCATATTTCCGAATTCCTTTTTTCCTTAAGCATGGAGAAATAAATCCAACTGCTCTCAGTTGGAAAATTCAGGTGAGTACATTCCCTGCTGACAGCTACAGCACAGAAGTACAGTACAGCATCACATCAGAGCCTATATATATATATATATATATATATATATATATATATATATATATATATATATATATATGTGTGTGTGTGTTTTCTGTCAATGTAAAGCATTCATATAATATATATAGGGGGTGGTAGGAGAAGAAAATATTCAAACAGCTCTGGGGAGAACCTTGAGTTTTCCCGAGGTACGTTTATTGTCTTCTCTGAGGATGAGGGTCCCCAGTAAAGTTCTAGAGGTGGTACCTCCCTATATATATATATATATATATATATATATATATATATATATATAATGTCGTGCGGAATAGGTAAAACTTGCTATTTGGCTTAAATAACAACGCTCTTTTTGCCAAATAAGGCAAGCAAAAATTTGTATATGCAATAATTTAGCAAAAATCATTCTGAACCTAACGAAAAAAATATATTTCATTGTTTTTGTTTATTATTAAATTATCTAAAATATATTTAGTTGGATTAGGCTAAACTAAATTGCGCTTGTTATGATAAGGTTAGGTAAGTTTTCTAAGGATCTTTTGGTACAAAATTATTAAGTTTTACATTAACATAAATGAAAAAAATATATATTTAAACGTATAAGAGAAAATTTTAGAAAGGACTTTATGTAAAATGAGTTCTACCTATTCGCCACGACATGCATATACAATCTGAACTGGGCTAAACAGGAAACTCATTCTATAAATTTTCACTAACTTGCTCACTTAACCAAAATTTTAATAGTTGAACCCTTCCAACTTGGGACTTGGACGGATCTTTCATATTAGTGGAGGACAGAACCCTGCCAACATACTCCAGGTTTAGAGGAAAAAATAGTTATAATATTAATGGATGACTCAACCTTTAGCGTGTTTATGTACTCATTTATACTCTATTTGTGGTTGCAGGGGTCGATTCGCAGCTCCTGGCCCCGCTAGAAGCTGCTATATGTGTGTGTGTGTGGGGGTGTCACTGCTACAATCACCACTACTGTAATTACACAATCACCATCACGGCTTTTATCCCACCCAACACAAGTATACATACCACCCATATCATACAACTTTGTGAATGACTATTCATAGTCAGATATAGACGAAGGTCGTTATGTATGAATGATTCATCTAGCCAGATTCCCGCTCCGTTTGACGCCTCGTAATCGACTGATTACCGGCGTAATTGCTAATTGATTATGTGGAACGTCAGGTTGATTGCCTGATACGGATATGAGCGAGGGACCTCGTTTCTCAAGACAAACCAAAGGTGGTAGTGGTCGTTGTGCGAGACCAAACAATGGTGGTGGTAGTAGTCGTTGTGTGAGACCAAACAGTGGTGGTAGTGGTCGTTGTGAGAGACCAAACAATGGTGGTAGTGGTCGTTGTGCGAGACCAAACAATTGTGGTGGTAGTAGTCGTTGTGTGAGACCAAACAATGGTGGTAGTGGTCGTTGTGCGAGACCAAACAATGGTGGTGGTAGTAGTCGTTGTGTGAGACCAAACAATGGTGGTAGTGGTCGTTGTGTGAAACCAAACAATGGTGGTAGTGGTCGTTGTGAGGGGCCGAACAATGGTGGTAGTGGTCGTTGTGAGACCAAACAATGGTGGTAGTGGTCGGTGTGTGAGACCAAACAGTGGTGGTAGTGGTCGTTGTGAGGGGCCGAACAATGGTGGTAGTGGTCGTTGTGAGACCAAACAATGGTGGTAGTGGTCGGTGTGTGAGACCAAACAGTGGTGGTAGTGGTCGTTGTCAGGGGCCGAACAATGGTGGTAGTTGTCGTTGTAAGACCAAACAATGGTGGTAGTGGTCGTTGTGTGAGACCAAACAGTGGTGGTAGTGGTTGTTGTGTGAGACCAAACAGTGGTGGTAGTGGTTGTTGTGAGACCAAACAATGGTGGTAGTGGTCGTTGTGAGACCAAACAATGGTGGTAGTGGCCGTTGTGTGAAACCAAACAATGGTGGTAGTGGCCGTTGTGAGACCAAACAATGGTGGTAGTGGCCGTTGTGAGACCAAACAATGGTGGTAGTGGCCGTTGTGAGACCAAACAATGGTGGTAGTGGCCGTTGTGAGACCAAACAATGGTGGTAGTGGCCGTTGTGAGACCAAACAATGGTGGTAGTGGCCGTTGTGAGACCCTCTTATTCCTATTTAACAGTGTTAACACTATACTTTTTAAACCTGGGTTGACACCGTCTTATTCTTAAAATATGGTTGACACCCCCTCAATCCTCTTATAACATGGTTGACACCCCCTCAATCCTCTTATAACATGGTTGACACCCCTCAATCCTCTTATAAGATGGTTGACACCCCCTCAATCCTCTTATAACATGGTTGACACCCCCTCAATCCTCTTATAACATGGTTGACACCCCTCAATCCTCTTATAAGATGGTTGACACCCCCTCAATCCTCTTATAACATGGTTGACACCCCCTCAATCCTCTTATAACATGGTTGACACCCCTCAATCCTCTTATAACATGGTTGACACCCCCTCAATCCTCTTATAACATGGTTGACACCCCCTCAATCCTCTTATAACATGGTTGACACCCCCTCAATCCTCTTATAACATGGTTGACACCCCCTCAATCCTCTTATAACATGGTTGACACCCCCTCAATCCTCTTATAACATGGTTGACACCCCCTCAATCCTCTTAAAACAAGACTGACAACCTTAAGTCTTTCAAAACTAAGGTTAACTACCTTCAATTCCTCTTAAATCAAGGTTAACCCAGGGTTAACACCCTCTTACTCCTCTTAACCCAGGGTTAACACCCTCTTACTCCTCTTAACCCAGGGTTAACACCCTCTTACTCCTCTTAACCCAGGGTTAACACCCTCTTACTCCTCTTAACCCAGGGTTAACACCCTCTTACTCCTCTTAACCCAGGGTTAACACCCTCTTACTCCTCTTAACCCAGGGTTAACACCCTCTTACTCCTCTTAACCCAGGGTTAACACCCTCTTACTCCTCTTAACCCAGGGTTAACACCCTCTTACTCCTCTTAACCCAGGGTTAACACCCTCTTACTCCTCTTAACCCAGGGTTAACACCCTCTTACTCCTCTTAACCCAGGGTTAACACCCTCTTACCCCTCTTAACCCAGGGTTAACACCCTCTTACCCCTCTTAACCCAGGGTTAACACCCTCTTACTTCTCTTAAACCAAGTTGACACCCCGTTGACCCCCTTTCGGGTAGCTAATAAACGGAATAACAGACTGTTTCTGGTGGTGAGTGACCGTTCATTCTCTCTCTCCCTCTCTCTCTCTCTCTCTCTCTCTCTCTCCCTTCAGTATCTCTCTCACACATCGTCTCTATACTTCTGAGTGTATCTCACTCAGGCAATGTTTGTCCTTGCTGTTTATAAGTCCAAATTGAGTGCAGATTTACCGGTACGTTAGGAAGAGCACGGAAGGAGTGGGGAGAGGGAAGGAAGGAGTGGGGAGAGGGAAGGAAGGAGTGGGGAGAGGGGGAGGAAGGAGTGGGGAGAGGGAGGACTGGTATCATACGCGCATACAAACAACAACAACAAAGACAAGTACGCAAAAGCTACCCTCAACACACACAGTGGACCTAGTAGCGACCAGTGAAGAGGCGGAGCTAGGAGCTGTGAATCGACCCCTGCAACCACAATTAGGTGAGTGCACACACAACACACAAATACACACACACACATACACACACACACATACACACACACACATAAACACACACACACACATACACACACATACACACACACACATACACACACACATACACACACACACATACACACACACACATACACACACACACATACACACATACACATACACACACATACACACACACACATACACACACATACATACACACACACACCGAAAACACACACACACACACCGACAAGATCGTAATCAGCAGGACAAATGAAAAACATGAAAAACACCAAAGATTTAAAACACACGAAACATTTGACACATGACATTCAAGGCCTGACGACAGTGGTTCAACAGAGCTGAGGTAGAAAACACTTAAGTGTTACAAAGTCAAAACAGTTGTCAGCTGAAGCATCAACACAGTGCAGGAAGCACCCGAGTGCAGGAAGCACCCGAGTGCAGGAAGCACCCGAGTGCAGGAAGCACCCGAGTGCACTTAGCACCCGAGTGCACTTAGCACCCGAGTGCAGGAAGCCCCCGAGTGCAGGAAGCACCCGAGTGCAGGAAGCACCCGAGTGCAGGAAGCACCCGAGTGCAGGAAGCACCCGAGTGCAGGAAGCACCCGGATATACACAATTATGAGACTTGACTACGACACGACTAAGAAATTCATATAGACTTTTTCCTGAACTTAAGATAGGTCAGTGAGCGACTTACTGTGATCCTGGCATACAGCAGGACCAGTGCTCAATAGCTACAGCTCTGGGCCTGCTACACCAATGAACCAACCAATGAACCAACACTCCATCACAGTATCATTGGTATACAATATCGACATGTTAATGAATTAGACACAAGTGCAGCACTTTATTCTGAAGACGTTTCGCCCACCAGTGGCTTTATCAGTTCAATACAGAGGTTATATGAAGGTGTTGACACTGGAAACTGCTGAACTTGCAGACAGGTGTGTAAAAGCAGCAGGCCTACTGGCCCATACTTGACAGGTTCTGCTCGAATTCAACCCTCCCCACCCACATAAAACGAAGGACAGAGTGGTGATGAATAAGGTATATACCAATCCATTATCCTTCCCCAACTCTTTCCTCACGTCCTCTCTCCTTTCAACTTTCTCTTTCCTTCCGCTATCTCTCTCCTGTGGAAGGTCATATTATCGATAAAAAATCGCTCCTTTGATGATGGCATTGCAAATTAACTCAATATTTTTGGCCAGGATCCATGGGGATAATTGAGTTTGCTCAACGCCCTTTGTAAGTACACGCTGAATGTCGTATTTTACATGAAGCTCTCTCTATCTATCTATCTATCTATCTCTCTATCTATCTATCTTTTTTAAACAGCTGAATTTACAGGTTAAGAGCTGTTATCTTACCTCGGCTCATTTCGAGGGCCGGCAGTATCTGAATTATATTAACATCCCTGGGTTGCGACCCACAACAGTCGACTAAAACCCCGGTGTACTCACTGCTAGGTGAACACCCCGGTGTACTCACTGCTAGGTGAACACCCCGGTGTACTCACTGCTAGGTGAACACCCCGGTGTACTCACTGCTAGGTGAACACCCCGGTGTACTCACTGCTAGGTGAACACCCCGGTGTACTCACTGCTAGGTGAACACCCCGGTGTACTCACTGCTAGGTGAACACCCCGGTGTACTCACTGCTAGGTGAACACCCCGGTGTACTCACTGCTAGGTGAACACTTCGGTATACTCACTGCTAGGTGAACACCCCGGTATACTCACTGCTAGGTGAACACCCCGGTATACTCACTGCTAGGTGAACACCCCGGTATACTCACTGCTAGGTGAACACCCCGGTATACTCACTGCTAGGTGAACACCACGGTATACTCACTGCTAGGATCATCGCGTCAAATCATCATTTCCCTATCACGACGTTCATCTCCTATTCCTCTGAGGGAAACTGATGATAAACAGGTTTGATCCAAAGAAAGGAAGAATACTTTCAATTCCTTGTACACGAACCCTTCACAGGCATCAAGGCACCTCCTTGAAGGGAGAATATTCCCTTAAAATTTCCCCGATAGCCACCCTGCTCTATTCCCAATGCTCAAAGATTCCCTCAATAGTGACAATTTCCTGACAATTTCCTGTACCCTGTACAGCTTACTGCTTGTCTCTAGGACCAGTAGGACCACCGCTTTCCCATTACGTAGCCCTGTACTTGGCGAAGCTCGCAATTATGTCGACACCTGGTGCAACCCGCTACGATATTGCTAATCAAACCAATCGAACGTTTCATGGTAAAATATAACAAGTATGTGAATAAGAGACAATATGCAGTTTTTGGTATTTATTGATTCAAGTCCCTGATGGAGAAAACGTCTTCTCAATCAATGCCATCAACCGCATATTGTATTATATTCACAATACAACGTTTATCATCCTCTCCTATGCTTCGTATACGATACTAGTCAGTGAAATTAGGTGATAGTTCACTGCCTCACAGGAATTCCAGACGAGCTTGGGATAACCACAACAATAAACCACCACTAACTATAAGTGGGCATTCAACCTGCGTAAATGAAATTCATTATCATTATGAATAAAATGCCATATAGGATGGAGGGAAGTGACGTATGATTTCAAAATGCAACTCATTCTGTCCTAGATCCGTAGACGAGACGTTGCCAAAGTCTGTCAGTTTCTCTTCTTGAATTGTAGGTTATAAGATTCAGAGGTACTTTCCTCAGCGCACACGGAGCCAACCTCCCTCCACCTCACCTCCTGGAAAACACTGGAGGTATAAGTCCTCTGGTATAAGTCTTCTGGTGTAAGTCCTCTGGTATAAGTCCTCTGATATAAGTCCTCTGTAAGGACATCATCGACCTCTAAGATGTCATTCACCACCCTCTCATGATGAGGTACTCATCACTGGACTCCATGGAATCTTAATCTTCTTCCACACTCTTCTAGTCAGCGCTACTGGAACCTGCCTCATCCATATAGCGGATGCAGAACTCTCGCTAGAGCGTCAAGAGTGAAGATGAGTGTTAGGATCCGGCTCTGGTGCCGGACAAGCAGTACAGAAGAATCGGAAATATGGCTTAATTCACCATCCGGAATCCCCATAACTTGACGCGAACAAGCAGTGGGCGGGCAGGCGGCGTGGGCGGGCAGGCGGCGTGGGCGGGCAGGCGGCGTGGGCGCGGACACGTGGATAAGCAGGAGATGAGAGGGTTTTAGCTTTATTCCCGTTTGTAATGCGTCTCCCCATGAACCAGAGCGAAGTGGAGATGGGGAGACTCTTTGGGGAGGGGAGGGGTTTGTCTCTAGCAGTGCCAACTGATGGAGAGCCTCAAAGCTCTTGGGTCCTTCCATTAAAGTTATGCTTCAGTTATTTCTTCTAAAATAAGCAAGTATTCTCAGGAGCTTTACCTTTTAATTACTCCAGAGTTAAAAAATATTTTCCAACATGCTATATATTTTGACAGACAAAATGGGGGTAGGTAGAGTGATTATCGTAGGCTACATACACCAGCACTTTACTACACTAATGACCCCACCTGTCCTTATTACACCATCTTCTGTAGAAACGTAGACAATATAAGAAAGAAAGAGAGAGAGATAGAGGAAGGGAATCGGGAAGGTCTCCGAGAGGGGAAGAGACAACAAGAAGTCATATTTTGAATTAACAAGTGGTCAAAATGAGACATAATAAGTCACATCACTAGCCACCTGCATCCCGTCCTCTAACATGATGTACTCCAATATTATTCCAGCTCTCAAACCAAGGCAGTATACAGAAATATTAATCTCGTATATCTTTTCCTCTAAGCCATTCTCTTTGCTTCCCCACAACTCCACTATATATATACAGTATACATAAACTTTTAAATGAGGTATTTATTTTTATCAACGTGAACTCGGGGTGGTGGTATGGACCAAGATACCTTTTCCCTGGTAACTGAAGAGACCGGGGTGGCAGAGGCACGTACAACGTACACGGAACTCAGACACACAGCTGTTGCCCAGAGTTTCTCTTGCAGAAAGGCCAACAATGGGTCATAATTTCTTCTTGAGGACGCGTGAGGGTGCTAGCATGATTGTTAGTAATGAGCGAAAGAACTGGAAAGAATGCCAGCAGTTGTACAATTTGTTGACTACTGCTGGATCTGCAGGCGAGCTCCTGTGTGTGTGCGCGCGCGCTCACACACCAAGGACAAACAGTGCCAGAGTGAGACACACTAAGACGTGTAGAGACGATGTGTGAGAAATAAGAGAACATACGTGTGCAAACATTAAATTCAGATTCTGATTCACATTCGATTCAGATTCTTTATTTCTGCACGATATAATGTTTGTTGTACAGAGATGGGTGTCACTTAGGTGTGCATGCAGGAAGCCCCTTAGTGTGCAGAGCATCTCGGGAATACATAGTAGTAAACGTGTCTCTCCTGTGACCCTAATTACTTTCAACATTTCAAGGAGGTAGACAATGGGAAAAAGTGCTTGTTGTGGGGGGAAGGGAGTGTTATTGTCTAAATGGGGTTAAAGCCTATCGACTACACAAAGGGTCATTAAGGCTGCATATCACCTGTTTATCATCAGACAAGAATACCTTAATCACCACAATAAGAATTAAAGTAAGATCTCAGCTTATATACACTGAGAGAAGTACACCACTCGGTTTATACACCCTGCGTGTGTGGAAGGTGATAAGGGGTGTGTATAATAATGAAGGGAGGTAGCAGGTGTGGAGGGTCATGAAGGAAGAAGTGTGGTAGGCTGAAGTGTTGGCAGATGTGGAAGAATGAGTGTCTAGGTAAGTGCTAGACTTGTATGCTACATACAAAATACCCTTGTCGTAACAATTCACAACTAACCTACAATACCTTGGCTGCAGCAATCCAAAACAAACTAACCAAAAAAAAATAGAACTAAACGTGGGGATTTAATACTTCATGGGGGACCAAAAAATCGTCTAGTTTCCATTTTCAATTCTAGGTACTTAATCAGCTAGTTTTTCAGATCAAGAGTCCTTCATCACTTGAAGATGTTCCTCTTGAAGCAGTGTTTGTAAGGAAAGTTTGGAAGAGGAGACTAACCTGAATTCCGAAGATGAGGAGAATGTGAGCTGAGGCGAGGGAAGTGGCGAGGTTGGTGGCGAGGGTGGCGTGTTGAGAGTGGTGGGCGCGGTGGAGGGCGTCAGCCGTGGGAGTGGCACGGTGGGCGGGGCCATCACGGGCCACCTGCACGGAGATGGTGACCACTAGGGCCATGATGGCGGCCAAGGATCCCCCGCGAATGACCCAGACGCCCTCTGGCCACCCCGCTGGAGAGCCAGGTCCCCCAGTGTCTCCCCAGTACACAGAGTACACCTGGGGGGTGCGGAGGCTGTGGTTTGTGCGGGGAGCCAGAGAATCCCACAGGGGAGGTCCGCCCCACACATCCCAGTGACCCCCGGGCACTACCGTCACAAACTCTACCCTTTCGCCTGGCCCTGGCCAAGATGACCCCCTCAGATCAGCTTTACCCAGCGCCTGTCGTACCTCCACCACCTGGCTGCCGCCCCTCGAACCGTCTTTTTTCTCCTGTCGGTAGTCTTGTGGTGACAGTGTGTCGTGAACCGTGGGAGGCGAGGCAGCCACCGAAAGCTCCCCAGGGCTCCCAGGATGCTGCACCAGGAATCCTTTTCTCCACGACTCGTCACTCTCACTATATCTAATCTTGTCGCTCGTGGAGTCAGTTTCTTTCCTGTAGCCATCGACGCGGTTTTCACCCTTATTCTTTTCGATTTGTGACGGTAATTGGAACTGAACCTTTCCCAGATCAGAATTGATTTCTGGGTCATTGTGCGAGGTGCGTTGTAAGCCTCGTGATTTCCAAGCCGCGCCCCACTGGTAGGGCAACGGTGGTATGAGGTCTTCACTGAATATGCTTGACAATGTTGTCACCTTTAACCTAACGTGACCTTCATCCGTAGAAATGACGGATCCAGCATCTTGGTACTTGGTAAAGATCTTTGTTGGAGTCGAGAGATGCTTCATCTGAGAGAGCTCTTCAGAGTAACTCTCTGAGCTGTTGAGATCTGGCTCTTGCGTTCCTGAGGGAGTGTTGGTCGTGGCTGTGACATTTGACATGTTAGTGCTGGCCACAACGTTGAAGATGTGAGGCGTCGCCGCCTTGTTGTGAGGAGCATCAGTGACAGCAGCAGGCGGGGGCGAAGAGTACCCGACTGAGGAAGTGCGGGGTAAAATTTGCTCAGGTAACTTTTTTTTCTTCAAGAATTGAGACGCTTGTGATGACTCTACATCAGCACTCAGAATACTCGACTTGATTCTTATGGCTCTCCAATCATCTCCTCTATCATGACCCTCCTTCAGGCGCTCTCTGGTCGTCAGGGGCGTCTCTCGTGTGTGGTCAAGCGTGGGTACCAGCTTCTCTTGCTTCGATGCCATTTCCTCTTTCTCCGGAACAACCTTGTTAACCTCAATTACTTGCCTCTGGAGGTTTTGCTTCTGTTGTTTGATTATGTTGCTGAGATCGAGGTCGGAGTCAGGCGCTTCGTGTTTCGTCACACTGAACCCTGAGATAGGGTCCACCTCTTCCGTTTTTGTCACAATGAACCCACCAAAGTCGCCTGTTTTAGTGACTCTGAAGTCTATAGGTCCTTTCCTCTCCCTGCTAGTGTCGTATCTCTCTGCCACACTCACACTGTTTGGCAAACTTTCACTTATCAGGTCGTATTCCGATGGAATAGCCCGAGTGATATTCAGGATAACTCTCCCGTTTTCTCCAGCTTCTCCCTGCTGTCTGCCACCTGCAACAGCATGGAAGCCTTGAGAACTTGGGTTTTCAGTCACGCGGAGATCGCTGATATCTGTACTAGGCCCTGACAAGAAATTAGAGATGAAATTAACGGTATGTGTGTCTCCAGGTGCGTTGGATTCTAAACTTTTTGCCGGAGTAGGTTTTGTTGTGTTGATAGGTGTTGTGAGATGAAATTTTGTGGGTAGCACCGCAGCTTCTTCACGAGGCAGCTTCCGTCGTCTCCTTCTTCCCTTCATCCAGGACCAAGGGGGCACCTCACCTTGCTCCATGGAATTGGACCCTGTCATCCACTGTTCTCCCTCGCCCGCACTCCATATTCTAGCAAGTTGAGCATCGACGGTCCGAGGTGTGATTACGGGCGCTAGTGGATGAACTATCGTCAGGGTGGAGTTCCTGCGAGAAAACCAAGCTATGGAATGGTTCCCGCTAGTCACATTTTCGTGCTCCCTGGCTCGTTGACTCTCGAAACCTCCTGTCGGAGAAGGTATATGAGAGGCTCTTGAAGAGTCTTCCAAGTCTGTCAGAAGAGGTGAGGCTGTTGGGGTGCCACCAGTGCGTCTGTGTCTGTCAGTCTGTAGCATGACTTGAGTAGTTTCATCTCGTAACGACTCCCCTGTTTGCGTGACGACCACCCCCGGAGTCACACTCGTCAACTTTGGCCACGATCTGAGCTTTTGTGTCGCTGTCATCTGACCTCTGGTAAGGGTCGTCGCTACAGTAGACGTCCCATGGACCTGTGCTGACGGAGAGTTGGGAATTGTGTCATCCCTGACCTGCGTGACAGGTGTTCCAGATAACCAAGAGGCGGAAGATGTGACGGAGGAGGGAGTGGTATGTAGCACTCTGCTGGCGGAGCTGCTGCTGCTGGAGGAGTGTGAGGGGGTAGGGAAGACAGCGAAAGGTATTCTTCTCGGCACATGTGATTCTCTGACGTCCCATGAAGACCTCAGGATTTGGTTTGTGTTTTTCAATTGTGTTTTTGAACGACCCCGTCTTTGACTGGATTCACCCGAGAGAAGTAGCGTGTCGATCCTTCCAGGTCTGCTCAACCCCCCTTCGCTGGGGTTCCAAGACACTCCCCAGAGAGGATCAGCACCTCTCCCTGGCGTGTCTGGGGGTGCTGGAGGTATCCAACGGAGCGCTGTGTGTGGGGGAGCAGCTGTGGGTCGACCAGCGGCTGGTGTGGGCGTGTGGGTGGCCGCCACCAGTGACGCAGGTAACCTTCCATCTCCCATAGAGGCTCCTGCAACACGAAAAATAAAATGCAAATAAGAATCGTCAAGTACGAGGGATGTAGATACAAATTTATATACTCACCCACAACACATTATTTACGATGACAATAGCAAATTTACAATAAAATATTTACAATACTGATATTGATACGCAATTTACTGCCAAACAGATACTTTTCCTATATTTTTATTTTTAAAATTATAATGACTATCTTCTGGACATGGACTCTATGTACTGAAAATACACAAGTTTTCCTCTGTCATAGAGGAAAACGTATTGTACAATGAATATTAAATAGCTTATTAATGCTGGTCGCAGTAGTGTCATTTGCTTAAAAAACCCTTGTTTCGTGGGTGCAGTACACTGCTCGTGAGACCGGTACCCAAACGGGAGAATCACATTAGTTCGTGTAGATTTCCAGGTCGACAAATGTGCTGGCGTTAGTTGTGGCATGCCCAGTGTACTTGGCTGGTCACATAATGTAGCATGGTGGTGTAGTGGACTAAGGCGTCGAGAAATTTACTTAGCTTCCCGGGGGGGACGAGGGGGAAAGGATGGTTAAATATCGCGGGTTTGATTCCAGGCTGGTCCCAGCTGGTGAGAGATTCATCTGTAAAAAAACTTGCATTTGTGGTCACAGTGGTGGCCCATGCTAACCTTCCTATGCACATACGATACCAATATATAAAATCTGAAAATCCAGAAAAGGCACTGAACTATAGACCATTTTGTTTATTAGCATACTGGCTAAGAAACCGGAGGAGATAACTGTTACGAACTTAGTGGATCTAGAGGGGTAAAACATTACAGTAACCTGCATAACAACAAAGATAATTCTTGGAAACCTAGAAAAAAAACTAAGAATCATCATGAGTTCACAGATGGCAAATTTTGTCTTAAGAATACTTTGGAATTTTATGATAGAATAACATACGTTACAACCTCAGACTAAGTAAGCATTTTGCTCTAAAACACATCTGACGCTGATACATTAAAGTGGTAGAGCAAGCTAGAGCAACAGGGAGAACACACAGATGAATACAGACACATCAGGTAGAAGACAGAGGGTTTAAGCAAGAGTTTAGGTGTTGGGTAGTGATGAGTGAGGTCAGTTAAGAATTAATTCCTGTTGTTCTTGATATACGTTATTTGCCAGTGGAATCTGAATCCTTTGTGTTTCTGATGGCAGTCCCTCTCCAAGCCAGCTTTTCCTTGCATCACCAAGCCAGCTGTCCCTCACATCCCCAAGCCAGCTGTCCCTCACATCCCCAAGCCAGCTGTCCCTCACATCCCCAAGCCAGCTGTCCCTCACATCCCCAAGCCAGCTGTCCCTCACATCCCCAAGCCAGCTGTCCCTCACATTCCCAAGCCAGCTGTCCCTCACATCCCCAAGCCAGCTGTCCCTCACATCTCCAAGCCAGCTGTCCCTCACATCCCCAAGCCAGCTGTCCCCAGCTGCTTGACAAAGGGAAGGACTTCCAAGTTCCTGTGAGTTCTTGTAAGTCCTGGACTGCTGTGTACCAGCAGGGAGGTGTGTGGTTGCAGGGGTCGATTCATAGCTCCTGGCCCCGCGTCTTCAGGTCGCTACTAGGTTCACACTCCCTGCTCCATGAACTTTATCGAAACACACACACACACACACACACAAAGGGAAAAGAAGACCGCAGACAGAGCATAGTCTAGGTGGCCAAAGACTGCAAACCTCACTAAAGGAAAAAGATCTTGGGGTGAATATAATACCGAGCACTTCTCCTGAGGCACACATCAATCAGATAACTGCTGCAGCATACGGGCGGCTGGCAAACCTAAGAATAGCGTTCCAATACCTCACTAAGGAATCATTCAAGACTCTGTATACCATATACGTCAGGCCCATACTGGAGTATGCAGCACCAGTTTGGAACCCACACCTGGTCAAGCACGTCAAGAAATTAGAGAAAGTGCAAAGGTTTGCAACAAGACTAGTCCCAGAGCTAAGGGGATTGTCCTACGAAGAAAGGTTAAGGGAAATCGGCCTGACGACACTAGAGGACAGGAGGGTTAGGGGAGACATGATAACAACATATAAAATACTGCGAGGAATAGATAAGGTGGACAGAGACAAGATGTTCCAGAGATGGGACACAGAAACAAGGGGTCACAATTGGAAGTTGAAGACTCCTATGAGTCAAAGGGATGTTAGGAAGTATTTCTTCAGTCATAGAGTTGTCAGGAAGTGGAATAGCCTAGAAAGCGACGTAGTGGAGGCAGGAACCATACATAGTTTTAAGACGAGGTTTGATAAAGCTCATGGAGCAGGGAGAGAGAGGACCTAGTAGCAATCAGTGAAGAGGCGGGGCCAGGAGCTATGACTCGACCCCTGCAACCACAAATAGGTGAGTAGAAATAGGTGAGTACACACACACACACACACACACACACACACACACACACACACACACACACTCACACACACAGCCCCGGTGGTCTGGTGGTAAAGCTCTCGCTTCACGCACGGAGGGCCCGGGTTCTATTCCCGACGGGGCGGAAACATTTCGAAGTGTTTCCTTACACACACACACACGCACACATACATACAACAGGCCTAGTGTCTAATCGACATGTGCCTAGGACAAAATGGTAACTAACACACACACACCCACGCACACAGTATTCACAGTGGAGGAAGGGAGGCAGTTGGGTAGACAGGACGGGGTGCATCACCAACAAGGGATGTATCGAGTGCTGGAGGGTATACACACATCTGAGGGGAGGTGAAGCAGTTACTCAGTGACCTTGATACCTCAAAGGCAATGGGTCCGGACAATATCTCACCATGGGTCCTTCGGGAAGGAGCTGAGGTTCTGAGTGTGCCACTTACCAAAATTTTCAACACATCCCTTGAAACTGGGCAGCTACCTGAGATATGGAAAAAGGCCAACGTAGTCCCCATCTTTAAAAAAGGAGACAGAAAAGAGGCACTAAACTACAGACCGGTGTCACTTACATGTATAGTGTGCAAAGTCTTGGAGAAAATCATCAGAAAAAGAATGGTGGAGCATCTGGAGCAGAACAGGTTAATCAACGCCAGACAGCACGGTTTCAGGGAAGGCAAATCCTGTGTAACAAACCTCCTGGAGTTCTATGATAAAGTAACAGAGGTAAGGCAAGAGAGAGAAGGGTGGGTTGACTGCATTTTCTTGGACTGCAGGAAGGCCTTGACACAGTTCCTCACATGAGATTAGTAAAAAGATGGAAGACCAAGCGTGTATAACAGGAAGGGCACTGGAATGGATCAGGGAATACCTCACAGGAGGCAACAACGGGTCATGGTGCGTGATGAGGTATCACAGTGGGCGCCTGTGACGAGCGGTGTACCGCAGGGGTCAGTCCTAGGACCAGTGCTATTCTTGCTATATGTGAATGACATGACGGATGGGATAGACTCAGAAGTGTCTCTTTTCGCAGATGATGTGAAATTAATGAGGAGAATCACATCGGATGAAGACCAAGCAGGACTTCAAAGTGACCTGGACAAGCTTGACATCTGGTCTAGCAACTGGCTTCTCGAATTTAACCCCACCAAATGCAAAGTCATGAAGATCGGAGAAGGGCAAAGAAGACCGCTGACAGAGTACAGGCTAGGTGGACAAAGGCTACAAACCTCAACAAAGGAGAAAGACCTTGGGGTGAGTATAACACCAAGCACGTCTCCGGAAGCACACATCAACCAGATAACCGCGGCAGCATATGGGCGACTGGCAAACTTAAGATTAGCGTTCCGTTACCTTAACAAGGAATCGTTCAAGACACTGTATACCGTATACGTCAGGCCCATACTAGAGTATGCAGCACCAGTCTGGAACCCACACCTGGTCAAGCACGTCAAGAAACTAGAGAAAGTGCAAAGGTTTGCGACAAGGTTAGTTCCACAACTCAGGGGTCTGTCTTATGAAGAAAGGCTGAGGGAAATAGGACTAACAACACTGGAGGAAAGAAGGGTCAGAGGAGACATGATAACGACATACAAAATACTGCGGGGAATTGACAAGGTAGATAGTGACAGGTTGTTTCAGAGAGGGAACACAGAAACAAGGGGACACAACTGGAAGCTGAAGACTCAGATGAGTCAAAGGGATGTCAGGAAACATTTCTTCAGCCACAGAGTAGTCAGGAAGTGGAATGGACTAGAGAAAGATATAGTGGAGGCAGGAACCATACATAGTTTTAAGACAAGGTATGATAAAGCTCATGGAGCAGGGAGAGCAGAGACCCAGTAGCAGACAGCGAAGAGGCGGGGCCAGGAGCTGAGTCTCGACCCCTGCAACCACAATTAGGTGAGTACAATTAGGTGAGTACAGTCTCTGACAATTGGCATCTCTCTCTCTCTCTCTCTCTCTCTCTCTCTCTCTCTCTCTCTCTCTCTCTCTCTCTCTCCTTTCTTCCTTCCTGTGACGATTAAATGTAGGTTCTCTTTGTCAGATTTTTTATTTCAGTCTTACGACATACCGTTACTTCTCTCTTTCCCCCCCTCTTTGTACATACTGTTTCTTCTCTTTCTCTCCTTCCTCTCTCTCTCTCTCTCTCCCCTCTCTCTCCCTCCCTCTCTCTCCAGTATCTTTCTATATCTCCTGTTATCTTTCTCTCCATCCTCCACAGTTCTCTTCCTGTCTCTGTCAGACTTTATATTCTCCTTTAGGACTTTCCCTTCCTCTTTTCTCACCCCTGTCTCTCTCTATCTTACTCTCCTATCCTTTCTTTGCCTCTCCCTCACTTATCTCCATACTTCACTCTCTCCCTCCAACTGTCTCCTCTCTTCTTTCTGGAATTTAATAGCAAGGACTCGTGAAGTCCTTTATTTTTTAGTCTGGAAATCCAGAGAGGGCGAGAGTACGTGGGAACGTACGGGAGTACACTACAGTACATGCGAGTACATGAGAAAACATCTGAGTACAGTGCAGTACGTATGAGCTCACGAGTACATGGAAAGACAGGGTAGAAAAAATAAGTCCTTTTCGTGTTTTTTCCCAAATATTTTTCTCATAAGGATGTGAATAAATGGCTTAGAAAAACCAATAGGTTGATAAATGAGACACTGGTGCAACATTTGGGTATCTTTATTCTGGAAACGTTTCGCCAGCCAGTGTCTTCTTCAGTCCAATTCGGAGGAGTTTGAGGTAATCAGTCCCCATGCTGGAGTCGATATGTTCAGTTAATCAATCTTGATACAAAGTACAGCATATCCTCATTCTCCGTATTGGACTGAAGAAGCCACTGGCTGGCGAAACGTTGCCATTATAAAGATACCTTAATATTTCACAATTATCTCATTTATGATACATTGGCGATTTATTAAAAAGTCACGACATCAACACAGTGCTCTCCAAAAGTCAACAAAACAGAGCCATCCATCAAGTCAACATTAGAGAAGAAGACTTACTAGCCAGATAACCCCAGCTGATACTACAGCGTGTTCCCCAAGTCCATTATAATCATCATTATCATAATCCCAGATAATATAAATGTATACAGTACAGAGAGAGAGGCTAAGTGACTAATTATCTTGCACCGAAGCTGATGGACTAATTAAATCAATTGACTAATTAAATCAATTTACCTCCACTTTGTTTACCTCGTTTTCCACTAAGGTTGATGTCACCAGGAGTGTAATTCATTTCTGTATCTGGCTGAAAAAGCCTGTAACCTTTCGTCAGTAAAGATTCCCCAGTGTTTTACATATATCTTGCCTGCTTGATCAGACCCTGATCCACCGGGAGGCCTGATCAAAGACTGGGCCGCGGGGGCGTTGACCCCCGGAGCCCCCTCCAGGCATACTCAACGATCCCAGGTATTATTAAAGATAACAGTCGATAACCTACACTAAGCTCTTCACAGTGATCTCTAGATTAATTACTATGGTCTCCTTGTTTGACAAACCAGGTCAAGAAGTATATTCCTTTTTTATATATCTTCTATTTTATGCCTATCTACTGCTTGTATACTTCAGTATTATTTCCCTCATGCTAAATCTTTCAAGTGCGACTTCAGGACTTTCATCCAATATTCGTATGAAAGATTCTTTATACAGTGGACTAAGTTCAGCGTCCATCAAAATCAACCCACAACGAGAAAGTGGAAGAGTGGGAAGAACACTGTACATTTCGCTCTCATACAGAGTCCATCTTCGCTTAACCACAATATATGCTAGAAAGTCTTCCGCCCAGTAGGTCCTTAAGACACAGACACTCAAGCACCCTCCAAACACCCAAGACCCTCCCCCTCCCTCCCATCCTATACAAACATAACACACTAAAACCCTGAAAATAACAGACAACAATAAAAGCATATCAAAGCCTACAGCAACAATAAAAAGCAGTAAGGCGAAGCCCAAAATCCACACGATGCCAAAAAATCTGCATCGAATGTAGCCAAAAACGGAGAATTCATGGAGTCTTGTGAGTTCTGAACCCAGCGATCCGCACTATAATGTCCGAGAAATTTCAATCTGGTGACTGTGAAAAATAGCGAGAGCAGAGTCTTCTGGCAGCAAGCAGTCAATATGCACTTGTCAAAGGCAGGGAGGGAGGGAGAGAGAGAGAGAGAGAGAGAGAGAGAGAGAGAGAGAGAGAGAGAGAGAGAGAGCGCGCGCGCAAGAGCAAGCATTACTCACATAAGAAACACGATTACTTAAGGTAAATCCTTCCATGATAAAGTTTAAATCCCACATAAATTGCTCAAAGTGGGACTAATCTCTCTCTTAAAGTACACTTTAATATCCTCTTATTATTATCATGAATAATTATACTATTACACTACCGGTGCATTGCTTATAATTATTATTTTTATCGCTATTAAAACTATGATTATTATTGATAACATTAAAATTTATTTTAGCGTTATAATAATAGTGATTACTATTGAGACTGCTAATACAAGTCTTGTTAATCATAATTGACTTAAAATATTGTTTGTTTTACACTAAAATGGAATACTTAAAACTTTCGGTTAATACTGCGACTAGTGTAAAGGGGAAATAATATTGTTAGTGGGTTTAGGTTTAAGAAAGACCCGCCTAGTATAGGTGTGTAGGCCTGCTGCAGTGTTACTCCCTTCTTAGGTTCTTAACACTGAGCTATTCAGTGGGAGGGGACTCGAACCGTGGTTCTAGCAGTAGAAGGTTCAATACTGTACCACTGAACCACGAAGCTTACAACGTGGTTCATTTTTAAAGGTGTTAGAGCTGTTATCCCTGAATAAAAGCCGAGAGTTTGCTTGAATCTCTACTTTGGTAATTAAAGTATTCTTGACTGGTGGACAGGTTACACGTAGACTTAATGACCTCTCATGTAGTCATTAGATTTTAAGCCCCCATTAACCATCTGTTGTCCAGATGGTTCAGAATCACGGTATTGACTGGCGTAATGGTAAGGTAGTGTGTCTGTATACTGTGTCCTGCTGATCCAACCCATGACGCTGGCTTCAGTACTGTGTTGATGTACTTCAGTAGTGTGTTGATGTACTTCAGTAGTGTGTTGATGTACTATTCGAGACAAACTCTACTACTATTCTTCTTCTATTACCAGCATCACTACTGCACTTATTTCTTTTTCCTGTGTGTTATTTCTGTATTCCATTCACGGTATTGTTCCCTTTTATTCTTAATGACTGGTTCTTAGAGTACTCTTTTTCAATTTCTTTTCTCGTTCTCTGAAATTTTAAATTTCCTAAATCCGCCATTAAAATTATTTCTTTCTAAAATAAACCAGAATTTAAGCCGAGGATTTTTTCTCCAATCCCTTAAAATCCTGTGTATTAGTAAGAAGTATTACTGTGTGTAGGATTTACAAGGTGAAAATTTGCCAACGACTCTCTATATCCTTGCAAATCCTACGTTAAGAATAAAATGAAATTTTAAATGTGCCGTCCAGATTATGTGAATCCCCAAGTTTATTGGACATATAATTCCACAAAAAGAGTGAGAATTTTGTCTGCATAATCATCCCTTGTGATGCGTCTCTCTTACTCCTAATTTGAGGGAGAGAAAGAGAGAGACAGAATAGAAAGCAGGTGAGTGTGTACTCGCTTAGTTGTACTCACCTAGTAGTGGTTGCAGGGGTCGAGACATAGCTCCTGGCCCTGCCTCTTCACTGGGTAAGGGGTAAGTGGACAAACACAAATCAGTCATCAAGAAGAGTGGGCTCCGAAGTCTGGTGTTCCTTTCTCAAAAACCCCACAATTATCAGTAAGATATACATTTAACAGCTGGGTATCTGTTGTAGAAACGTTTCGCCTGCTCAGCAGGCTTCTTCAGTCGAATTCAGAGGTGACTAAAATATCGGAGACAGCAGAAGCAGTGGAGAGGTAAATAGGTGATCAGTCCCTCAGCTTTGAAGTAATTTTGAGGTGGTTATTTAACTGTTTAGTCTCGATCCTTATAGAGTGTTGGACATGTATCTTGCTCGTGTACTTGTCGATATTGTATTCTGCTAATATAATCCAATATTATATTCACCAAAAGATAATTGCAAAACTGAACCTGCAGAATGAAACTGGTCACGAATAACTCTCAGGACAAGGCTGACTTACTGTCAGTTGATCTCAGTGCTCTCTGCCACGACTGTCAGTTATCAGGAGCTACTGTAAGACCGGAAAATTCTCCTCTCTTCCCTCTTCCGAAATCACAAGATGCAGTAAAGGCCGTAAGACTTTAAATGGCCAGTCCAAGGTTGATACAACTTAGTGACACACACAGAGGCCGAGTGTCTACCGACAAGTGCCTTTAACAACTGGTAACGTGCGTTATGTATAGAGTCTTGAGGAAATACTGTAACATGAGAGCTGTTATAGAGTCTGGGAAACATGATGTAAGCCAGTCTGAAAATAGGAAGACTGACCCATCTCCCTGGATTCAGAGCCTCGCAGAAGGAAGAGCCGGGATCGCATCAAACAGCGTCGCTTGTCAATCACAAGTTCACACACAATCTCACACCTCATAATATACTTTTTTTTTTGTTGTTTTTTTACAAACCTTTGTTTTTGTGAGTGTGGTCAGAGTGCGACTCGGAAACTGATCTTTAAATACCCACTCTGCTTCAGCAGTCACAGGACGAGTAAAGTTCCACTTAGGAGAGGAATCTCAAGGCGAAGTTTCGCTCCAGGACGGTGTGAAACGTCGTCATAACGTTCCACTCCTAACTGCGTTTTTTTTTTTAGCTGTTGCAACTATGGTATTGTCACTTTTTTATTCTGTTAGGTTGTGTTGTGTTGCGCTGGTCCTTGCACAGGCTCTGGTGTTGTGTTGCGCTGGTCCTTGCACAGGCTCTGGTGTTGTGTTGCGCTGGTGCCCTGCACAGGCTCTGGTGTTGTGTTGCGCTGGTGCCTTGCACAGGCTCTGGTGTTGTGTTGCGCTGGTCCTTGCACAGGCTCTGGTGTTGTGTTGCGCTGGTGCCTTGCACAGGCTCTGGTGTTGTGTTGCGCTGGTGCCTTGCACAGGCTCTGGTGTTGTGTTGCGGTGGTGCCTTGCACAGGCTCTGGTGTTGTGTTGGCTGGTGCCTTGCACAGGCTCTGGTGTTGTGTTGCGTGGTGCCTTGCACAGGCTCTGGTGTTGTGTTGCGCTGGTGCCTGCACAGGCTCTGGTGTTGTGTTGCGCTGGTGCCTTGCACAGGCTCTGGTGTTGTGTTGCGCTGGTGCCTTGCACAGGCTCTGGTGTTGTGTTGCGCTGGTCCTTGCACAGGCTCTGGTGTTGTGTTGCGCTGGTGCCTTGCACAGGCTCTGGTGTTGTGTTGCGCTGGTGCCTTGCACAGGCTCTGGTGTTGTGTTGTGCTGGTGCCCTGCACAGGCTCTGGTGTTGTGTTGCGCTGGTGCCTGCACAGGCTCTGGTGTTGTGTTGCGCTGGTGCCTGCACAGGCTCTGGTGTTGTGTTGCGCTGGTGCCTTGCACAGGCTCTGGTGTTGTGTTGCGCTGGTGCCTTGCACAGGCTCTGGTGTTGTGTTGCGCTGGTGCCTTGCACAGGCTCTGGTGTTGTGTTGCGCTGGTGCCTTGCACAGGCTCTGGTGTTGTGTTGCGCTGGTGCCTTGCACAGGCTCTGGTGTTGTGTTGCGCTGGTGCCTTGCACAGGCTCTGGTGTTGTGTTGCGCTGGTCCTTGCACAGGCTCTGGTGTTGTGTTGCGCTGGTCCTTGCACAGGCTCTGGTGTTGTGTTGCGCTGGTGCCCTGCACAGGCTCTGGTGTTGTGTTGCGCTGGTGCCCTGCACAGGCTCTGGTGTTGTGCTGGTGCCTTGCAAGGCTCTGGTGTTGTGTTGGCTGGTCCCTGCACAGGCTCTGGTGTTGTGTTGGCTGGTGCCCTGCACAGGCTCTGGTGTTGTGTTGTGCTGGTGCCTTGCACAGGCTCTGGTGTTGTGTTGCGCTGGTGCCCTGCACAGGCTCTGGTGTTGTGTTGTGCTGGTGCCCTGCACAGGCTCTGGTGTTGTGTTGCGCTGGTGCCCTGCACAGGCTCTGGTGTTGTGTTGCGCTGGTGCCTGCACAGGCTCTGGTGTTGTGTTGCGCTGGTGCCCTTGCACAGGCTCTGGTGTTGTGTTGCGCTGGTGCCTTGCACAGGCTCTGGTGTTGTGTTGCGCTGGTGCCTTGCACAGGCTCTGGTGTTGTGTTGGCTGGGGCCTTGCACAGGCTCTGGTGTTGTGTTGCGCTGGTGCCTTGCACAGGCTCTGGTGTTGTGTTGCGCTGGTGCCTGCACAGGCTCTGGTGTTGTGTTGCGCTGGTGCCTTGCACAGGCTCTGGTGTTGTGTTGCGCTGGTGCCCTGCACAGGCTCTGGTGTTGTGTTGCGCTGGTGCCCTGCACAGGCTCTGGTGTTGTGTTGTGCTGGTGCCCTGCACAGGCTCTGGTGTTGTGTTGCTGGTGCCCTGCACAGGCTTCTGGTGTTGTGTTGCGCTGGTGCCTTGCACAGGCTCTGGTGTTGTGTTGCGCTGGTGCCCTGCACAGGTCTGGTGTTGTGTTGCGCTGGTGCCCTGCACAGGTTCTGGTGTTTTGTTGCGCTGGTGCCTGCACAGGCTCTGGTGTTGTGTTGCGCTGGTGCCCTGCACAGGCTCTGGTGTTGTGTTGCGTGGTGCCCTGCACAGGCTCTGGTGTTGTGTTGCGCTGGTGCCCTGCACAGGCTCTGGTGTTGTGTTGCGCTGGTGCCCTGCACAGGCTCTGGTGTTGTGTTGCGCTGGTGCCCTGCACAGGCTCTGGTGTTGTGTTGCGCTGGTGCCCTGCACAGGTTCTGGTGTTGTGCTGGTGCCCTGCACAGGCTCTGGTGTTGTGTTGCGCTGGTGCCCTGCACAGGCTCTGGTGTTGTGTTGCGGTGGTGCCCTGCACAGGCTCTGGTGTTGTGTTGCGCTGGTGCCCTGCACAGGCTCTGGTGTTGTGTTGCGCTGGTGCCCTGCACAGGTTCTGGTGTTGTGTTGCGCTGGTGCCCTGCACAGGTTCTGGTGTTGTGTTGCGCTGGTGCCCTGCACAGGTTCTGGTGTTGTGTTGCGCTGGTGCCCTGCACAGGTTCTGGTGTTGTGTTGCGCTGGTGCCCTGCACAGGTTCTGGTGTTGTGTTGCGGTGGTGCCCTGCACAGGTTCTGGTGTTGTGTTGCGGTGGTGCCCTGCACAGGTTCTGGTGTTGTGTTGCGTGGTGCCCTGCACAGGTTCTGGTGTTGTGTTGCGCTGGTGCCCTGCACAGGTTCTGGTGTTGTGTTGCGTGGTGCCCTGCACAGGTTCTGGTGTTGTGTTGCGTGGTGCCCTGCACAGGTTCTGGTGTTGTGTTGCGGTGGTGCCCTGCACAGGTTCTGGTGTTGTGTTGCGGTGGTGCCCTGCACAGGTTCTGGTGTTGTGTTGCGGTGGTGCCCTGCACAGGTTCTGGTGTTGTGTTGCGCTGGTGCCCTGCACAGGCTCTGGTGTTGTGTTGCGCTGGTGCCCTGCACAGGCTCTGGTGTTGTGTTGCGGTGGTGCCCTGCACAGGTTCTGGTGTTGTGTTGCGGTGGTGCCCTGCACAGGCTCTGGTGTTGTGTTGCGGTGGTGCCCTGCACAGGTTCTGGTGTTGTGTTGCGGTGGTGCCCTGCACAGGTTCTGGTGTTGTGTTGCGGTGGTGCCCTGCACAGGCTCTGGTGTTGTGTTGCGGTGGTGCCCTGCACACGTTCTGGTGTTGTGTTGCGCTGGTGCCCTGCACAGGTTCTGGTGTTGTGTTGCGCTGGTGCCCTACGCAGGTTCTGGTGTTGTGTTGCGCTGGTGCCTTGCACAGGTTCTGGTGTTGTGTTGCGCTGGTGCCCTACGCAGGTTCTGGTGTTGTGTTGCGCTGGTGCCCTACGCAGGTTCTGGTGTTGTGTTGCGCTGGTGCCCTGCACAGGTTCTGGTGTTGTGTTGCGCTGGTGCCCTACGCAGGTTCTGGTGTTGTGTTGCGCTGGTGCCTTGCACAGGCTCTGGTGTTGTGTTGGGCTGGTGCCCTGCACAGGCTCTGGTGTTGTGTTGCGCTGGTACCCTGCACAGGCTCTGGCTCCTCAGCCTCCTGACACAGCTACAAACACTAGAAATCTCTGGCTGCATAATCCACCTTAATGACCCCCTTAAGGTTCAACAATATAGAGCAATTACTGACACAACATCGTGAAAGTCAATGAATCTTGCCAAACAAAACTGATTACCCTGAACCCTCGTTATATAACGTATCTTCGACAACCACAAACAACTTGATTCCTTAATGTCACTGCTACACGCAACTCAACCCCAACGTTTATTTAATGAAATAGTTACCCACTGGAGCTAGATCAACCACGAATTTACTCTTGTTTTACCGGTGAGGTGTTGGTCTGTAGAGACCTCGTGGAACTTTTAGGAAATGTTTTTGGCATTAATTTAATGTTTTTTTTTAATCGATGCTGGCTGTTTTAACTTGTCTCAAGTGTTTGTGTCCGTTGTTTTTGTTTTTATATATTTTTTTAATTGTATTACATACAGTTTTGTTATGACTATGAGCGCTGAGTGACTTATTTGGTCAAAGTGCTCCGTAAATGTCACAACTACTACTACCACTACTGGTTAATTTTGACTTTTTATTCATTGTTCTTGCCTAAGCCAAGCGACGTCCACGTGGAGAAGTATCTCCGAGCTTATGTGGTGATACTTTCAGCTTAACGACAATGTGGTCGTTTTGTAGGTGAGATTTAACGCCATGACTATTAGGATGAGAGTGGTGAGTGCAAGGAAGTCAGCCGTGAAAGTTAGTGTTGAGACAAGTTTCATACTCCCTGGACAGCAGTGGCTGTGGCGCTCAATACAGAGCACAAGTTTGTTTACCATCACCTTGAGTACGCACCACACTTCTCTCTACGTCTTCTGGAGCAGGAGGACTTTGCTAGGTGGTGGGGGGGAACACTTGCGTATAGTTCAGGACATTAAAGGGAACATTCTCGCCATGAAAGTCTGAATAAAAGCCACTCGTGGCGAAAACTGTACGTGTTTTTTCTCCCACATCGTGTCGATATCACTATCATACACTTCTAGGATCGTATGAGGTGACTCAGGTCTCGCCTCGCCCTGTTTTCTTTGGACTTGTTATTACCAGATGTGGGTGGACTTACTGTCCTCCAGGTCCCTCACCTGGCTAAACTTGACCAGTGGTAAATATCTCGACTGACTCACATTAAGAATACGTTCTCACAACAAATACACATTCAAGAAATCAAGTCAGATGATTAAATGAAAATTATGGCTATGTATTTGAAGTGATCAAGGACACAGGACAATAAAGTGAAGTGTATTCGTGAATGGACTTCCTGATATTGAAGTGAATGCTTGTCCATTCCACTCTAGTCATCGGCAGTCATTTGCCTATTAAGTACGAAGGCTCTGAGCCACAGATGGCCCCAGTGTCTGTACTCTTTTGAGGCTTTGCAGTCACGTGAATGAAGTCAAAATCTACAATTGAAACCTATATTGGACGTGACTCTGTGCGAACTTGCATTGATAACTTAAGAAAAAAACCATCGTTTATATCACTGTTCTAAGTTTATTTAGGTACAAGTACACATAAATACAGTTATAAAAATTAACATATATAGTAACATATGTGTAAATTACCCAGGATAACCCAAAAAAGTCAATGACTTATTTCCACTGGAGTATACCTGGAGTATACCTCTAGAGGGGGGTCAACGTCCCCATGGCCCGGTCTGAGCCCAGGCCTCGTGGTAGATCAGGATCTGATCAACCAGGCTGTTACTGCTGGCCGCACGCACTGATGTACGAGCCACAGCCCGGTTGATCAGGTACTGACTTTAGGTGTTTGTCCAGCGCCTTCTTGAAGACAACCAGGGGTCTAAAGACAGCCAGGGGTTTTGAAGACAGCCAGGGGTTTTGAAGACAGCCAGGGGTTTTGAAGACAGACTCTGGAGGAGTGTAAGAGAAAGCCTTTAAGAACCTTGATGTATACTATCAGAAAGTTTACAGCTGACTTACAGGACCGGGACAGTGGGAAGGACCAGGAGACCGGGACAGTGGGAAGGACCAGGAGCTGGTAAAACGAAACTCTTATATCACATGTTAATACGTATGGAACTTAATGTTCAATAGTAGCCCATATGAAGACAGAAACTCAGGAGATTAATTCATCTGTATATTTCGACCCCCTTCTGGAATCCTCTTCTGCTGAAGAGGACCCCAGAAAAGGATCGAAATACACAGATCAATTAATTTTCTGTATTTTTTGCCTTCATGTGGGTTATTACTGAACACTAACAAGTGTTCAATACACCTTAGTTATCCATGGAACTTAAATGTTAAATAATATGAATACTCGCATATTAATATGAACACTCACATATTAATTCTGTAGTAGGTTGTTACTAGCTCCTGGTCTCTTATCTCAAATGCGACTGCTGTTCATTATACTCCCTCTCCTCCTCTTCCGTTTCTTCTCTCTTTAATTCTCCTCTAGTCTCCTCTCCTCCTCCGTCATCTCTACATATTCTCCTGATTATATCTCTCATCCTCCTATTTTTCTCTTCTTTATTCTCTTTTCCACTTCCTCTTCGATGTTAAGCCTTTCAAATTTTTCATCTTCTCCCCTTCTGCCCTCTTTTAAATTATTTTCCTTTTCTTTTCATCCTCTCCTCGTATTCTATTTTTCTCTATTTTCTTACATTCCTTCTCTTTCAGAAGACCCAGCGTGAGAGAGAGAGAGAGAGAGAGAGAGCAGAGCCTAGTCATACCAGGTTCAGGGCGCGACCAGCATTTTAGGCAGTAGAATTGAAACATTACGTGTGGAGGGAGTTTGACACGCATATTGGCACTGGGTGGAGGGAGGGAGGGAGTCTGGGAAGAAAGTAATGTCTATAAGTTACGAGGAATGAATGAAGGTGAGATAGGGAGGGATAGGAGGGAGGGAGAGTAGGTAAAAATGGAAAATAGGCGGGAGGAAGACTGGCAGATAGGGAATAAGGGTTGGTGGGAGGGTAGATATAAGGAGTGAGGGTGGGAGGGTAGGTTCAGGGTGGGTGGGTAAACAGGGTAGAGGATGGGAGAGGGAGTGTGGGAGAAAAGGGAGTAAAGGAGACAAATAAGTGCAAGAAAAGGTCAATGGTTAGAATAATAGAAAATTTGAAACATTTGAAGATAAGTTTCTCGTGGCCCTGTTGGTAACGCACTCGACTCACACACTGAGTGTCAGTGGTTCGACCCCGGCATGGGTGAACACACTGGGCATGTTTCCTTACACCAGCTGCCCCTGTTCACCTAGCAGTAAGTAGGTACCTGAATGTTAGTCGACCTTTACCTTTGATAAGTTGCGAGAGTTTTTCTACTCTCGAAGCCCGGCCATAGACCAGGCTCGTCTTGTGTTTGCCTGGTCAATCTGTTGCTGCTGGTGGCCCGCTGACCCACATATTCATCACAGCCTGGTTGATTTAACACCTGGTGAAGATACTTGCCCAATTTCCTCTTGAAGACACTTGTCCCAGCAGTGTTTCTGACATCTTCTGGTAAGATATTGAATAGTCTGGGACCCCGGATGTTGATACAGTGTTCTCTTATTGTGCTGTCACTTAGTGGGTTGCTGAATACTGAATTTTACTCATTTCCTGTTAATTATCAGTACATGAGTCTCCTCTCATTAAGGGTCCAGTTATACAGGCAATTGGTAGCTTGGATTCTGCATATGAAAAAAAATATTTTGGGTTTCCTGCAATATCCTGGATGACCCTTTGTGCTGCTTCTATTTGGAACGACATCCTAAGTTAGTGATCTCTTGGCTAAGACTATCAGTCGTCCCTCTGTTGCGGGTGGCATCCTGGGGGGTGTTAGTATACCTTAGATAGGACTGGGCTTTGAAGTGTCATAAGGGCGGATAGCAGCTCTTTAATGTCTAGCTGATATGTAAAAAAAATCAAAATTGATAATAGAATCGGATGATATAAAACAGGAGGAAGAGAAGTGGGGCAAGTAGAAGCGAAAGACGCAGATGGTGTGGACTGAAAAGTATCGAAAGGGAATAGAAGAGGATGGAGAGAGATAAGAAAGGAGGGGAACGAAAGAATGCAGGAAGAAAGGCAGTGTGAGACTAAGTGGCATGGCAGAGGAAGAAGGGAGAGGGGAAAGATATGGCTTAGTTGGTTGGGTTTAAAGCCTGTCTACTACACGAGGCTGAATGTCACCTGTTCACCACTAGTCATCTCTAAAACACAGTTTAGAGTAAATTCTCAGCGTATATACAGAGCTATATACCACTCGGTATATAGTATATACAGAGCTATATACCCCTCAGTATATAGTATATATAGAGCTATATACCCCTCGGTATATAGTATATACGAGCTATATACCTCGTATATAGTATATCAACTATAACCCTCTGTATATAGTATATACAGAGCTATATACCCTCTGTATATAGTATATACAGAGCTATATACCCCTCTGTATATAGTATATACAGAGCTATATACCCCTCTGTATATAGTATATACAGAGCTATATACCCCTCTGTATATAGTATATACAGAGCTATATACCCCTCGGTATATAGTATATACAGAGCTATATACCACTCGGTATATAGTATATACAGAGCTATATACCCCTCGGTATATAGTATATACAGAGCTATATACCCCTCGGTATATAGTATATACGAGGAGTAATAAAAGCGTGTGAACAAATATAAAAAGGAATGAAAGGGTAAGAGAATAAATAAACATCCGCATGCAAAATTAAAAAAAGTACAGAAAACGTAAAAAAAGGTTAACAGAAAAATGGAAAAAGTTAAGGAAAAACAGGAAAACATCGATAGAAAACGGGACATCGATAGAAAAGAGGACAACATCGACAGAAAACAGAATAAACATCGTAAATTTTTACTTTCTTATTTAATATATATTTTCTAATTTACTAATATATATATATATATCAATAACACTGCGACTAGCCGAGGACTCGAACCCGTGTCGTTTTAGCCCGCCTCATGGTGAACGAAAATTCACGACGCTCTAACCCACAGGATCACCCAAATCTTACAAAGATCACGCACCCAGCAGAGCTAGGTGTTTTACCGTGATCCTAGGACATACGGTGGTGTGGGTGCCTCAGAGCTATTTTCATTCTACTCCCAGTTTGGTGTACTAGCCTCCACAAGCAGTATATATAGTATTGTAACCACGAACGAGTGGTATTTAATCAATAACAACACTGCGACTAGCGAAGAAGGCCAAGAGCTATAACTCGACCCCTGCAACCACATATAGGTGAGTACCGTCTTAATCCTCCTCCCTTAATGAAACCCTCCCTTTCTACCAACCACAACCCCCACTACCAACCACAACCCCACTCTACCAACCACAACCCCCACTACCAACCACAACCCCACTCTAACAACCACAACCCCACTCTACCAACCACAACCCCACTCTAACAACCACAACCCCCACTACCAACCACAACCCCACTCTACCAACCACAACCCCACTCTAACAACCACAACCCCCACTACCAACCACAACCCCACTCTACCAACCCCCACTACCACAGTCTTCATGGTTGAAGCTCCCATAAGTGTTGGGTGTGATTATGACCCATAGCGTGGTGTTCCCTCCCAGCTTCACTACTCTCATCTCTCTTCTCCTCCTCCTCCTCCTCTGTCCTCTTTCACTACCATTACCTCCTTCGCTACCTCCTCCACTTTTCATCTGTTTCCTGTCCTCCTTTCTTCTCTTTCCAAACTTTTATGCCTCACATTTTTCTTATTCTTCTTCCTGTTCCTTTCGCTCTATTCTCAGGCCAAAATTTTAGATTTCCAGATTTTTTTCATATTTTTTTTTAAATTTCCGTGTTTTTTGGTTAGTAAATCTGTAATAACCTTTTTTTTTATCCACTTTCTAAAGCAAATTTTTACACTGTCATTTCTCTCTCTCTCTTTTTTTACACAAGAGTTTTACAGGGTTTCTACCTTTAATAACAATCTAAGAGCTGTCACCTACCTCATCTCATTTGAAAGAATTTTTATTGCAACGAGACGTACAAACGGGGATTAGTGTGACGTTGGAGCCATCTGTGGGCCAGCGATGGTCAACTGAGTTTATTTCATCTACGACATTATGCTGTACGAACATGTTCCGAACTTACGTTATTCTAGGAATGAGTGGTCTCAGATGAAGTGATGTTCTCGAGAATGGTACAGCCAGAGTGTAGATGCTGTTCTGCTGCCCGTCTTGTTGTATACAAACTGTCTTCTCACGAAATGGAACTGAGTATGGTACCTTGACAACATTGGCCTTGTACATAATAAGACGACCCACATCCTCCGGTGTTGAAAGTTTCTGCTGAGATGACAGATCCGTCTAGGCTGGGTTTTTTTTATTCTGTTAGGCAGTAGATGAGACGGGGAGCAGGCAATCCAAGACAGTGGAGCATACTCAAGGGGTGAACACACTAGTGCCTCGTATAGCATTGCAGCCTCTTCTGTCGAGCAAATGCATCATACGTCTAAGTGCTGTTAGCTTCTTAACCACCTTGTTTACAAGATTTATTTCGTGGTTCTTCATAGTCTGTTTGGAGTCGAGTTTCACCCCAAGGATATCAACCTCATTCCCGGGTTCCAACATTCTCCCATTCATTCTTATCACTGCTCCAGCGTTACCTCTCTCTCTAGTATTCTTACTCAAATTTATTCTGCTGGTATCCATTATTTCAAGTTACCTGTTCTTCAAACTGTTCTTATCTGCTTCTATTATTCTATGTTATCTGTTCTTTCACATTACCTGTTCTTCCATTGAGCTGTTTATCCACGTTATTTGTCCTTCCATTTCTTATCTATTCTTCCATGTTATCTGTTCCTTGTTCTTATCTGTTCAATGGTATTTGTTCTTCCATTTGTTCTTATATGTTTATCCAGAGCTTGATAAACGTTAAAAAAGAAGCAAGTGAAATGAAAGCGTAATCTCTCTCTCTCTCTCTCTCTCTCTCTCTCTCTCTCTCTCTCTCTCTCTCTCTCTCTCTCTCTCTCTCTCTCTCTCCTTGTTTGTTCTCTGCTTCTCTTCCTCGTGCCATTCTGGTTGGCCCACTTGGCGCAGTGCCAGACCTCACAGTGCCTCCACTAGATGCCTCTCTGACTATCAACACTGCTATCTTAGTGGAGATATCTGGATGGTGATATCTGGATGGTGATAACCTCTTGGTGATAACCTCTTGGTGATAACCTCTTGGTGATAACCTCTTGGTGATAACCTCTTGGTGGTGATATTTTAGCGCTGTTGTTTTGGTGGTGATGCTACCATGGTGGTGGTGATATCATTGTCACTGTTGGTGAGACAGTGGTAGAAGAACCTGCCTAGTGTGGGCCAGTAGGCCTTCTACAGTGTTCCTCCATTCTTATGTTCTTACTGTGTTGGTGGTTACATCTGTGGTGGAGGTTGCGATCTCTGTGGTGGTGATGGTGGTGATATTTGTGTGGTGGTAGTTGTTACATCACTTCTACAGGTTACCTGTAGAAGATTCCGGTGGTCAGTAGCACAGCGGCCCGGTCTTCTGATCAGTCGAACTGTTGGTGGTTTGCCTCGTGTAGTTTATCGTAGGCACCATAGCCTGGCTGATCAGGAACTAACCTGAAGTGTTTATTAAGTCCCCCTTTGAAGAGGGAATGTTGTAAAAAAGTCTTGGTCCCTTTACGCTTATTGTGTTAACTGTATGTGCTGTGGCATCCCTACTTTAAATTGGAATTATTTTTCAGCGTCTGCCAAGTCTCTTGCTTCCGTAGGAAACGATTTCGGTACGTGCAACAGGTGTGTCCCACTCCATCCTAAATTGTTCAGGTGTAAATTATGATATATCTCGACTACATTACAAGGAGTACAGTTCGAGGGACTTCAAGCACTGCCGTTAGTTTAGGTGCGTGACTGAATTTACACTAGTAACGGTAAAGGTTCTCTGCACATTCTTCAGATCGACACTATCGTCTCCGGTAAAAGATGGTGTTAGTATACAATAATATTCCAGTCTAGACATGCATCATCATTTCCTTGGAATGTCTTGTTTGGAGGGTTCTAATTATCCAGACTATCATGTTCCTTGCAGTTACGATCCTTAAATGTGACAACTTCTGACACCGTCACTCCTAAGTCCTTCATAAACTCCCAGAAGTTCTGTGAAATAGTTTGTTTATTTTATAATCTATTCCGGGTGGCCCCGTGGCTAAAAGCTCTCCCCTCACACGGCAAGAGTCCGGGTTCGATTCCCGGCGAGGGTGTAAACATTGGACGTGTTTCCTTCACCGGTTGTCTGTTCTCCATCAGTACAATGGGTACCTGGGTGTTAGTAGACTGGTGTGGGTCGCATCCTGGGACAAAACTGACCTAATTTGCGGGAAATGCTCAGCATAACAAGGGGCTTTCTATATAGTAGTATGTCATTGATGTCAGCTATGGTCTGTATACCTTGTACATGTACTTGTAGAAATAGATATTATATTATTAATATAGTTTTGGATCATATTATCAGATACATGCAACATGGATACATGCAACATGGATACATGCAACATGGATACATGCAACATGGATACATGCAACATGGATACATGCAACATGGATACATGCAACATGGATACATGCAACATGGATACATGCAACATGGATACATGCAACATATACAATGTAATGTTTACTGTGAGTTATTACATAAACATTTTTTGTTAGATTGGACTGAGTTTCGTTTTCTTTTCCTCTTTAGAGTGTTGATATGCAGCTCCTGGGCCTTTTGAAGATAAGCTACAAGTTCTAGAGTTCTTGAGTGTTTTGATTTCAAAGCTCTTGGACTTCTTCAAGGTGTTAATATCCAGCCCCTGGACATATTGTGAGGGTTGAGCTATAGCGCCTAGGTCTCCTGAGGGAGTTTTGTGTACACTGAGATACAGTGGGCTGAGATTATGGGATACTGGGGATAACTTTCTCGTATAACACGGCGATCATAAACAAGTATAGTAAGCTA